>CM031237.1:441542079-442017079 GCA_018340775.1 Taxus wallichiana var. yunnanensis
AAGACATGGGCAAATGGAACCATCATAAGCACACAATGAAATAGAAGATGGAATAATGACAGTAGAAAACATTAAGGCCTTAAAGAAGGAAATAAAGCATAGGTTAAGTTCATATCCATTTTCGATTAAAGTCCATTTGACATCTGCATTATAAATATGACATATGATGTGTAATGGCAGGTCGTTATCGAAAGCATTTTCATCGGCAAGAAGAGGAGACTGAAATGTGATATGATTAGATAATGCATCATGAAAGGATCAATGGAGGGAGTTAGGGTGTGAGTCAAGAGGAATGTAAGTAGTAGCGAGAAGATGTTGGATTCTAACTCTAAGGTCAAGATGAAGAAGAAAATAATCAGTAATAGAGATACCCATGATTCCAAATGCAAATGCAACCCCTAGAAGGTGCAACGAAGAAGTATATGGTTCACCAAAATGATTAACTAAAATTAACTATGTAGTATAAGGGGATAGTTAATCTAAGCTATGAACAATTATAATAAAGTAAATAAATGCAATAAGGACAAGTATGTAAATGATCTAAGTAACTATGAAAAATTAAATGCTAACCCTAATGTGCAATAAGGAAGAGGAAAGAACTCAGTTGAATAGAAGATGCTCACATGACAATGTCGCAGTGATGAATGGAAAATCTAAAGGTGGCAACGCATGTGTAGAAGTCCCAAAAAGGATGGATCTGGAGGATCTAGTTGGTGGAGCACTTGGAGAGGTATTGGGGCAGATATGGGCACTCGGTCTATAATCTGGATGCCTTGGTCTATGCAAAAGCTCTAAAACTGATCTTCACTAGTTCGGCAGATGATTTGAACCCCTCATTTTTATCACATCAAATTTTTTGTCTTGTACTAGATGTCGCCAATAATCCAAGATGAAAGAAAGAACTGCAAGGCCCCAAAACAATCATCAAAACCTAAAAAATAAAAATACAAACGAAGGGGTCGAATCGACCTCACTACCACAATGGTGGACTTACTAATCGAATGTTGCACTACATCTCGGACTCCAATGTAGTTTTATGTGCAAGTACGTGTGAACATACCCTAGGTTTCTCTTGTGTCGGTCGCACCTTATGAAGTAACAAGAAATAACTATGTGTAGAAAATCTAATAGAATGTGTGCATGGAATAGAATATAATCCCTCCCCTATGAAGTGTGATCTTTGTTTCGCACAGAATGGTTCACTTCCTAGAATAGAGTTGCTTCTATCCTTTCATTCTCTTGAGAAACAGATAAGGGTTAGGGCTAGGAGGAATACCTGTTGAATGTTTGGAGGGTGTGTGTGTACCGTAGAGAGAGATCAGATCGATTGCGAAGAACTCCTTTTTGTCTAGGAAGGACTACCTGCAAGTAAGAATACAAGACCACCAGATTCTAATTAGACAATAAATGAGAGGAAGCGCCTTAGCCCAGGAAATATTGGACTTCCTTTCAAAGGTGGTCAGTTCCCCTGCTAATATGAATTAACACAAATTCTAACAAAGAAGTTATTACCAAATTACAATTTAATTACCTCGTTAAAACAATAGAGGAAAGGCTGGTTTTGGTTTTGAGTCACAGTG
This sequence comes from Taxus wallichiana var. yunnanensis, assembly GCA_018340775.1. Classification (NCBI taxonomy): domain Eukaryota; kingdom Viridiplantae; phylum Streptophyta; class Pinopsida; order Cupressales; family Taxaceae; genus Taxus; species Taxus wallichiana. Next base: position 441,543,660 of record CM031237.1, read on the forward strand.
ACCGATGCCGGTCACTGTCACCGGTACCGGTTTCTGATAACCGATATCGGTAGGGGCAGTGATTTAGGGGCTTTTAGTGAAGGTTGGCTATAAGGTGGCTATGGTGTTTATTAGGCTGGTAAATGATTGGGGATAGGTAATGGGGTGATGGAGAAGACTCAGAGAATATGGGGGCTGTTCTTGGGGCAATGTAAGGGTAGAGGAGGTACAGTTAGATGTAGGGTGTTACCGGGTAGTGGATCTGGGAGTAGACTTATAATTACTGTGATTCAGAAGTCCAAGAAATGTTATTAAAAGAACGTACAAGACACTACTTACTAGTTCCTGATGAAGATACAGGTCCAAGGACTGTGATGACGAAGGCAGGGTTCAGGTAGGATGATCAAACAATCCAAGATGATCTATCTTCTCTCCCAATGCTTGGATGAGTGTCACTGGGCTCTGGTTACTCAGTTGCAGTCTTGGGCTTGATGTCCTTCTCTGCAAAACTCTTCTCTTTCCTTCACTTGTCTCTGCTCTGTCAAGTGAATTTCAGATCCTTCCAATGACTTACCAACCTTCCAATGAATTCCCACCCCTTTGTTTTTGGTTGGGGGAGGTCATTTACAGGGAACCAATGGCGGTTACGTAACCGACGGCGGTCGAGTAGGAACCGATGTCGGTTAAGTCAAAGTGGGCTATTTTTAGTAAAATAGCCAACCTTCCCTCCTTTTCTCCCAAGAGATTAGTTGTGGGCTTGGTCAAGTCATTATTAGGTTGGTTTTGGTACGGGTGAGGGGTAATTAGTTATGGGCGTGGATGTAGACCAAGTTATAGGTCTTAATTAGGTTAGTTTAGGATTAGGGCTAGGTCATGATGAGGTGGCAAAATGAGGTGGTAGGTTTGAAAATGTGGATTTATTAATTATAAGGTAATTAATAAATAATTGTGCAAGGTTTAGGTGGTGAGGTTAGGTTGCGAAATGAGATGCGGGGCACAGGGTGTCGTGAGACACAAATTTGGTGTCTACATTAAACCCTTGTTATCGTGTGGAGCTTGTCTTGTAAAGCTGCACCGACAATAATAAGAAGTGGTTACTCCTGCATTACGGGTATAGGTAATCCCCCTCAAATCTATCACAGATTGAGGCAACATGAAATCAAGGATATGGTTGATAAAGGGTGAATGGTGTTGAGATGATGGTAAGATGGTGGGGTAATTTTAAGGAAGCAGATGCACGTTGAAATGCAGTAGTGCGACCAGGGTACATGATTTGAAGAGCAAACAAGCAATTCATAGGCAAAGGTCAATAGTTTATCCAAACAAGGGTGATATAATCCTGGTATCCAAGGCATATGAAGTAGCTCCGGGGATATAACGGGTAAGGTACACGAACGGTTAGGCTGTTCGGCAATACCAAATGGTTGGTTTGGTTGATATAAACGTCACGGTCTTGGTCAGGCAAAGTTGGTTGGTCGATCAAGTCAAGTACCCTAATCATGCTTTGAAACACGAACAGGTGAGCTTGATTGAACAAAAAGCTACATGATGGGTGGATAAAATTTTAATTTGCGGGTTTTAGCGAGGTACTTAATTGGTGTGGCCTTGGTTCAGCCGATTAAGTGGTTGCGGCCTTGGGTCGAGCAGATTGGGTGGTTGCGGCGTTGGGTCGAGGCCTGATTGGGTGGTTGCGGCCGTGGGTCGGGCCTAATTAAATGGTTGCGGCCTTAGGTCGGGCCTAATTAGGTGGGTGCGGCCTTGGGTCGGGCCTAATGGTTGGTTGTGGCCTTGGGTCGGGCCTGATTGGTTGGGTGCGGCCTTGGGTCGGGCCAAATGGTTGGTTGCGGCCTTGGGTCGGGCCTGATTGGTTGGGTGTGGCCTTGGGTCGGGCCAAATGGTTGGGTGCGGCCTTGGGTCGGGCCAAATGGTTGGTTGCGGCCTTGGGTCGGGCCAAATGGTTGGCGGTTGTGGGTCGAGGCCAATTGGTTGGTGGCGGCCTTGGGGCAGGCCAATTGAAGTCAAAATAAGGCTAGTCAGCAAAGCCAAGGGTAGGTGATGGGGAAAAGAAAAAAATGGAGAGTGGTGGATAAGGGCGGAAGTTATTACACATAACCGATATCGGTTATGTGTAACCGATATCGGTTAGGAGACCGATACCGGTATTCTAGGGCGCAAAATAACCGGTATCGGTTATAGGTCAAAACCTATAAAAAGAAAAATACGGCCTGTCATTGTCATTTTGTGAATTTGAGCACCCAAATTGAGTTGTCTGAGGTGTGAAGTGGTTTTGTTGAGTTGGTGGGCTGAGGTGGCATTATTTGAGTGGAGGAGTGAGTGATTGGTAGACCCCAGTAATCAGGAGGTAGAATTTGATTGGTGGATAACCCAGCTGAGGAGATTTGGAGCCATGGCACAGCCAGGAGGAGCAGGAGGTGCTGGACCAGCTGGACCACTGCCACCTATCCCACCACGACGACGTGTAGTCATACTTGGTAGGCTCTCGAGCTCTTGCTTATGTGATATGAATGAGTTTAACTTAGATTTTGGTTTTGGGTAGGAATCCAAAATTTGTAATTTGCAAAATGGAGTGGGTAGGTAGGCTAGTTAGGTCAAGGCGGCAGGGTGGGTAGGTTTTTAGGGTTTTTGGTGGGTAAATAGGGAGATATAGGGGAAAAAATATTTCGCGGGCCGTTTTGGGTTCGGCCCGGATTCAGACAATGACCGATGTCGGTCACTAAGCGCCGGCATCGGTCACAAATTGTTTGGAATGTTTTTGTTGCGGCGACTAGCGTCGGTCATATGTCGACCAGCGTCGGTACCCCTTTTTTTTTTTTTTTTTTTGTTAGAATTGTATTGTTGGTTGGTTTTGTGTTTGGGGGTGAAGGGGGAGGGGGTAGAGTTGATAGGAAAGGTGATCGGGGTGGGGGAAATGGTGTGGTTGTGTAGTTGGTTTGAGTAGGATAGAGTAGGTGTTGGGTAGGAAGTAGGAGGTGTTAAATTGGCGGGGGTATAGGTAGATGGCTAGAGTATATCGGGGTGGTTGGTTGGTTGGTTGGTGGTAAAGGGGATGTGTAGGGTAAGTGTAGATGTGTGTTATAGAGTCGGGTTGTGGTTGGGTGGGTAAGTGGGTTAAGGTAGTTGTTTTTGTAAAGGGTAGGCCTGATGAAGTGGGTTGTTTTTGCAGGCATGCCAGCAGCTTACGATGCGGGATCGGATGCCCCCGCTATTGAGACGCAGATGCGGCCACATGTGTCCGCAGCGCATTGGGCCATTATGCGAGAGGTGGGACTCGGTGGAGTCCAGCGGTATAGGGCTGTGGATAGGGACCACAGCCTGATGGTTGCCCTCATCGAGAGATGGGATCCGGCAACCAACGTCTTCCATCTCCCTACTGGAGAGATGACGATTACCCTAGAGGATGTGTATCGCATCCTGAGACTGCCGATCATAGGGGAGGCAAGTGTTCCAGGTAGATGCGGAGACGGCGATGGACAAGCATTCTTCAGGTATTTGGGGATGCAGCCGCATTATTGACCTATCACAGCGTGAGCATTGCCTATGGCGACATGTATCGCGCACACCGACATGAGACACGGCTTGCCGTGTTGATGATGATAGGTATCACATGCTTCACCCTCCCGGACTCAGAGGGAGGCCGCTTCCCATGGGATTTGATGGGAGTGTTGCACGAGATGGTAGAGGAGCATACATGCTATGCACAGGCACCGCAGTGTATACAGTGCGGCTATAGAGAGAGCTGTGGGGTTATCACCGGATGAGGCGATTTGGTATTTGCTCTACATTTTTGTTACATTGTTGGGCATATGAGCACATCATTTGTATACGACCAGTAGGGCTGCCCCAGCAGCCAGGGCCACAGATTATATATAGGTATGGATTTCAGAGGTGGTTGGGGGTCATGGGCCAGCCACGAGCGGTGCTCACAGGATGGGATGTGGCCTACTACCGTCATCTGTTAGAGGGCTTGACCACACCTGGACATTGTATGGAGGCCCTACAGAGGCCATCAGCCCCGAGGAGGAGCCCGAGCATAGATGCGCTGGATCCAGTATAGTTTCTGGATAGCTAGACGGAGGCCCGGAGAGTATGAGCAGATACCCCTAGAGAGGGTATGACGGCAGTTGGGCTTGAGACAGGATGAGCCACCTCCCTTCCCACAGTACCGGAGGGATGATGTAGAGGCCCCACTACCCGCACCACAGCCCGTTGACCCAGATTGGGTAGCAGAGAGGCCAGCTGATGATACTGTGGATGACGCCAGAGTGACAGGGGCCTTTTTGGTTTGGTGGGCAGGGGAGAGAGCAGCTAGGAGAAACACTGCTCGCATAGCAGATTGCAGATGTTATAGCAGAGAGAGGACCGAATCTTAGGACAGTGAGGTTATACAGAGGTAAGCTTGTTCTTTGTGCGAGCACAAATTGGGGTGCTACTGAGGGCGATTAGCCCAGAACGAGCTCGAGCACAACCACGAGCAACAAACTTACCACAGCCACGGCACCATCACGAGAGCATAGGCACCGCCATAGGCACTAAGCAGTACAGTACATGCACCATCACAGCACAGCACCGCCGTAGGCACCGGCACAGTGCTGAGCACCCGAGCACGAGGTGTCTGCGGCAGACGAAAGGGGCCACTCTTGTTAGGAGTCGGGGACCAACCCCAGTAGCCATGGTGGCATGGGCCCGTTATATGGAGGTGAGAGCAGAGGCCGGTATTATCAGGATGTCCTTGATGGTGCGAGGGGCTGACTATCAGCCATATGCGGCACCATGAGCCAGTGAGACATCCCATTGCGAGAGATCCTAGGGGGCATAGCCACAGTGGTGGGTCGGTGACAGGATGAAACGAGAGCCAGCACAGGGACTAGTAGGGAGAGGGGCTGAGGGTGGTGGGGAGAGCTGAGACATCCTGGAGTGGAGATGGGTTTTTGGATATTGGAATATGTATATAGAGGCCTGCGTGCCCACACATGATTTATTTATTCATTCTTGTTGTATATACCGGCCTGCGAGCCGAGTACAGGTTGTATAGTTGATACCGGCCTACGAGCCGAGTATATTTTTGACATGAGAGACCGGCCTGCGAGCCGAGTCAAGATTTTGATAGTGATTGCGGCCTGCATGCCGGCTTTGTATTATTTTGAGCTGACAGAGGCCCCCATGCAGGGGAAGTTGTATATTTAAACATTGATATATATATAGATGATGATTTTGATCCACATGGTGTGTATAAAAATGTTTTATGTGTTTTGTCGATGGTTTTTGAAATTGAATGTATATAGATGATGAGTTTGATCCACATGGTGTGTATACTGATGGGTTTGATGTATATATTAAAATGTCGTATGTATTTTGTCGATGGTTGTTTTAATGTAGATAGATGATGTTGATGAAATTGTGATGATATATATATATCTCGTGTGTATGTGTGTGTGTGTGTGTGTGTGTGTGTGTGTGTGTGTGTGTGTGTGTGTGTGTGTGTGTGTGTGTGTGTGTGTGTGTGTTGATGTGATTACGATGACAAATAGTGATAATGGTGTAGTTATGTAAGAAAAAGAGGTGGGCGCCACAAAAATTTGCAAAAAATAAAGAAAAGGCCCAGGTTTAAGAAAAAGGAGGCATGTGACCGATATCGGTTAGCTAACCGACGTCGGTAGATTATGGACCGATATCGGTTAGGTAACCAATACCGGTTATGCCAAAATGAGCTTTTTTAAAAATAGAAAAGCTTGGGCGGCAACTTAAGTTCTTATTTTTAGAGTCATGCAACAAGTTAAATACGCGAATGCGATTTGTTTTGACGACTTATATCTGAGTAATTGCATGAGAGAATTGAGTGATAAGGAGGAAAGAGACAGATAAAGTGAGTGTGGGCTGAGATTAAGAAGGCGAGAAAGGCAAGTTATATTTGAAGAGGGTGGTGAACATGCATTTGAACAAGGAGAAGCATCCAGCAGACAGGGACGAGAGGGAAGACAGTTCCACCCCAAGCTGCTGCATCCCAAGAGGTAAAGCTGTTTGGTTGTATTTTAATTCTTGCATGTTTTGATGAATAGGATGAGAGAAGGTAAGAGGTTGAGATGAGAAAGAAAATGTGATAGGAAAGGGTTTGGGGTAGAGTGAGTGTTATGGGGTAGGTAAGTAGGGTGTTCACGTATGTTTGTAGGTACAAAGAGGGTTAAACGAGCAAATACTTATCGTAGGGGATGTTTTAAGCGAAAGGTTGTATAAGATTATCGGTTGATGGACCGATATTGAGGTTGTATGAAATTCCAGAATGTGAGAAACAACACTTGGGGATTTGAGTTATTGAATGGTTGTGTGTCGTTTTGATTTATGCAGGTAGAGGCAGGGCTGAGGATGAATGATAGTGTGTCAACTTTGTTGTCAAGAGTCCGAGCGGATGTAACACTAGCTGAATGGGCATTGATAAATCATGTGGGGTTAAGTAGAATCCGCTATTATTCACAAATTGCACGCAATCATGCTATGTTGCAAGCATTGATTGAGAGGTGGAATCCGGAAAAGAATACCTTCTATCTACCAACAGGGGAGATGACGGTGGCGTTAGAAGATGTGTTTAGAATTTTAGGCTCCCAATTACAGGAAGACCGAGTGTATTAGGCATTGCCTAGCGTGGCACTGGGAGCAATAACAGTGATATTTGGTTCGATTGCACGAGATTTGACACAATGAGGTTTGACATTCACTTATGGTACAATGTATGCAACACACCCAGAAAACAAGGTCAAGTGGTATTAATGATAGCGGTGGGGTATTATGCATTACCAAGGGCGGATGGGGGAAGATTTCCAAAAGCATTGATGTGTATTATTTGGGAAATGATAGAAAAGAGTGTGACTTTCGCATGGGCACCCGCATATCTAGCGGAGCTATACAGGGGTTTATGGGCCTGCAAGCGAAATCACAGGATGACACTGGATTGTGCATACTTATTACATTGTTGGGCCTATGAGCACATTGTGTGTGTGTGACCAATAGGCCGACCAATCCAGGAAAGAGAGACAGGAGTGCAGAGGTTGGGATTCAGATGATGGGTCAGACAGAACAAGAGGTGAGATCCCAGGCCGTGATAGATGACATCGAGTATTATAGGCAGGTATGGGAGATGGTGACGATTGTGGATATTTTTTGGAGGCCTTACGGGAACTATATGGTAAAAGAGAACATAGCTGAGGAGTTGAGGGGTGTAGAGCGATTGAGGTGGATCGCAGGCACGAGGCCGAGAGTGAATACGAGAGGATTCCTCTAGATCGCGTGCGGTGAAAATTTGGATTTATTCAGGATATACCCATGGCTTATAGACCATACATGAGGATCGACGCCGAGGCATTATTCTCACCTCCCCGGCCGACACCTCCAGAAGGGCCAGAAGAAATAGCAACCAATCGCAGGGTAATAAATGCGGGAGCGGCAGAGGCTTATAGATTATGGTGGGTAGCGAGAGCTACGAGGTGTACGTGAGAGGGCCGATCGTCCTGACATAGCTATGATTACAAGTGGAGAGAGACCGCTGCACAATTTGGTTCACCGATTCAAACACAGTGAATGAGACAACAGGATTGTTAGAGGTTTCGCGATTCATGAGTGGAGAGACTAGAGGTAAGATTCCTCCACGCAAGAGGCGTATTCATATGTTACGAGGAGATGTTGGTGGATCAATGGGAGGAACCAATAGCAGTGGCACCTTTGAGGATGGAGAGGCCAAGTGAGTGGCGTCGATGATCATGATCACCACCTGATTCGGGAGGAGGCGCAAGGGTCTAAGTGAATTTCATAGGAGTATAAGAATAAATAAGGATGCCGACTGCTGCGTCGATGATAGAGAAGATGTATTTGTTTAACATCTAAATAAAACTGAATATGTATGTTGATTTGAGTTATGATAATAATAAGAATGGTTGTGTTTTGAATGTTTTGTTTTGAAAAAAGGATAAAAATGAATGTGATCAAATAGAAATACACAAAAAGATTTATATTTACCACACATGATAGGTTATGGTAGGGGATGGTCGAGCTAACCTTGGGAGACCCCATGTCTCCTAAGTGCTACCTACATAGCCCATTGCACAAAGCAAGGAGGGGCCTCAGACCGATGTAGTTCTCCCTTAGGACCAGGGAGAGGTGAATTCAGGTAATTTGGTTGTGGTTAGGTAATTTGTTGGTTGGTAAAAAAATATTGATATTGGTCGGGTAATGTTGTTGGTGTTGGTAAGGGATTGGCGATGTTGGTGTAGGTATAGGTGAAGCGAAAGTTAGCTTACCCAAGTAGTAGGGAACCGTATCCTGATTAAGGTCAACACATAATACTAGATTTGAGTAAAAGAGGTAAAAGTGTCCCGTAGTTGAGAAGAGCTAAACAAACCACATATTAACATAGGATGAGCTTGAATCCCTAGGTGCCTTGCATAGGCGAGAAGTCGATAGGTGAAAAGATTCATATAATCACAATATATCGGATATACGTCACGTCCCTTGAGTTTTATTGCTTTGACGAATGGTGAGGTGAGGTAGCTGGTATAGCGGGGGTGCAGAGAACTTGTTATAAGGTGATTATTCTGACGAAAGAGAACCAAACCTAAATAGACAAGCCCATGACTCAAAAGTGCTTTGGAATACTACTTTTTACTTTTCTAGATATAGACTGATCGATGCGGGAAGTCTACATGGGATATGTATTTTGTTGTTCTTGAGGTCTTCACGAAGCTGAGCAATGTGAGAAGCTTCTGATAGAGGCTGACTTTGTATAGCTATCCTTCAAGGGAGCAGTCTATTTATAGTAGCAGATGCGGCTTTTGTGCGTAGCTGTCCTTCGAGGGAGCAGTCTATTCAAAATAGCAAATGTGGCTTTGCACGTAGCTATCCTTCGAGGGAGCAGTCTATGTAGAACTTAGAGGTCTAGATGTCCGGTTGGCATGAAGCATCTAGTTTTGTAGGAAGTTTGACTCAAGAATATCCCATAAGCGTATAATTGAGAACGTGTTATTTTGATACTTTTAAGTCATGGACTAGACTAATAAGGGGAAGGCATCTTTAAGGGGAGATTATGACCAAACCATGTGAGCTTGATTTTATTTTGAGATGCATGAAACAAAGTGTATGAGGTGGTAAATGAGCTCAAGGGACGAGCGCAAGGTAGATAAGAAGTGATATAACACTAAATTCAAGAGTAGAATAGTCGAAGATGCAAGGCATTAAATGGTTCGAAGCTTGGGTTTACCATTAAGCGAAGCTAAGCGATAAGTGTCGATCCGTAAATGTGAGTGATAATGTAAGGCCCAATCCAATTTGGAGCAAATTTGCTGCGTTTACTCTTTTCTAGTTTGGTTATATGTTGATTCTATTTGAGGACAAGATCACCAACCTTAAAAGTACACTCATGAAGTCACTTATCATAAGCACGCTTGATGCACTTTTGATAGATTTGAAGGTGGTCAAGAGAGCGTAAGATGGCGCGTCGTCGAAGCTCCAATTGGGCTAACGCTCTTGGCGGAAATCATCATTGGTGATAATATCTGAAGAGATATTCTTAGGGAGGGTATTTGTATTTCGAGAGGTAAGATAGGCCTCGGTACCATATACCAAAGAAAATGGGGTGGCATTAGTGGAGGTGTGAATGCTAGTCCGATAAGCCCAAAGGGCAAAGGGGATGTGATCAGGCCAATTGCTTCCAAAATCATTAACAACTTTCATGAGGATTTTGGTTAGGGTTTTATTAGAAGATTTGGCTTGACCATTTTCTTGTGGATAGTAAGGTGATGAGAAGCTAAGTTTGATACCAAAGTTGTCACAAAGATCTTGTAACAACTTATTTTTGAAAGACTTTCCATTATCATTATCGGGCGATGAGGAATGCCAAAGCGACGAGATAATGTGATGGTTAATGAATTCTACAATTTTTTCTTTTTGGTTGAAATGAATGGAATGGCTTCCACCCATTTAGTGTAATATTCGGTTCTTTATGATTATCCAATGGTGACATTGCGAAGAGGGCGGGTGAATCTCACCGATAAGGTCTAAACCCCATTGTGAGAAAGGCCAAAGATCTCGTGCGACTGTAGCGGATGGCTAGGAGTATGTTGAAGATTGTCTTGTTTTGACACATAACACAACGCTTAACATATTCGTAGTAGTCATTATTAAGAGTAGGCCAATAATAGCCTAGGTGAAGGATCCATTTGGCCATGGCAAGGCCACTAAAATGTCCACCACAAATACCATCATGGACTTGTTGGATGGTATAGGTGACCTCCGCACCGGTTAGACATCGAAGGAGGATGCCATCAAAGCCACGTTTATAGAGGAGTCCCCCCATGATGACATAACGAGAAACACTTTTAAGAAAAGCACGTTTTCCATTACTAGTAAGGTCAGGTGGGAGAACAGAGGTTGTAAGGTAGTCGTGAAATTGGTGATACCAGGTATCCTGCGAATTAGCAGACACATTATTTATCATACAAACATCCGGGGTTGAGTAAGATGGGGCAAAGAGTTGTTGGACCAAGACGAATATGTCAGAGTCAGTTGGTGAGGCAGGAATTTGTGAGGCTAAGCAAGCCATAGTATCTGCAAATTTGTTAGTGGAGCGGGGAATGGTTTGGATAGAATAATGAGTAAATAAGGTCAAAAGTGAATCCACGTAATGTTTGTACTTTTGAAGTTCCTCATTTTTACATTGGTAGATGCCCATAACTTGATTGACTACCAATTGAGAGTCACCGAAAATATTAATAGATTTTACACCTAAGTGTAACGTAATTTAGAGACACAAAACAAGGGCCTCATATTCCGCTGTATTATTAGTGCAGGGGAAATCGAACCAGAATGAAAGAGGCATAGGCTCAGCGTTAAGAGGAATGAGAACAACGCCGGCTCCTCCGCTACGGCTGGCATTTGGATCCATCGAAGAAGAGGGTCATTGGATATGACTCCTCACTGAGTGAAAGAGTGGTGATGAGTTCGTCGGGGAAATTAAAATTGGTAAATTGTTCCCCAGGTAAAGGGGCTTCCGCGAGTTGGTCTGCAATAGTTTGTCCTTTTATTGATTTCTGGTGTACAAATTCAAGGTCGAGGTCGGCAAGGAGCATAAGCCATCGGGTGATGCGTTGGTTTAGATGTGGTTTGGCGTACATATAATGAATGGGGTCGCGTTGGTGATGACAAAAGTTTTGTGATTCAGGAGGTAGTGTCGGAGTTTGGTGGCTACGAATGATAGGGCTAGGCACAACTTTTCTACATGTGTATACCTAGTCTCGTAATCCATGAGAGTATGACTTATGTAATAAACGGCTTGTTCTCGATGCTTGGAGTCACGATGTGCGAGCATGGCTCCTACAGCATGGTCGGTGGCAGAAAGGTAAAGGTAGAAAGGGTGATCATCCTGAGGTGGGATAAGCACGGGTGGCTACAAGAGATAGGTTTTAAGAGCCTCAAAGGCTTGGTGGCACTCTTCGCTCCATTGAAAGGCAATATCCTTTTAAGGAGATGATGGAAAGGTTGACATCGATCCGAGAGTTAAGAGATGAAACACCGGATAGATTGGAGTTTACCTTGCAAACTATGCAATTTTTTAAGGTTAGTAGGTGGGGGCATTTCTAGGATAGCTTTGACTTTAGCTGGATCGACCTCAATGCCACACAAAGAGACGATAAAACCAAGGAGTTTTCCCGAAAAGACACCAAAGACACATTTCTTTGGTTGAAGACAAACACAATATTGTAACAGGTGATCGAAAATAATGGTTAAAACATCGAGATGTTCACTGCGATGTTTAGATTTGCTAAGAAGATCATCGACATAATCCTCAAGGATAGTGTGCATAATGTCATGAAAAATGTAAGTCATAGCCGTTGATAGGTCACACCAAAGCATTCTTAAGGTCAAACGGCATGACACGATAATAGAAGGTTCCCCAAGGAGTTATGAAGGTAGTTTTATGTTGATCGGCGGGGCTACCAAAATTTGATTGTATCCTAAGAAGCCATCCATGAGAGAAAGCATCTTATGGCCCGCAGTGAGATCAACAAGTTGATCAATACTTGGGAGGGGGAAGTCATCCTTCGGGCAAGCAAGGTTAAGGTCTCGAGAAATCCGTACATATCCGAAGTCCCCCCGTTGCTTTAATGTGAGTACGATGTTAGAGATCCATTGAGGATAGTCAATAGGTAAGATGAAGGAAACATAAAGGAGTCGTTGAAGCTCTTCTTTGACCAAGAGGGCAATGCGTGGATGTATTTTTCTCAGTTTCTATTTAACTGGTTTGGCATCGGGTTTTAGGGTAATGTTATGGACAGCAATGTCAGGATCAATTCTTGGCATGTCAGCGTAGGACCAAGCGAAAGCTTGGTTGTGGGCACGGAGGAAGGTAGTGAAGGCAGTTTGTTCTGATGCAATAAGAGATTGTCCGATCTTCACAATGTGAGGATCGTCCTTGGTGTGGATGTTGATTTCTATAGTCAACTCATTCAACATGGTTTGAGTGTCAGATGGCAAGGCGCATTGAATATAAGAGTCGTCCGCACTAAGGTAAGTGAGGATGGAGTCATCATCCTGGCACTCAACAACATTAATTGAAGGTGAGTCCTCTTCGATCATGTCTGGATACAGAAGGGGAAGAGAAGATGGTTCTTCATTATCATGTTGATAAGTGAGAGGATCCAGGAAGATAGCGTTTATGAAAAAAAAAAAAGTTAGGAGGGATAGATTCAGGGTCTATCGACTCTGTGGGTGACGATGGCAAAATGGGTGATGATGGTTCGGAAGGGATGACCTCGTCATCTTCTGGATACAATGGATATGTGGTTTTTTTGGTGTAGGTGGTCAGAGAATCCAAGACCACGACGATCTTTGTGTTTGCGTGTAGTTACAGGAATGATCGTATGTCGGCCTTGTTCATAAAGACCGAAACCAAAGCCCTTCCAAGCACAGCGCATCAAGAAGGTGAGGGTGAAATGACGATTAGTTAGATATTGAAAATCAGATTGGAAGGGAACCACACCAAGGGGAGGTTCAAGGGTGATAAAGGATGTATCGACACCCCCATATGTTAGGTTGGTGCGGCAATTAGGTGGTCTGTAGGAGATTACTTCCCCCACACGACGGTCATAGGTAGGATGCGCATGTAACTGTCCGTACTCCTGTGGGGTATGGAACGTGCTAACGTTATATAGGCGATACTCCCCCAGTGTAAGGTGTTGAAAGACATCTACTAAGGGATCTGAGGTTGGGATATTGTCCGCGGGAAAGGAAGTGGTATTTGCGACGGCGGTTTCATTGGTTGAAGGTGTAGGTGCGGTTGAGGTGGATGGTTGAGGTGTGGTTGAAGTGGATGGTTGGGTTAGATGAATGGGTGTCTTGACTGGTACAAGCACATCATTAGGGCAATATAACATATTGCAAGTTTTGAAGGGGGGAGGGTCAGCTTTTACGGTGTAGGACTTCCCTTCGTACTCAAATTTTATGCATCTATGTAAGGTAGAGGGAATGCATCCCATAGCCCGGATCCAAGGGCGGCCTAACAACATGTTGTATTGGAATTCACCCTCAAGTACATAGAAGAGTTCGAGTAAGGTACATGGCCCTACATGAATGTTAAGGATCACGGTGCCTAAGGTAAAAGTAATAGCATCGTTGAATGAACACAGCATGGTGGGGTTGGCACACATGCAGCTAGAGGGGATATTCATTTGTTGAAAGGCTTTGGAAGAGATGATGTTTAGGCTAGCGCCCCCATCAATCATAACACGATGCACCCAAATGTCCCGGACGTAAGCTGAGATGAAAAGAGTGGGGTCAGGATCTTCTGCACTAAAGTCAACAATTTTGTCTTGAGAAACCCTGCAGCGGTTTGGTTTTCTTTGTACGAGGATGGAAGTGATAGATTGTTTGGTGAGAGAAGTAACATGGTTGGGTGTTAACATGAAGGTAAGCGGGCAAGGTTTCGTTAGGTAAGATCTCTATCCCTTGAAGGATTTCAAAGAGAGCTTGTCGATGAGATTCGAGAGGTTTGAATGAGATCATACAAAGTGTCATTTTACAAGTGATTGGTGAAGCTGTTTGATCATGGTTCGGTGCAACTCCATCGAGAGAGCAGGGTAGGCAGGTCCACAAATAACCACTTTAGGTGGTGGTGCGATTAGGATGGTGGACAGAGAAAGAGAGGCCGTAGGTGTGCTTTCTTTAGCTTTTCCATTGTTTTTCTGCCCTCGAGTAGCAACACTAATCATGTTGATCTCGTGAACACGAGAGGAGGAATATGGTAGGGATAAGTCATGGTCTTCGAGAGGTGGGGTTGTAATAATGATAGATCTTGGTGAGGCTGGGACAAGTGGTATAGGAGAGGGGATTGAAGTTAAAGGTTTCTCCCTTCGTAAGTTGTCTTTCTTAACCTTTCTATCAGAGAGGTGGTGACGAAGTATGGCTTTCAACGCTTTACATCCCTCTACATCATGTCCGGTGTGCGGTGGTGAGCACAGATTTTAGACTCATCATAACCTATAGGTCGAGGTTTAGATGGATCATAGGGTCTAAGTGGGGGTAAGGAAATGGTCGCATTCTCCACCAACATAGCAAGGATTTTTTAGCGTAAGACCCTTTGAGCGGGTCAAAGTCGAGAGGAAGATGAGGCTATTGGTGGGTAGGTTTGAGTAATGACCAGGTATGGTTGATTCGTAAGGGTGGTGGCTTAGCCAAGGGGTTTTGATAATTGGATTTAACTAAACGTGGCCTCTTCGGTGCAGAAGTTATGTTTAGTCAAGTCGAGATGACGTGGTAGTAGAAAACAACCACGGAGAAAGAGGAGTGATAGTAAACAAATCCTTTGATGATGGAGTTTGTTTAGGGTTGATAGGTGGACAGGATACTTGGGGTGACGGTGTTGATACACCCGTGGATCTTTGTATGGGTGTAAAAGATGCAGGTCGTTTTAAAGAAAATGCAGGAGGTATGATGTATTGAGGCAAGGTGGAGGGGTGAGGTCCTAATATAGAAGGTAGGTGTGACGGTGAGGGTTTTAGTTGTGACAGAGGCATAGATTGGACTTGGGCTTTAGGGGATCGAGTTTGTCTCTTAGGTGGATGGACGGCTTTATTTTTGGATAAATCTAACCGTTTAGGTGGGTGTGTTAGGCTGGGTATTGGTAGAGTCCCAAGCGTAGGGAAAGGTTTGGTTAGGTTAGTAAAGGTGGATGAGGTATTTGGTAGAGATGAGGGGGGTGAAGATGAGGACATAGGCATTTTGAGCTTTTGTAAACACTTCGGGTATATGGTAGAGGCGTCTGGATCGGTCATCTGCATTTGAGTAGAATATGGTGTACTCAAACGTTCCCATAGGACTCGTCTATCTTCTGAGGGGTGACAATCCTCACGTGTGAATAGGAACTTTTGTATGGAAGAAAGGTGGGTTGTGATTCCGGTCCACTATGGGTGTGATACAGGGGGTAAATGAGGCACGGTATCAATGGGTAATAAGAGGTCAACCAGTGACCATTTGAAAATATTTAGGCGATGAAGAACTAATAGGTAGGAGGGAATGTTTAAGAGGATCCATCATGATTAAAGAATTTGGTGATGTCGGTTCAAAGGGTTTCTCATCTAAGGATGATGAAAGAAGTGGCGAGCCTTCCTCTTGTACAACAAGAGTGGTAGAAGGAGATATTTGGGAAATAGATAAGTTAGATAACATTCGCTCACAGTCTTGCAAGGATGTGGTGTAAGAAGGCTCATCTGTGAGAAGAGAACTCTAGGTGGTTAATTCCTTTATGGGTAAAGGAACGGCAAGGATTTTGTCTTGTCTTGATGGTGGTGAAGGGGTTCGAGTTCTGCGTTAATGAAGAGGCTTGATTGAGAATTTTCTCGATAGAAGCTTTTGGTTGGGAGTTGAAGATCGCATGGATTTCATGAACACTCTCCTCGGCTAAGATATCCTGGTTTATGTTACTGTTAGATGAGTGGTTCGGGAATGGTTTGTTGAAGATTTTCAAATTTCGGTTAGCAGGGGCATTAGGATTATCGAGGGTTATATCCCCTGCATCAACCATTTCCTGCACTATATTTTTCAACATCTTACAGTTTTCATGACTGTGTCCCTTCACACGGTGAAAGTTACAGAAGTCATTTTCTTTGTACCAAGAAGGTATAGCGCGGGTGGAATCAAACCCGGAGTGAGGTTTAACAGGAGGCAAGGTAATAGCTCCTGCTTTGAGCAATTTTTCCAAGATGACACCATAAGTTTCTCCCAAGGGAGTGTAATTGATGGGCTTGGCTTTATACTTATAGGCGGTTTTGGCGGAGTATTAGACGGTGCTTGGGATTTGACCATCACCGCGTGGACATCTCCTTTTGATTTGAAGCAGTCGATGCGTGAGAATTGGTGGTGTTGGGTTTGTTGGTGGAATCTTGGGTTCGAAATTAGGGTTTTGTTGCGTAACCACAATTTCTCTTTCTCTAAGGCTCGAATTTCTAGTTTTCGAGCCATAGTAAAGGCCTCATCAAAGGTGTGGAAATTTTGAATTTGGAGGGTAGGAGAAATGTGCTTAGCGTAGGCCGCGTAAAGAGTTTGATGAGTTCGTCACGAGGTAAGGCATAAGTAAGTTGGTTGATGAGGCCCCGCCATTGTCAATGAAATCGAGATAGATTCATCTTCAAATTGTCGGACGGCATAGAGGTTGGTGATAGATACTTTCTTAGCAATATTAATGGAGAAATGATCCAAGAAAGATTGGGCTAATTGGTTAAAAGAGAAGATTGAGTCTTTGGGTTAAAGTATTGTACCACTCAGGCGGGTCTGATAAGGACATGGGAAAGGTGCGGAGTAATAAAGCATTGTCATGAGCAATCGGATAGCGAGGCATGTCTAAATGATTGCAAGTGTTGTTGAGGATCCTCCTTACTATTAAAATGAGTTAATTTTGGTAATTCCCATTGAGGAGGATATGAATGAAGGGGGATAGAAGGATGAATAGGCTCCGACAAACTGCTCGTATGTCGAGGTGCTACTGACTTCACTGAAAGCGAAGCCTCAGATTTTGCATCTTGTCCATCATTTGTTTGATTAAATCGGTGGTTGGATGAGATGATGGTGTGGTTGTAATAAAGCGGAGGAGGATTGGGCGAAGGGCCACTACTAGACAATGGTGGGGTTAAATGTTGATAAGGTATTGAGGATGAATATGTTGAGGCGACCGAATAGGGATGTCTATATAAGATGTTGAAGTCATAGGATACGTGTGTGGAAATGAGAAGGTGGGCGGAGCTTGAGAAGGAAAGCTTGTGTGGATAGGTGGCAAAGAGCAAGTTATGAAAGGAGCAGTCTGTGAGAGAGACGAGGTAGGAGCAGTCGGTGGTAATGATATGTTGGGCCCCAGATTAACCAAAGGAAAGCCAAAGCATGTGCCGTATGAACCCCGAAGCCACCGAATTGGGGGCGGGGCTAAGGATGAAGAAGGCAAGGCAGAGTTATCAGGTGGGGAAGGAGCTAAGTGAGCGGCTATACTAATAGGCATGCCAACAAGGAGTTGACCGTTGGGTGTACGGTCAGGGGCATGAGACAAATAGTACTATACAGCGCTAGGATTAGCGTCCAAAAATTTCACAAATTCCTTATCTCCTACAGGGATTTTGGGAACCTCGCTGGTGTCCGTAGGATTCCCCACATGATGTGAAGGGGGTGATTCAGGCAAAGGCACGAAGCAGGCATGTGAAACCATGGCTGCGGCTTGTTTTCGAGTGATAACAACCATAGACAAGAGTACACAGCAAGGATGCAATCTATCAGGAACAGAAGCAGCAACAAAATGTTGGAATTGGTAGGTTGTTAGTTTGGGGAACTATGAAAGACAGTAACCGATATCGGTCAGGTAACCGATGTCGGTCAGACTGTAGCCGGCGTCGGTAATTTAACCGATGTCGATATAATAGGACCAGTGTAAGAAGATGTAAGAAGTTGCTGATTTGGGGTTAACAATACTTAGTATGCCTACCCAATTGTTCTGAAGTGATCATTGAAATAGTGTATGACAGAGAAACAGAACTAAAAACAAGCAAGATGCACAAGCAAATCAAGAGACTAACCCTAGGATTAGTTTTAATTATTGTGGGCTTATGCCTTAGACGCAAGATGATGTCAATCCTAAACAAAAGACTTAAGGGAAATGTCAAGTTTGTTTTGGCTTATAAGGTTACCTCAATCGGGCGGAGGAATACCACGGAAAAGGGGGATGTTTGAGTTGTTGTGTTAATTATGATGTGATTTGGCATGTGTTGTGCAGTGAAAGTAAGATTAATTTCTTGTCAATACCGTGGATATCACCCCCACGTGTACGACCTGTTACTTAATCTATGTTCACTAGAATTGAAAACGGCAAGCAAGAATGTGATGCACGTGTTTTAAACCCAAATTGAAAATGATATTCGATGAAGCAAAGGAGATGACTTTCACTAATGCAAAGATGTGAAAGCAAGACAAATTCTTTTACCAAAATGAAAAAATATTTTGTGAATACTTAGCAGAAACAAACAGCAAGTATGCTCCCTATATGAAAGTAAGTAAGAAAGAAAGAAACCTAAAATGGGTCCCACCGGGTGTGCCAAAATGTTTCGCACAGAATGGTTCACTTCCTAGAATAGAGTTGCTTCTATCCTTTCATTCTCTTGAGAAACAAATAAGGGTTAGGGCTAGGAGGAATACCTGTTGAATGTTTGGAGGGTGTGCACGTACCGTAGAGAGAGATCAGATCGATTGCGAAGAACTCCTTTTTGTCTAGGAAGGACTACCTGCAAGTAAGAATACAAGACCACCAGATTCTAATTAGACAATAAATGAGGAAGCGCCTTAGCTTAGGAGAAATATTAGACTTCCTTTCGAAGGTGGTCAGTTCCCCTGCTAATACGAATTAATACAAATTCTAACAAAGAAGTTATTGCCAAATTACAATTTAATTACCTCGTTAAAACAATAGAGGAAAGGCTAGTTTTGGTTTTGAGTCATAGTGACCGATGCCAGTCACTGTCACCAGGACCGGTTTCTGATAACCGATATCGGTAGGGGCAGTGATTTAGGGGCTTTTAGTGAAGGTTGACTATAAGGTGGCTATGGTGTTTATTAGGCTGGTAAATGATTGGGGATAGGTAATGGGGGTGATGGAGAAGACTCAGAGAATATGGGGGGTTGTTCTTGGGGCAATGTAAGGGTAGAGGAGGTACAATTAGATGTAGGGTGTTACCGGGTAGTGGATCTGGGAGTAGACTTATAATTACTTGTGATTGAAGTCAAGAAATGTTATTAAAAAAACGTACAAGACACTACTTACTAGTTCTGATGAAGATACGAGTCAAATTTGTGATGACGAAGGCAAGGTTCAGGTAGGATGATCTGACAATCCAAGATGAGCTATCTTCTCTCCCAATGCTTGGATGAGTGTCACTGGGCTCTGGTTACTCAGTTGCAGTCTTGGGCTTGATGTCCTTCTCTGCAAAACTCTTCTCTTTCCTTCACTTGTCTCTGCTCTGTCAAGTGAATTTCAGATCCTTCCAATGACTTTCCAGCCTTCCAATGAATTCCCACCCCTTTGTTTTTGGTTGGGGGAGGTCATTTACAGGGAACCGATGGCGGTTACGTAACCGACGGCGGTCAAGTAGGAACCGATGTTGATTAAGTCAAAGTGGGCTATTTTTAGTAAAATAGCCAACCTTCCCTCCTTTTCTCCCAAGAGATTAGTTGTGGGCTTGGTCAAGTCATTATTAGGTTGGTTTTGGTGCGGGTGAGGGGTAATTAGTTATGGGTGTGGATGTAGACCAAGTTATAGGTCTTAATTAGGTTAGTTTAGGATTAGGGCTACTTCATGATGAGGTGGCGAAATGAGGTGGCGAGGTTTGAAAATGTGGATTTATTAATTATAAGGTAATTAATAAATAATTGTGCAAGGTTTAGGTGGTGAGGTTAGGTTGCGAAATGAGATGCGGGGCACGGGGTGTCGTGAGACACAAATTTGGTGTCTCTGAGATGCATATGTCCTAACCGTGTGCCCTTATGATGGAGCTATGTGGATGCAAGTGATCTCCAATGAAATTAATGGATGTAACTCTAGATGAATGATAGTATTAAGTGATGCTAGGTCCCTCATTATGGTCTCATACCTTTATATTTATATGGTTCTCTTGGTCTAATTTCATAATTAACCCCGAAAAGGCCAACCACAAGAAAGATAAAGATCTCAAATGGCTAGAAAGATCCCAAAAAGGTGGGAAAGTGCAAAAAGGACTGGGCGCCCATGGTAAGACCAGGTGCCCATCGAGGATAAAATAACGAGGTATGATAGAAGGTGACTGGGCATAAAGGTGTAAGAGATTGGAAATGAGGAAATAAAGTAAAACAAGATGGCCAAAAGAAGGGGGTTAATTATTACTTTCTTCACTCAAGAACCTTCTAAATAGTAGAATAAAACCGGAATAACTAATGTCTAAAGTTCTGATTTTGTGACTACAATTACCCTTTCATATTTCAAGCATACATACCTATTATTTTGGGTACATGCCTGGATATCCAAATGAGGCGCCTAATGAAACCGGTAATATGTTGCTCGAATTTCAATCAAATAATACTATTAGTGGTGATCAACATCTTAAGTTGTTCCAAAATATTATTGATGATTATGAAGTACAACATGAAGATGTTTGCCTAAAGCTATTTGTACACACATTAGAAGAGGATGCAAGGGAATGGTTTAATTCCTTTCCTCGTGGTTTAATTTATTATTGGGATAAAATGATGAATGCCTTTAGAATTCAATATGGTGATAAGACTAACCCTAGATTCCTCATATCGAATTTGAAAACATAAATAAAAATCCTAATGAATGTGTATAGGATTTCAACACAAGGTTCAATAATACCTTGATGATATTACCAACTAATTTGAGACCGAGTGATGAATCTTGTTTGATCAAGTATTTTGATGCATTTGACAAAAAAGCAACCTATTACTTGAGAGAAAAGAATCCCATGAATCTGAGACAAGTATTTAGCATGGCCATTAAAATTGAAAATAACATCAAGGCTATTGGAAAACCACCAAAAAGGGAAGGGATTAAACATGTTTATCCTAAAAAACAACATGGTGGAAAGTTTACTGATTTGGAAGAAGTGGTGACCTTGGAAGGGGTGGTTAAAAAAACTCCTACAAGTTAGCAAGAGTTGAAAAGGGTTGTCCACCAAGTTCAAAATCAAAATCAAAATCAAAAAAAAAAATCAAAGGAGGTCATAAAGCATATTACAAAAGAAAGATATGTATGGGTCAAAATGATAGGCAACATCCACCTAGAGACAATAAGCTAGTTCCCGATTCATTGGGTAAAATAATTACAACTATCAAATAAGAACACATCCTTCATTAGTGTGATAAATTCTTATTGACTCGTGTTATTTGGAAACAATATACCATGTATGAATATGTTGTTAGATCAAACTTTGATTATGCATGTGTGTTTGATCATAAAGTAAAATTTGAACAAGGTGTAACCTCTACTGATATTCTATGTGTTAGAACTGTTGATGATTTTTGGGCAAGTGTAAAAGGATTTTTATATTCCCTTGAATTTGATGTTGAAATTGATATGCCCCAATCCTTTGAATTCTCCAATCATGATTTTAATTACTTAGGAGAACTAATGATCAATAAGTATGATGGAGAAGTCCCTTCTAAATAGGATAGGGAATTGTTGATCAATGCAGTTATTTCCCAATAAAAGGAGTACAATTTGAGAAGTAGGCAAGTGAAATTCCATGCCCAAACCCCAAAGGATAAGATGAAAATCTTGACCAATGTTCCTAAAGGTACCCCCAAGAAGAATATACCATACAAGTCCCTTGTTGTTGATCAAAATATAAGTGTTCCTTCAATTGTTTCTACTTTACAAGAAATTTTTCCCTACGAAAAATTAGTCACTCTTCCCCCACTATCCCTATGTATAAATATGTGGTTTTGATATGGTCCAAGTCCTAAGCCATCTAAAAATAATAGTTCATTTGATGGAGTTGCTTAGGATTCCTAAGCATAGAAATAGGGAATTTGAGTACTTAGGATTTTCGTGGATGTTATTGCAAACAAAGAGAATCCTCCCTTGTTGATGAAAATGAAGTTAATAAATTACAAGAGGTTATTGAACCATCCCCTGAAGTATATTTGGGTATATCCCAAGTTGACATCTATTTAGATGTGAATCCTTTTACACTACACTTATGGTTAAAGGTTTGCCTCTTACATAATTACATGTTTAACTCAAGTGATTTTTGTAATATCATGTCATTGGTGGTCATGAATGAACTTGGTATGAAAATAACATCTTCCTATGGAAGATGTTATACAATGGATTCAAGGAAGTTCCAGTTATTAGTTGTGTGAAAGGATTGGTTGTACAATTAGAATCTCACCTTGAAAAGTACTTGACAATGAATTTTTTTGTTGATTTCCCTACCAAATGGGGGATTTTATTATGAATAAAATGGGCAGAAAGTATGGGAGTTAGCGTGCGAGATGGACCTTTCTTACGATATTAATCCTTTGGAAGGAAATTTGGTGAAGCTACATAGAGAAGACAAGTTAATGCACTTGATAAAAGACCCAATGAATGCATCATATGAAGTTTTATATGCATGTTTTCATGTAAATGTGCAACAAGAAAATTTATAATTTTCAAGCATGACAACAATACCCTTGTGTCAAAATTTTCAAGTTTCACCTTTCCAAGACACCCCAAGTCTACCCATCTCCTGCACCTGACCTTACCTAGTCGGTCAAATTTCCTCCCAAAAGATGTTAACTCAACCTACTAAGTGAATTAGGAAATTCAAGTCAATCCCCCTAGGTGATTTTAGGAGTTCTTAAAGAATGCTAATTTTGGGCAGTGCTAGGAAGGACCACCTTTGGTCTTCCTAAGACTTATGCAAGCCCCCCAGTGGAGCGAGTAGAAAAATATAACATGGAGATGGATTTAAGGTCTAATAAAATTAGGCAAATGATATTGGAAGATTCAAGAAATATTTTGAGGAGTTGGGACAAACTCATCAAAATAAGGGTTCTCAAGCCTAGGCAGTGCACAGGACTTAAAAAGCTACCGAGCTTGGGAAGTGATTCTAAGATATCTATAAGGACTTAGGAGATAAAAATACATCGCTGGAAAGGGAATCAAAATCCCTACAAGATGGTGAAATATGATTTTTAAAAACACCTTGGAGAAATATGTCTATATGTAGTTTATCTCATGCTCAATCGGGGGAGTGAGAAAAAAATTCAGATTTTCAGGGATTAAATGGAGGAATAAATATCTAAGAACCCCACCATTGGATGTAGAAGGAAATTTTTAGTCAAATTAATGTAAAATTTTTCCAAAAACTCCATCGGTAACTCTAGATATGGCCTTCACAAATTCGCTCTCAAGTTCTCATACTTAGTCATTTTTGAAGTGGACATGTGTCAGCTCTAGGATCCTGGTGCATTTTGATGTCCATTTCGTCCCTTTAGAAAAGGGACATAGGTGATAGTAAAATGTTCCCAACCCTTTTTGAGCACCTCGTTTGCCGCTTAAGCCCCAAGAGATATCTTTGAGCCTTCCCTCTCCCTGCACGAGATGATCGCGAGTGTGCAGTAAAGAGGCACAATGTGGAAATTGATGTCCCTTTCATCCCTTTAGCAAAGGGACATAGGGGACACAAAATTACCCCAGCCCACTTAATCCTTTTGGTTCCTCATGCACATGAAAGACAACTCCCAAATGCTTTTTCCTAGCCTCCCCCTCATTCTCAACTGAAAATAACTTCATTCTCCTCCATCACCACCTATGTGATAAATGAATATTTAAGAATTCATTAATGGCCACCATGAAGAATAGCAGGGAAAAATGAAGCAAGCTACCTCTTCATTTCTCAAGGTTCTAGCGAGTGAGATCGCGTGAAAATTGGAGGGAATGATCGTTGAAAAATCTAGTTTCGCATGAACTAGTTTTTGCACCATGAAGTCCCTACTTTTAGGGATATGGAGGACTGATTTTTCATCAGCATTCTTCCCTATCACATGAATAATAGTAGTGAAAAATGAAGTGAGATACCTCTTCACTTCTCAAGGTTCCAATGGGTGAAATCGCATGAAAATTGGAGGGAATGATCGTTGAAAAATCTAGTTTCACATGAACTAGTTTTTGCACCACGAAGTCCCTATTTTTAGGGATATAGAGGGATGTGTTTTTTTATCATTATTCTTCCCTTTCTAATGAAAATATCATTTTCCCACTTGTTCATACAAATAAATTACCCAAAATTCGGAGCGTAGAACCCAGAATAAAACCCAAAATCTTAGGGCTTGTTTTGTTACAATCGACACCCTTGAGTGCACTTACTAAAAATAGCATGTGTCCATGGTGAGGCATAATAAAAATGTAAAGTGGATAAAAAGGAAAATACATCATAAAAAAATGAGGATTTAAATGTTCTAAATGGTTTGAAGGCATTGGGATCAATTCGACAGAGCCTTTTTGGAGTTGATTCGAGAAAAGAGGGTTTTCGAGCCTAAAGGAGCATACACCGTGAAGGAGTACCTGAGCTTCAAGAAATGATTCTAAGATATTTGTAAAGATTCAAGAGCCCAAAAAGTACTTATGGAATTTATTTCCCATGCCCTAAATTTTGGAAAAATGACACCTTTTGAAACATCATACACTTCCCTAGGTAACTCATTCTCTAGCGCACAACTAGCAATCTCAAGAAAAAAAGTGGCATTTGAAGGTGATGAAATCATAATTGGAGATAAAAACCATCACCATTCAATTAATTTATTGTTTTTCAGTCAATATCATATAAAATTTTTCCTTCGAACTCATCCGGGAGCCCGAGTTATCGCCATCACAAGTTGGCTCAAGGAACGCGTTCAACACTTAGCCAAATTCTCAAGTGGACACACGTCAGCTCCAAGATCCTAATGCACTTTGGTGTCCATTTTGTCCCTTAATAAAAGGTAAATGAGGGATGGTAAAATTCTCCTAGCCATATTTTTCCCTTTGGTCACCCATGGAACCCTCTGTATTGTTAGTTCACCCCATGAGCTTATCGAGCCTATCCCTCAATCGTCCAGATTACGCCAAGTGTCGTAACCTGGCACGATATGCAAACTAATGACACTTTTTTCCCTTTGGAAAAGAGACATGAGGGACATGAAAATTTTCCTAGCACCTTTTGGCCCCCAAGTAATCAATGCAACCTTCTACATTGCAATATCCAAACCCCAGATGCTTTTCTCCAACTCCCTAGCCCTAATGCTCAATCGTCCAGATCTTGACAAGTGTTGCGAGGAGGCGTGATGTGAAATTTGATGATCCTTTTGTTCCTTTAGCTAAAGGGACATCAAGGACATAAAAATCACCTCACACTTGGTACTCATGTTTGAATATTTTAAATCGACACTTAGCCATTTTTTCCCTCCATTCCTTCTTCACAACTTCACACCCTACCATAGCTCTGTCCATTCTTGTCCAAACACTCAATCCACCATTGTTGCACTCCAAACTAGATTCATCAAATCCTCCACACCATGAAAACACAACAGTATCAAAGGAGAGGTTGATCGAAGGAACGAAGAATGGAAGAGAAAACCAGAGAAATTCATCTAAAAACCACGTAGTCGTGAGACGAAGAAATCAATATATCTTGCAAACCATTGCACGGATTGAGATGAGTTTTTTTCTATCTTAAAAAGTTTCAGATGTCATAAAAACCTTGGTAAAAAATCTCCCATTCATATCAAAAAAAATTTGCAGTGAAGAAATCTTCATTCTTGCACAACGAGAACAAAAACCCAATTTTCCGATCAATTGACGATCGGTTTGAAGAGAAAATTCACCGGTGGAATGAGAAAGGAAAACCCATATCAAAAATATAATTTTCATTGTGATCGGAGGAGAAAACCAGATCTAAAAATTTCAATCTCCATTAATGGCCATGAAGCAACTCGATTACTGAAGCCCTTTATTAGGTGAAAATTCTAAATTTTATTTCCAAGCATTCTAGTGGCGAAATCAAGTGAAATCGAAGAACGTGACCACGATGATGAGTTGAGTATGCAAAAAATGTGTTCCGTTACAAACTAAGCATCGAAAATTAACTTTCCAAAAATAGTAAGCTTTCCTACACATGTTTGTTATCTTTGGTAAGTCTTCATCAAAAGTGACTACAATAAAGATAATGTGCACCGAAGGTCACCAAGAAGTCAAAATGAGTGTTCAGAGTAGAAAATAGTGAAAATGACCACTTACTAAAAATAGTAAGTTCCCTATATGGGTGCTTACTAAAAATAGTAAGTCACCCCAAGAAGTGGTCGAGGTGAAGGCAATGTGCACATGAGTGAATGAAGAAGTTCATCTCATCGGGATGGTCAAGAAGAGGCAAAAATCACCTCTTACTAAAAATAGTAAGTCTCCCATCTAGACACCTGCTATTAATGGTAAATCACACTCAAAGGGTAGTTTTGGCACAAAGGGACATAGAGGGATTATTACTCAAGTCAACATCATCATTTGGTATCATCCATGGAAATTTCTCATAGGGCATTCGTGATCCATCTTAGGGAACTTGACAAAGCATCTTTGAAACTCACTTCATGGTTCAAATTACAGGAGTATCAGTGCCGAGTGGAATTTGTGGTCATTGGCGAAATAATTCATTCGGCTTGGCAATATCAGTTCTAAAATCCTATCTCTTTGGAAGGGATCTTCATGCATCATTTTTGGTCATCATGGTGTCATTCAATAGTGTTCTTAAACACTTAACCCAAGGTGTTTGTAAGTCATCTGAAGGAGTTTCTTAGGGTGGAAAGATTTCAAGGATTCAAATTTCATCACATTAGAGCATTCCATCGAGTTATCTAGAAGGATCAATGGAATTTTTCGGAGGCAGGTTCTTCGTCGGCCTTGTTCTTCTTTCATCTCTCTGTCTCTTCTCTCCCCCTAAATTTCTCTCTCTTCTCAATGTTCTAATTTTGCATTGGGGGTTGCAATTTTTCATATGTCTTAATGTTCCTAATGTAATAAGTCACCTTTATGTTATAAAAAGGGACTTAATGTTTTCCTAAGAAGGTGAAGAGTCTTAAGTCATGTCGAGACATACAAAGAGTTATTGGGGGTTATATGAAGAGTCTTTTCTCTTCCTATAAATTGTAAAGCCATTCCCATTTCAAAGGGTTGGTGATCGATTTTGTAAACTCAAGAGTGCATTGTACTTAGAGAGAACAAAGGAGATATCCATTTTCTTCCATTTCCCCCACTCTCAAATTTCTTCCATTTCCATACTATGTACAACTTTTGTTTGAGCATTAATACAAGGAGTTTCATGCCTTTTTTATGAGGATATTTTAGAAACTTTGAGTTCTCAATATTAACTCATCTTACTACAATTTGTAGGGTTGGTTTCTTCTTAATTTTAATGCATATGATGAATCTTCTAACTGATGTATGCAAGACTTTGATTTTCTACTTGTGGCATTAGTTCTCATTATCTTACATTCTCACTCCCTTCCCACTCTCTTGATAAAGTCCTCTCTAGCAAGCAATTGCTATATTTTCCACAGAGTCAGTGGAGTGCCCATGTTAGATCCCCGACCACAAGGCCAACCTAGATAAAACTCACTTTACTCATGCATGCATATATAGAAGTTGCATTGTTTAAGTATAGGGACTTATATTCCTAGAGTGTTGGCAAGAAACCAAAAAAAAAAAAATCCTGGACAAATTTTCTCACCAACATTTTTTGGTGCCCACCATGGGGCAGACTTGGCAGCATCAACACCCAAAATAAGACCACAAGGTCTCAAAATCCAAAAAAATCAGATATCAAAAAACAAAAACTATATATATATATATATATATATCAACAAAAATCATTTTGAAGGTGACTCCATCAAGGAAATAATCCCTTTCATGTTCATTTCCCACATCATGATAAATTTCTAGATTGGATCAAACTACCAATGAGTGACAAAGAAGAATAAGAAGAAGAAGAAGATCATGACCAAGAAAAGAAGATCATGGATCTGCCGTGGTTCTGCACTAGTATTTGCAAAAGATAATATTCAAAGATGGTAAAAGAGACTCTTACTTCAAGCAATAATCTGCATCTAGAAAAAGGAAAGAAGAAAGAACACGCCATCGATGAAGAGGAAAGTATAGAGCTGATGGAAAGGATTCAAAAGAGATATAAGATAAGACATGAAGCTCGAGAATATGCCAAATTCTTGTAAGAGATGTACGAGCAACTTAAAGCAGCCCATCACCGAGGAAGAAGAAGAATAAATTTGTCTTATAGAGGAAGATCCTGAATATCATTCATACCACATGGTTTTCATCCTTGAAATATTATTAAACACTTCTGAAGAAGATCTTACCATGGAGCATTTCGATGAGAATCAAACCAGTCTTATAGAAGATGATGAAAGACAAGGTGGTGCAGAATCCATTGAAGAAGAATTTTTCAACCTTAGGCAACTCACTGCAAAATTGAGAACATTATCTTTCTTTTGTTGCTCAATAGATGACTTCCTTACATACGGTGATGAAGAAATGAACATGCTAAAAAGAGAGTATGTGGAAAGGTTCCATATCATAATAGAAAGACATTCTAACCCTGAGGCCTATCATGAAATTTGGAGATATGCTTTATCTCTGCAAATAAGGTATGAACACCTTGAATAATTCTTGTTTTCAACAATGAAGAAACTCAAGAAGATCCTGTAGATTGTCCATACTATGAGGTGCTAATTTCTAGAATATTCTTTGGTGATCCTAAAGAATATCTTATCATAGAACCTTCCAAAAAAACCAAAGCAACGTCATGGAGGAAGAGGTAGAAGGCGTGAGGCTTGAACCACCATTCAAAAATTATCTCGGCTCGAGACACAACCCATTGGGGGAATAATATATTCAATAAATGAATATTCTTGTTGCATGATGGATGATTCAAAGTGCTCTTTGAAGACTTTATCAATGATGAAGAAGATGACCGATTCAAGTAAGCATGAATAATCTCCTTTCAAACTTTGACCTTTCAATTAATGATGAAATGAAGATATGTAAACAAGTACAAGAAATCAACTGGCATCATGGACAAAAATGATGAATTCAAGATGGTCATGGATTATTTTCCTCCTATTTTGATCTTTCAAGTGTTGTAGAGATGTTGCATGAAGAAATGGAAATAGTCAAAGAACTAGATTCCTTTCCCAATTCAATCATGGATGATCCGATGGCTTTCTTTTTAAGCCAAGGAGAATGGATGATTTGAACATAATCTCTTATCACCGGGGAGCATAATGATCATCACAATGAGTATGGAGTCTTTCATTGTCCATCGATAAAGAGGATTCAATAATGGATGATAAAAATAACATTGAAAGTTATTCCCACATATTTACTTCAACATGGTCCCATCGGCAATATGATATGAATTTTGAGATTGAAGGGGTATCATTCCCACAAAGCATGGACCTCTTCTCCTTTTCAGAAGGTGTTGTGAATCAAGTGTGCTCGTGCTTACAAGAAAGAGAATCTTGGACAACACAAAGCATGGAAGGAGTGAGCAAGGATGTGCCAAATGAATCATGGGCCTAGATGGATCATATTTTCAACCATCTCTTAGAGGCACAACACAACTTCCCATGAAAATGAAAGTGAGTCTATGAAATTTTTGAAGAATCATACTGTAAGAAATATTGAAGGTTGTAAAAGAAATAGAAGATCCTCAACTCATTCTTGAACTCTTGACTGGGATATGGACATGCAAGACATGTATGAATCAATTTTTGCTTCCCATTTTGGTACACCAATGTTTGATGTTGAGATGGAGCAGTTGGATAAACTTTATGTCCTCCCCGATGTTGTGGGTGGTGGTGGTAGAGTTGAAAACATGTACTTTCCTTCATACAAAGAAGTCCATGAGTGTAAAATAAGGAAGGTTCTTGAATCTCCTTTGGAGGTCCCCAATCTTGAAAACAACATCTCTGCCATAGGAGAAGATAGTATGGAAAATTTTTGAGATGACTTACATTGAAGAGAGTTGTTCAAGACAAAGTGAGGAGTTGCAAGATTCTTGGAAGTGTGTTCAAGATAAACTTGTTCCCACCGCTTCAGAATGCTCCACCAACACAGAACAAGAGTTCATGTGGAAAAATACACTCAAGGGTAAAGGATGCCTCTATGAAGAAATTGAGGGTTGCAACTTTGGAAATTATATCAAAATGGACTCCAAACAAGTGGATATTGATGATAATTTCTCCGAACAACAAAGGATGAAAGTGCATGATTCTCATCAAAGAATTCAAAATCAGAGTATGCTCACCATTCTTTAAGCCTCGATATATCTTGAACATATCTCCATATTGGAACATTTTCCTGGAGAAGATAAAGGGCTTCAATTCAATGATATAGCCTTTGTTTTGGAAAGTACTCACCTAGAGCAACAAAGAAATGTCCAGAGAAGTCCTCGAGCGAGAAGGAAATCATTTTGTTCTCACTCCTCCTAAGTACCTTGCTAATATAGGAGATGATTTTAGGATGCCATCCAAGAATGAAGAATGTATCCATGATGAGGTCAAGTATTTCCAATTTTAAAGTATGAAGGAATGGTATATCATGCTCACAGGATATCAAGAGGAATCCTCAAAAGGAAAGAGTTTCAAGAAGGTGACAAAATTTTCAATGGATGAAAGAAAATTCTCAATGCAATGTGAGTATGAGGATGGAATCATGATTAGTATTCTTCTTCGTAAGCCATATAAAGCCATCACTAGAGTGTGGCTTTATTAAATAACATTTTTGTGGTTCGAAGGTCATATTTCAATCCATTATTCCACGATGGTGCATACTTTTCTCAACCTGTTGTTGGGTTTGTATATATTCTTTCCCTGCATCTGTAGATATCCTTCCCCTTGTACATAATTTCCCTTTCCTATTGTGGTGTGTTTTCCTTTCCATTGTGTGTGGTGTGTTTCCTTTCCTTTGTTTTGTGTGTGTCTCCTTCTTTGTTATCTCTCTCTCGCAAGTTGTACACGACTTCGTAGAGCCAAATGGATAAATCATTGGTCATTATATTATAAATTGAGATCCTAGGATTCTTCATGTCATGTCTTCGTTATGCTTATTCTATAGCATTTCCCCAAGCTAGATCTATTTTTTCATACTGATGTGCAACATGAAAATTTACAATTTTCGAGCATGAAAATGATACCCCTGTGTATATATTCTTTCCCCTGCATCTCGTAGATATCCTTCCCCTTGTACATAATTTCCCTTTCCTATTGTGGTGTGTTTTCCTTTCCATTATGTGTGGTGTGTTTCCTTTCATTTGTTTTGTGTATGTCTCCTTTTTGTTATCTCTCTCGCATGAGTTGTACATGACTCCATAGAGCCAAATGGATAAATCACTAGTCATTATATTATAAATTGAGATCCTAGGATTCTTCATGTCATGTCTTCATTATGCTTAGTCTATATAATTTCCCAAGCTAGATCCATTTTTTCATGCAAATGTGCAACAGGAAAATTTACAATTTTCGAGCATGACAACGATACCCTGTGTCAAAATTTTCAAGTTTCACCTTTCCAAGACACCCCAGGTCTACCCATCCTCTAGCATTGGCCTTACCTAGTCAGTCCAATGACCTCCCAAAGGATGTTAACTCAGTCCCCTAGGTGAATTAGGAAATTCAAGTCAATCCCCTAGGTGATTTTAGGAGTTCTTGAAGAATGCTAATTTTGGGTAGTGTTGGGAAGGGCCACCATTGGTCTTCCTAGGACTTGTGCACCCCCTCGAAGTGGATCATAGAAGAAAAATATAACATGGAGATGGATTTAAGTTCTAATAGTGTCGAGAAATTATATTGGAAGATTCAGGAAATATTTGGAGGAGTTGGGATAGATTCATCAAAAACAGGGTTCTCAGGCCTAGGCAAAGTGCACGGGACCTAAAAATCTATTGAGCTCGGGAAGTGATTCTAAAAGATCTTGAAGGATTTATGAGCTAAACAAGACATCTTTGGAAATTTATTTCATATCCCTGATATGGTGAAATCATTTTTTTACAACACCTTGGAGAATAGGTCTATCTCGATTTTTTCTCATGTTCGATCAGGACCGAACAAAATTCTGATATTTTAGGACATAAAGGAAGGAATAAAGATATAATACCCCTACCATTGGATTTATAAGGAAATTTTTAGTCAAATTCATATAAATTTTTTCCAAAAAACTCCATTGGGAACTCTAGATACAACCTTCACAAGTTTGCTCTCAAGTTCTCATACTTAGTCATTTTTTGAAGTGGACATGTGTCAGCTCTAGGAGCGACACATTTTTATGTCCCTTTCATCCCTTTAGCAAAGGGACATATGGGATAGAAAAATGTGCCCAACCCTTTTAGCCCCCAGAACACTAATATGACCTCCCATTTGCTAGTTAAGCCCTCGAGAGCTAAGTTTGAGCCTTCCCTCTCCCTGCACGGATGATCGCCAAGTGTTGTGATGAGGCATGAAGTGGAAATTGATGTCCCTTTCTTCCCTTCAGAAAAGGGACATATGGTACAAAAAATTTCCCCATCCCACTTAAGCCTTGTGGTTCCTCATGCACCCGAAAGTCAGCTACAAATGCTTTTTCCTAGCCTCCCCCTCATTCTCAACTATAAATAACTTCATTCTCCTCCATCACCACCTCTGTGATATCTAAAGATTGAAGACTCCATTAATGGCCACCATGAATAATAGTAGTGAAAAATTCAGTGAGATACCTCTTCACTTCTCAAGGTTCCAGTGGACGAAATTGCGAAAATTGGAGGGAATGATCATTGAAAAATCTAGTTTCGTGTAAACTAGTTTTCACACCATAAAGTCCCTATTTTTTAGGGATATGGAGGGTTGTGTTTTTATCAGTATTCTTCCCCCTCTGATGAAAATATTATTTTACCACTTAATAAAATTACCCAAAATTCGGAGCGTGGAACCTCGTAATAAAACGAAATCTCGGGGCTTATTTTGTTTGCAGATTTGACACTCGCATGATGCACTTACTAAAAATAGCATGTGTCCATGGCGAGGCATAATAAAAATAGAAAGTGGATAAAAATGGAAATGCATCATCAAAAAGGAGTATTGAAATGTTCCAAAGGGTTCAGAAGGCATCGGGATCAATTCGGCAGAGCCTTTTTGGAGTTGATTTAGTAAAAGTGGGTTTTCGAGCCTAAAGGAGCATACACCATGAAGGAGTACCTGAGATTCAAGAAAGGATTATGGGATATTTGTAAATATTCAAGAGCCCAAAAATTACCTATAGAAGGTATTTTCCATGCCCTAAATGGTGGAAAAAATGAGACCTCGTGAAACATCATACACTTCCCTAGGCAACTCATTCTCCGACACACAATCAAGCGATCCAGAGAAAAAGAGAAATTTTAAGGTGATTAAGTCATAATTGGAGGTCCAAACCATCAACATTAATTTTTATTTTTTCAGTTAAGATCATATACCATTTTCCTCCGAACTCATCTAGGAGCCCCAAGTTATAAATCGTCCACAAGTTGGCTCGAGGCGTGTTCAACACTTCACCAAATTCTCAAGTGGACATGTATTAGCTTCAGGAGCCTAGCACATTTTTGTGTCCCTTTTGTCACTTAATAAAAGGTACATGAGTGACAATAAAATGTGCCCAGCCCTATTTTTCCCTCTGGTCACCCATAGAACCCTTTGCATTGTCGGCCAAAGGTCACAGGAGCTTGTCGGAGTCTATCCCTCACTCGTTCGAGATCGCGCACCAAGTGCATGCAATCAGTGCGATGTGTAAATTGATGACCCTTTGTAAAAGTGACATGAGAGACATGAAAATGCACCCAACCCTCTGTGGACCCCAGGTCATCAATGTGAACTTCTACAATGCAATATTTAGCCCCCAGTGATTTTCTCCAACTCCCTAGCCCTAATGCTCAATCGTCCAGATCTTAACAAGTGTCACAAGGAGGCGCGATGTGAAATTTGATGATCCTTTCATCCCTTTAGCTAAAGTTACATCAGGGACATAAAATTTATCCCCACTCCATGTGTTTTCAAATATTTTTAAATCCGGCTCTTAGCCATTTTTTTCCCTCCATTCCTTCTTCACAACTTCACACCTGTCATAGTTTTGTCCATTATTTTTCAAACACCCAATCCACTATCATTGCACTCGAAATAGCTTCATAAAATCCTCTAAACCATGAAAACAAAATATTCTTATAGGATAAGTTAATCAAAGGAACAAATAATGGAAGAGAAAACTAGAAATTCATCGAAAACCTCGTAGTTGTGAGGCGAAGAAATCAATATATATTGCAAACCAATGCACGGGTTGAGACAAAAAAATTCTATCTTCACCATTTTTGGATGCCATAAAAACCTTAGTAAAATATATCCCATTCACATAACAGATTGTTTGCAGCGAAGAAATCCTCATTCTTGCACAACGAGAACAAAAACCCAATTTCCCGATCAACCGTGATTGGTTTGAAGAGAAAATTCACTAGCGGAATGAGAAAGAAAAACCCATATCGAAAATATAATTTTCATTGTGATCAGAGGAGAAAACCAGACCTGAAAATTTCAAGCTCCATTAATGGCCACAATGGCAACTCGGTGCAGAAGCCACTATTAGGCAAAAATTCTAAATTTTATTTCCAAGCATTCTAGTGGGTGAAATCATGTGAAATTCGGAGTATGTGACAGTGACGATGAGCTGATTCTGAAAAAATATGTTTTGTCGCAAACCGAGCATCGGAAATCCACTTTCCAAAAATAGTAATCTTTCTTACGCATGTTTGTTATCTTTGGTAAGTCTTCATCAAAAGTGACTACAATAAAGATAATGTGCACCAAAGGTCACCAAGAAATCAAAATGAGTGTTCAGAGCAGAAAATAGTTAAAATGACCACTTACTAAAAATATTAAGTTCCCTATATGGGTGCTTACTAAAAATAGTAAGTCACCCCAAGAAGTGGTCGAGGTGAAGGTAGTGTGCACAGGAGTGAATGAAGAAGTTCATCTCATCGAGATGGTCAAGAAGAGGAAAAAATCACCTCTTACTAAAAATAGTAAGTCTCCCATTTAGACACCTGCTATTAATGGTAAATCACACTCAAAGGGTAG
Organism: Taxus wallichiana var. yunnanensis; assembly: GCA_018340775.1. Taxonomy (NCBI): domain Eukaryota; kingdom Viridiplantae; phylum Streptophyta; class Pinopsida; order Cupressales; family Taxaceae; genus Taxus; species Taxus wallichiana. Next base: position 441,578,871 of record CM031237.1, read on the forward strand.
TTTTGGCACAAAGGGACATAGAGGGATGATTACTTAGGTCAACATCATCATTCGAGATCATCCATGGGCATTTCTCATAGGGCATTCAAGATCCATCTTAGGGAACTTGATAGTGTCTCTCGACACTCACTTCATGGCTCAAGTTGCAGGAGTATCATGTGTCGGGTGGAAGTTGTGGTCATCACCAAAATAATTCATTCGACTTGGTAGTATCGGTTCTGAATTCATATCTCTTGAAAGGGATCTTCATGATTTGTTTTTGGTCATCATGATGTCATTCAAAAATGTTCTTAAACACTTAACCCAAGGTGTCTGTAAATCATCTAAAGGAGTTTCTCAAGGGGGAAAGAGTTCAAGGATTTAGAGTTCATCACATCGGAGCATTCCATCAAGTTATAAAGATCAAAAGACTTTGTGCGAGGTGAGTTCTTCGTCGATTGCTGCTTCTCTCTCTCTCTCTCTCTCTCTCTCTCTCTCTCTCTCTCTCTCTCTCTCTCTCTCTCCTCTCCCCCCAACTTTTTCTCTCTTCTCAATGTTCTAATTTTGCATTGGGGTTGCACTTTTCGTATTTCTTAATGTTCCTAATGTAATAAGTCACCTTTATGTTATAAAAAGGGACTTAATGTTTTCCTAAGAAGGTAAAAATTCGTAAGTCATGTCAAGACATATGAAGAGTTATTGGGGGCTATATGAAGAGTCTTTTCTCTTCCTATAAATTATAAAGTTGTTCCCATTTCAAAGGGTGGATGATCGATTTTGTAAACTCAAGAGTGCATTGTACTTAGAGAGAACAAAGGAGATATCCATTTCTTCCATTTCCCCACTCTCAATTTTCTTCCATTTCCATACTATGTACAACTTTTGTTTGATCATCAATATAAGGAGTTTCTGCCTTTTTTGATGAGGCGATTCTAGAAAATTTTAGTTCTTAATGTTAACTCATATTTTTTCCACTTGTAGGGTTATTTTTCTTAATTTTAATGCATGTGATGAATCTTCTAACGATGTATGCAAGACTTTGATTTTATACTTGCAGCATTAGTTCTCTTATTTTTATATTCTCACTCTCCTTCCCACTCTCTTGACAAAGTCCTCTCTAGTAAGTAATTACTATATTTTCCTTAGGGTTAGTGGAGTTCCCCTATTGGATCCCCATTTGTAAGGCTAACACGGATAAAAATCACTTTACTTGCACTTGACGCATATATGGAAGTTACACCATTTAAGTATAGGGACTTAGATTCTAAGAGCATTGGCAAGAAACCCACAAATTTGTCCCCCGACAAATTTTTCACTTAACAATAAAATGTGGATTTGGGGAGCTTTGTTAGTGAAAGAGTTTACAAGAATTGTATAAATAATTGTGCACCACGATGAAGTTGCACTCCAAAGGAAATGTAATAGCTCCAGCATAATCACAAGGAGGAATCGATCAATAAATGGAAGAAATTTCATAACAAAACAAAGCTTGCACATAGAGAAAGATAGCAGAGTGTCTTGGAATACTCTTAAATTTCAAATGAAGGGATACATATAGGGTGTTGAGTAACCCTAGTGCATGACACACAAGCAAACCCTAAACCTAACCCATGTGAGATGACCCTCCATATGTGTGTGGAGGACATATAGGATCCCACACACCAATGCTCCCCCTTCATTGAAGATGGGGTAGCTGCTTTATGATGATTCGATGAGAACAAGAAAACACTACTAAACAACTAAAAAGATGTGTCAATGGGGCCCAGAAACTAAAAGCCTGATAAGGTGCCCATGTACAAACAGCATCTTCCTAGAAGAAGAAGAAGAAGAAGAGAAGGACTATATAGCCGAAGAAGATGAGTAGTTACATAAGACCTCACCCCAAGAAGAGACCGCAAGTGAAGAAACTTCACTTCAGTGAAGGGCTTAGTGAATATATCTGCAATATGATTAGTTGTATGAATGTATTGAATGTCAATGATACCATCATGAATAAAATCTCATTTGAAGTGCATATGGATCTCAATGTGCTTCATCTACTGATGATGAACTATATTTCTACAAATTGAGATAGTGATTGTTATCACAATAGATAATGGTAGGCCACCGAAAGTGGATGCCAAACTCTGTCAGAATACCCTATAGCCAAACAGCCTCTGTGGCGTTAACTACTCCTCTATATTCTACCTATGTAGAAGATATTGTAATTGCATTATGTTTCTTGCTAGACCAACTAATAGGACCCGAACCAAGAGAGAAATTGTAGCCAAAGGTAGATTTCCAATGATCTAAGTCACCGGCCCAAGAATCTGTGAACCCAATCAAGTCAATATCCACCCCTCCAAAATAGTGAATGCCATCAGTATAGGTGCCATGAACATAATGAAGGATCTACTTAGCTACTTTCCAATGTAACTCATGTGGCTCCTACATGAATCTAGACATGATCCCAATAGCATAAGATAAATCCGGTTCAAGTGTGAGTCAAGTAAATCAAGCTCCCCACCAACTGTCGATAAAGGGTACCATCAACCAAGGGAGTAGAGAAATCAGAAACCAACTTAACCCCGAGAAATAAAAGGAGTAGGAGAAGACTTGCAATCAGACATCTGAAAATGAGAAAGCAAGTCAAGAGCATACTTAGGTTGTGAAATCAAAATTCCGAGTCAAATTGTGAAATCTGGATCCCAAGAAAGTAATGAAGCAGACCTAAGTTAGTCATGGAAAACTTTGTTGGCCAAGGTGATCTTCATAGAATCAATGATAGAGGAAGAGTTTCGGTGATCAAAAATTCGTCAACATAGAGAACAAGAATGAGTATGGAGTCATCTTACCATAGAATATAAACATTTGGATCAAAATGACACCTAGTAAACCCTGATGTAAGTAAAAATGAGTCCATCTTGGCATACCAAGCCCGAGGGGCTTGTTTAAGGCCATAAAGAAACTTCTTTAACTTTATAAATGAGGGAGGGATCATTATATAACCCAGAGGTTATCCCATGTAGATCTCTTCTATAGGTCACCATGAAGGAAGGAACTCTTAACGTCCATTTGATGGAATTTCCATGTGTTTGTTGTGGCAATGGGAAGGGTCAGTCGAATAGAAGTCATCTTCGCAACTGGAGTAAAGGTTTCAATATAATCAACCCCAGCTATATGGGAGAAACCTTTAGCTACTAATAGTGCTTTAAACTTTTCAACATCTCCATCTACTCCATCTTTGTTGAACACCGACTTAGGACCGAATGATTTTTATTCCTTTTGGAAGAGGGGTGAGATCCCAAGTATCGTTCTTCATGAGAGAGGAATACTCCTCATCCATGGCAAAATCCCACTCAAGAATACTAGAAGCCTCCTGGAAAGGTGTGGATCAAAGTAAGAGGTAAAGAAAGAGTGGGGTCTAATGAAATCTGAGCGAGTACATCTCATATCCAAAGTATCTCCAACTAAATCTCCAACACTTTGTAGAGTTTTCCTATCCCAAAGAGGACTAGGAGGATCAGGACTATGAGTCAAAAGATTCGTCACTTGAGTGAGAAGGGACATAGTCCTCATCATCACTACTATTAGAATCAAAAGACTCAAGGGTTTGATGGTCGGGAGGATCAGGAAGAGGAGCATGCTCAACAACATCATCATCTGATGAGTCAGAATCTGAATTAGCAAGCTGAAGAACCTCAATAGGTAGAGAAGTGGAAGTCGAAGAAGACTCATCAAAATTAACACTTCTCTCAATATAAATCTCATGAGAAGTAGGATTCAACAATCGATATCCCTTCACACCATCAGGATACCCTACAAAGATACAAGGTTTGGATTATGGTTCCAATGCCTTGCATTTCTTCTTGGGAATCGAGCCATAGCCTTGGATCCGAAGACTCAAAAGTGCTCAACATCAGGTTTGCGTCCAAACTAGGCTTCAAAGGGTGTCATCCCTCTTACTGCCTTATGTGGAACATGGTTCTGAATGTAATTAGCACAATTTTTGCTTCATCCTAATATTGCGGAGGAAGAGACTTTGAGTGAATCATACAAGTGGACATCTCTTTAAGAGTATGGTTCTTTCTTTCTGCTACTCCATTCTACGAAGGGTTATAAGCAATTGTATGCTATAAGGAGATCCCTTCAGAAGTATAGAAATCCATGAACCTATTGTTTACATATTCACCTCCATTTTTAGTTCGAAGAACCTTAATAGATCGTTCCACCTGTTTCTCAGCAAGATCCTTAAAGTCTGAAAAATTTCAAAGACTTGGACTCAAGCTTAAGAAAATATACCCAAGTATATCGCTAATAGTCATCAATGAAGGTCAACACATAAAGAGCTCTAGTAAATGAAGGAGATGGAAATGGACTAGAAATATTGTTGTGAACAAGATCCAAAGGATGAGTAGCTCTCCAAGATTTTCCTTTTTCAAAGTTATTTTCAGGATGCTTTCCAAGGGTACAACCCTCACAAACCATGAAAGGGTACAACCATGAAAGAGTTTGCAAGAATCGTATCGAAAACTGTGCACCACGATGAAGTTACACTCTAAAGGAAATGTAATAGCTCAATGTAATCACAAGGAGGAATCGATCAATCAATGGAAGAACTTACATAATAGAACAAAGCTTGCACATAGAGAAAGACAGTGGAGTGTCTTGGCATTCTCATAAATGTCAAATGAAGGGATACATATAGGGTGCTGAGTAACCAAAGGAGACAGAAATGGACTAGAAATATCATTGTGAACAAGATCCAAAGGACGAGTAGCACTCCATGCTTTTCTTTTTTCAAAGTTATTTTTAGGATGCTTTCCAAGGGTACTGACCCTCACAAAGACCCTTAGAAAACTTGACGCAAGGTAACTTGTTGACCATTTCATTTTGGCTCAATTGTTCAAGCTAGCGATAATTTAGATGTCTGAAATGCTCATGCCATAGCTTATTAACCTCATTTGCATGAGTGAGAAAGGAAGTGGGCGTAGAACAAAAGTAAAGTGGGAAAAGGTATACAACCGTGAATGGTGATCCGCCTTTCCCTCAGCCACTTGTAGTGTCATCGTTAAGCTCACGAATAATCACCAAGTTAGGACCAAATTCCACTCGCATTCCTTCACCAAGGTGAGTAATTTGGTAAACTAATTGGAGATTGTTAGAGAGATTAGGAACACTCAACACTTGGTTAAATGTTCCCCCATCCATCTCTACCGATCCACTACCGGAAACCGACACTATCGTGTCATTACCCATCGTGATTTGGGACATACCACAAGGCTCGATGTTGGAGAACTCAACATGTGAAGAATCCATGTGGTGCAAAGCACTGGAATCTATAATCCATGTTAATGAAGGAGCAACTTTGGCTACAAGGGCCTTTCCTTTCTTCTTATCAGATTTAGAACCTTTTACAGTAGAAGACTCGGCCTTCGAAGCATTTTTTTATAGACTCAGGAACACCTATTTGATTTTTCTCAAGTAAATGAGTAAGGTGATCAATTTGTTTTCTCATACACATATGCTCTTTATGACCAGGCTTCTTGTAATAGGAACAAAAATACTTGTCTTTCTGTGCTCTAGGCTTAGAAGTCAAAGTGTTTGTGTTAAATTTAGTTTTGGTCTTGGTTTCCTTCTTAGGTTGGTCCTTTCTTTCTTTCTTCTTTTCAGTCTTCTTTTCCTTACTAGTACTCGCTACAAGGGCATGTGACTTGGACTTGAGAGACCCTATTTGAATGAGTTTTCATGTTCTTAAATGAGTTGGGATGAAAAACAGTCAAAGGAGGGCATATTCGAATCCTTTCGTAAGGCATCTTTTGTAGCATAAAAAGTTGACACAAAGACAGAATATTCAGGACCTAACTTAGAGAGAATCAACAAGATCAATTGAGAATATTTCTTCTCTACTTGACATTCCTTTAAAAATAATCTAATGTGGACAAACTTAGAGAATAATGTTTGTAGGTTTTCAAATTCACTAGGATTTAACCCTAGTAGTTCGTTTTCCAACTCATGTGCTCTCATGTCATCTTGTTGTCCAAACATTCCATCTAACGTTTTCCATGTAGAATTAGGTGTTTCAAAGCGGCTCAATGTGGAAGAACAAGTCGGGAGAAATAGGCATGCAAAAAATACCTAAAGTTTCATCACTACGGTTTAACCACTTAGATTTTTCAGGGTCGTTGTTTGGTTCAGTCTCAATTCCCATGGTGATCTGAGAATAACCCTTTACCCCTTAGTTTCATAATTATTTTCGATCTCCATTCGAAGAAGTTGAATGACGTAAGTAAAGGATGTTAGGAAATATATATTAGTGCTCCATTTGTATGGGTGAATAATAATTACATGTGTAATTATTATTTTGGTAAATTAGTGAAAGTACATTTCCTATGTAAATGTAAATAGTAAATGTAAAATTTGGTTAGTATGTGGCAAGTTAGTAAGTTAGAATAATAAAACAATTAGTGTTGTTTTATTATTATATTAGTGAGAGGTTGAAACCATATGGGTGTATGGTTGTATATGAAGACAAAGGTTGTTGTGAGGATTGTTATTATACATCTCCTATATAATGGAGTGTATTGAAATAGTGAATTAATAAAATATAATATAGAGTTGTTGATTTCAATTATTATCTGTGTAGTTATTTCATGGATTCTTTGTATTAGATCAGAGTAATTTCTACAAAGGAATTGAAAGTGCATCCATAGTGAAGAGAGAGAAAGAATGTAGAAAAGAAACACAAGAATCACAACCACCCAGGACAATATAATAACCCCCTGCTTTCGGCACTTTATAGTTTAGTGCATTGAATACAATCGGGTCCGAGCGTGCATCTTGAAACACTTGGTAACTCGCCTTGCAATCAACATAATAATGCGCAAGAGAGGAGACCACAATCATGTTTCGTGGAGTGCAAAGCAAAGTGACACCGTACACAAGCACAATTGCAAAAACTAGGAAGGAGGTGAAATCAAATCCTGGTTGTGAGAAAAAGCGTCTCACGTCGTCAAAGGATACCCCCTTGCTGCAACTATGGCGGATGCACTCACTAGTCACAAGCAATAATAAGGGTAAAATACAATGTTTTAAACGAACTCAAGATGAGTCGAGAGATCTTCAGAATGCCGAAAAAGCACATGGAAGACAAATAGGAGCTCAGAGTGTTACTGCACACTTGAGCGCACGATTAGTAAAAAAAATTGACAATAACGCTTAAAAATTATCGTTTTGAAACGCCTAATTTAGCTAATTTTAAAGCTATGGGAGTTAAAAAATGATAATTAATGTTATTTTTAAAAGATGATTTTTAATGATTTAACTAATCGTAAATGAGAGTTAGATTTGAAATTAATAAAACTAGATTTAATTAAATCTAATTAATTTCAAATAATAAAAAAATAATTAAGATCTAATTAAATATTTTAAATACTTTCCTTTTTTTAAAGAAATCAAAATTAAATTGTTTCCCAATTACAATTTAAAATTTTCGGTTAAGATCTATTAAGATCTATTAAAGGAAACTAATTAAGATCTATTAAATTTAAAAGAAACTAATTTCTATTAATATATATTAATAGAAATAGATTTTAAAAAGCTTACCGTTATTTAAAAAGGCACCCACTAAATGGATTTTAATAAACTTACCAAAAAAATCGAGTTGTGCAGTCGTTGAGGGAAAGCCAAGAATGATCGAGTGTTGTGGAGACGTGCGGTGTGCTTTGTGGAGGCGGTAACCGTTGGGGTAGATAGAGAGCTCATGGAGGAGCTCGCAGGTGAAGGACTCACGGCCAATAGCATACAGAGGCAATGGCGCAAACCACAACCACGCAGGACTCACGGCCACGCAGACCACAACCATGCAAGGAAAGGAAACTCATGGCCACGTGGATCACGAGGAGGGCAGAGAAGAGAAAAGCGGCAAAGAACCACCGCAAGAAAGGAGACTTCTCGCCGAAAAAAAAAAAGGCTTGGCTAGGGGTTTGAAGCTCGGTCAGACCAAAAAAAACATGAACTCACTCGTGGTTTGAAAGAGTTAAAGGAGCTCGGTTGTAGCTCGGTTTGGTGGAGTGAGCTCGAGACAGACAACAAAAACCAAAACTTCAAACTGAAATTTTTTTGACTGAATCTGTAAAAATAAATAGCAAAAACATAGAGAAAACCAAAAAATAGAGTTCTAAAAATAATTTCTAGTTTAATAAATGATTAAAAAAACAGGATAAAGAACCTCTATTTTAGCTAATCTGCTAGATTTAGCTGTATGCACTAGTTAAATGTAGCTGCAAAACCCCTGAAAAACTCAAGGAGATCTGCACATGCACGAAGAACACAAAAAAAAGATTGAACTTTCCAAGAACAATTTGTTAAGAATATTAGCAATAAAATTCAGAATATAATGATCGAAAAAAAAACTTGCACGAGGAGTAAAAATAACAAAACCAAGAGTGATCACAACTCAGATGATAAATGCACGTTTACCCGATCTCAGCTCTGATACCATGAAAGAGTTTGCAAGAATCATATCGAAAATTGTGCACCACGATGAAGTTGCACTCTAAAGGAAATGTAATAGCTCCAGCGTAATCACAAGGAGGAATCGATCAATCAATGGAAGAACTTGCATAATAGAACAAAGCTTACACATAGAGAAAGACAATGGAGTGTCTTGGCATACTCATAAATTTCAAATGAAGGGATACATATAGGGTGTTGAGTAACCCTAGTGCATGACACACAAGCAAACCCTAAACCTAACCCATGTGAGATGACCCTCCATATGTGTGTGGAGGACATAATATCCCACACACCAACATTTAGTAACGTAGACTTTTAAGATTAGTTCATTGACCTTTGAACTCAGTTTGAAGACCCCAATTCTCCTTAGATTGATGGAGCATATTCTATTTTTGGAAATGGGGTAGGTATAGTGTTGTTTTCTCCCAACCAAGGATCCTTTAACTTTTCTTTCAAGTTATGTTTTGAGTGCATAAATAATATTATTGAATATGAATCACTCATACTTGGTTTGAGGATTGATTTGAGACATGGGATAAAGAACTTGATTGTAAAGGGAGACTCTGAATTGGTTGTAAAGAAGATTAGAAAAGTGTATGCAACCAAAATTCAAAGGTTAAAACAATATAGGAATGCAACATGGGATCGATTGAGATGTTTGACTCTTTCAACATTGAATACCATGAAAGAATTCAAAATACACCAACTGATAGGTTAGCAGTATTAGCTTCTCAATATAATAATAAATATGTGTCTCCATACTGCAAGTTTGAATTTGAGATGTTTGTCAGGCCTTCCATACCTGATAACATTCAACATTGGAAAGTGTTTGACGATGACTCTCACATTAAAAAGTTTTTGACTGTCAAGATTAATTTCCAAATAAAATGGTAGATTTAGAGCCCATAGTAGAGGTGTGTGATGGAAAATAAACTTTTTTGGCAAGGAGATGATTCAATTAAATACTAACACAATCCCAAGAGGTTTGGTCAACCTTGAATCTAATTTTAATGGTGTTGATAGTTTTGTGAACAATTCTACTCATGGTCAAGATATATGGCCCGAATGCTGACTTAGGAACTTTCAAGATCCAAGAAAAGTTTGGTTGGGTAGTAATTTAGATGCAAATTAAAAATAGGCCTACACCAAACTATTGAAAAAATATCAAAATTGTTTAGCATGGTCTTATTACGAAGGCCGAAATCCTATAGAGAGGATTTGTTTCAGTATGTGATACCTTTGGAGCCTCACACCAAGCCGCTTAGGCGAACAAAGACCAATCAACCTCATCCTTGCTGACCAAAATGCAAGATCAACTAAAGAGACTCAAGGATGGAGGCATCATTCAACCTACAAGAGACCCTTTGAAGTTGTCAATCTAGTTCTAATAAGAATGAGAAATGGGTACATCAAATTATGTGTTGTCTTAAAAAATTTAAACGGGGATTCGTTGAAAGACAAATACCCTTTTCCAAACATGGATAATCTCTAGCAAAAGGTAAAAGGGTCATAAATGCTTTCAACATTGGATTGTTTTTTCAAGTTACAATCAAGTGGTGGTTAAATAAAATGAGCAATATAAAACAACCTTTACCACTCCATGAGGAACCTATGTATATGTTAGGATGTTGTTTGTGTTAATCAATACGGGAGCTACTTTCCAAAGAGAAATGGATTTTGTAGTTGTTGGATTCATCAATGAGTTTATTGTGGTTTACCAAGATGATATAATAGTCTTTTCCAAGAAGAAGGGTGATCACTTAGATCACCTTGAAAATATCTTGATCAAGTGTAGAGAATTTGGTATCTCATTGAATCTTAGGAAGTGCCATTTTGGTGTGCAAAAGGAAAAGTTTTCAAACACGTTATGTCTTAAGGAGTTATGATTGACCTTGAGAGAGTGGAGGTAATTGACAAAGTACCCATTCCCCAATCCAAGAAGGGTATACAATATTTTTGATCAAATTAACTTTGTGAGAAGGTTTGTGTCTAACTTTGATGAGATCACTCTACCTATCATATGTATGTTGAATAAAGATCATATTATCAATTGGGAGATGAGGTGATGTAAGCATTCAAAGGAGTGAAAGATTCATTGAAGACTTCCCATGTGTTAGATAGTCTACATTATAAAAAAGACTTTCAAACTTTCAAATTTTCTCTTTTGCATATGAATTTACCTTTACCTCAGTTCTATTGCAAAAGGATTATGAAGGCCATGAGAAACCAATTACAGTTTTAAGCAAGGCCTTACAAGAATCTAAATTAAAGTACACAATCATGGAAAAGGAGACTTTTACTTTGGTAAAGGCCACTAAAATTTTCAAACCTTACATCTTGAGCTCAAGGATCATTGCATATGTGCCACACACCATGGTCAAAGACATTCTAACACAAATGGAAGCTTTAAGAAAGAGGTGTAGATGGGTTAACAAGATCCAAGAATATGACATGGACATTCAAACCACCAATTTGGTAAGAGGCCTAGGTTTGGAAAGATTGATGGCAGAAGAAAATCTATAAGTTGTTGAAGTAAACAATGTTGTTGTTGATTTAGGGGATCCTCATGAAAAGGTATGTGTTGTTAGGAATTAATGTGTTAGTGTGAACATTTATCATTTGTGAGTGGAATGATATTATCGAATGATAATATAATATTGTCATGGTTAGATTATTTTGTGAGTATAATAGTGAGTGAGTTGTGAGAACAACTCACGTAGCTAAAGTTGTGTGAGAGAATAAAGGGATGTTAGAGAGATATTAGGAGATGAGTTGAGATTATGTAGGGATTGAAGATCATGTTTGACTCCACCATTGTATGAGCTAATTGATCTATATATGTAAATCATCAATCATGAATAAGATGCTCTAAATGTATTAAGTAACATCTGATTTTTATTGTGTTCTATTTCATTATTTTTGCAATTAAATATGAATCAAGAATAATATTTGGTATAGAGGAAATTCTTTCTGGTAATGGATTCTAAATTTATGTAATATCGGATCCGAAATATTGATGTGGAAAATAAGTATGATCAAATGAAAGATACATTTATGACCAGCGAAGAAAGTGGAACCGTAGAAATTCATTGACAAAATAATTAGCATATGCATGCATACGTATCTGAAGGCAACTCATGGTTGTATGTGCAACAGTTGTTCAAAATATATTTTTACAGTCATGGGTGCATGTTGGTGAGCGTTGAAGATTAGACTCTGTGTTGGGGTGTGTACAAATATTGAGTTCGAGCCATTTAGATTGCCCAGATTCAATTATCACAAACCTACTCAGTTGAATTTGAAACAGTCTGATTTGTCAAAAAAGCAATGCAACTATATTTGAGCATATGCAGTTTTGAGATCCAAAAATTCCATCTGGACTTTACATGCAGTCGTGACTCAAGATTCATCACGTGTATCCATTGGGAGGTCAATGTTCATAAAATATTTAGGTTACAGATTTGTTTCTCATATATTTTGTTTTGTATTTTTAAGTATTTCAGTTAACACGTGGTATAGTTTAGGGATAGTCTTTTATGAATGTCAAAAAAATAAATTAAAAATTAAAAATATATAATGTGTTCAATGAGTCTATATTTTATGGTCAAAAAATTTATTTTTATTGAGTTACGTATGTTCTCTTTTAGTGTCTAGGCTGACGTGGGTATTCTAAGTTAATGGTTTCATGTCTTTTCTTTTATGTGATATAATAAAAGTAATTATATATTTATTTTAAATGTTTATTTTTATTTATAGATTTTTAATTTATATTATAAATTACTTGTGTAATTTCGTTTGGTCAAATAATGTTAAAATTATTGAACATAAAAGTTTAAGTGGTATTGGTAAAAAATTGTTTGTGCGGACGCATTTGTGGAATGTGGCGCTCGCATTGTAATTGATCCTTAAAGCTACATTTGCCAGGGTCAAATTAAGGTTTCAAAGCACCCTAGGCAGTACTCGGAGAGTACGCCCCCTGCCACCCCCGCCCTTTGAGACCAGGACACTCACCTCACATGTGCATGTTTTTTAAACAATTATAGTATAACTTTTAACACATTAAATTAAAGCTATAAAGGCTTTTTTCTTGCCTTTATAATTGTAAGTCTATCACTATGAGAATTGAGATGAGATATAATTGTAAGTCTATCACTATGAGCATCAACTATCAAGTATCAAGCTTGCTATTAATGAAAAAGAGGTTGTGTAAATTATAATATAGGTGAATTTTGAAATGAAAATCCCATAAACAATTTGCAGATCTTTAAATCTTTTATTGACTTGTGATAGACATTGTTAAAGAGATGTTATACTGTATAACTATACACTGATTATAATTTATGATAGACTATAGTGATGAAATTGAATGCCATATAATATATTAATGAGTTTTATTCTTGATTTTTTTAAGAGTATGAGTAATTTACCTCAAAGAGTCAATTTGTCAAAAGTAAAATGACATCTTGATTCTCACAGGCCCATTGTCCACAGGACTACGACTCAAGAGAATTTCAAATTTCAATAACAATTTGTGCAGATAATCATAATTTTATAAACAAAAACATGTACCAGTATGAGTATTGAGTAACCAGTTACTACCAGATTGTCAGATTGAGATCATGATTCAGATTCATACCTGTTCAAACTTCAGGTTCTGTTCGAGTAGACAAATAACAAGTTCGCTGATTCCTGATTCTGAATCGCTTGCAACAACTTTTTCTTCAGACTTCAGTCTTCATTTACGGTTTGGAACTTTGGTGATACAGTTTGAGCCTGACAAAGCCGCAAAGGAAAAGAAAATTACAATTGCAAATTAAATAACTATCTTGATTCAGGATTCCTAATCCGTGGAACTTGGAAGTGGAACGGTGGACCGTCGCAGCTCGCTCAGGAGTCAGCTTTGTTAGGGGGGCTTGCCGTTTGGCGCTTCACGAATCACGTTGCTGACCTACACTACGAGTCTACTATCGTAGAAGGCCGACTCATCTGAGTTGAGATCTCGATTCTCACTTGAAAGTTGACACTCACACAGTACACTACCTGTTGGCTGTTCCAGTGTTCAGACTTTATATCCCGTATCGGTATGAGTTGTTAGAGTAGGTATTTACCTTAGCTCATGTTCACCTAGGTACTTTATTTACCTTTATTGTATTTATCCTCACCCACTTATGTGTGTGGATATTTCTTTTATCTTATTTAGATATTAGGAGATATTATCTAGTTGTTAGGTATAGTTCTTTCCTTGATCTATGGTATTGACTAGATCCTTGATGTCTAGTTCTCTCCTAAATCTATGGTCTTGACTAGTTCTTTGATGACTAGTTATTTCTTTGATTTATGGTTTGATCTACGACCTTGGTGGTTCTTAGATTATTATTCCTTGCCTATTTAAGCAAGGCCCATTCTCAAATGTATTGCATTAAGTTCCATAATAATATATGATATTGCTTTGCTCATTTGTTTGCGAAAGGTTTTATGTAAAGCTATTACGCGAATTGCTTTCATCTTATTGATCGTGGTGTTTGATTAGCATATGTGTTCTTGGCTTGGTATTATCTGGTTATCGTTCATTTCATGGTATCAGAGCAAGAGATTGTTGTTGACATTTGTCTCTAAGTTTTATTTTGCAAATAAATTCATTGTATATTCATATATTTGGGATTTGGTCATATTTTGTTGTTGCATGCATTTTTATGCAAAACGGAGGCTTCCATTGGATCCGGAAGGTGGGAAAACCCTAATATCGATTGTAAACTTGACCATTTATGGAGGCAGTCATTTTTGGGTTTTTGCATTGTTGCGGTGAAGCAAACTAGTTTGCCTCGAGATCCGTGCCCAAAAGAAAAAACGTTGGATTCTTTTTCGGGTTTGTTGGATTTCTCGAGATCTGCACAGGGCAATCTTTTTTTGTAGCGTATCTATCTCGGTTTACACGCAGGAAGGTTTTCGGATCTTTCCTTTTTGGCAGGGGTCCACGGATGTTGTGCACATTTTTGCTATTTCGGGCAAATCTACGGAGTTGCTATTTTCGGCAATAAAGGTCACTGTCTACACAGTCCAGAAATAGTAATTTTTACTAGAAGAGGTAGTTGGATGTGACTTTCTCGAAAACACACGACACACCCCAAGACCCATCAAAATCATTAGCCCTTGGTCATATGGCATGGTCATATGAGGGCTTAAAGATTGTGATTCCTACTAGTAGGTGCTTAACTTCAGCCCCCTTTAATTTTATTTGTGTGGTGAAGGCAACAACAATTTATTTAGTTTTAGTGGCAACTAAAATAAATAACAGAGCATAATATTGAAAAGTTTGTATCTTTTGATCGGTAACTCGGTTTTGAGTGTTGTTTTTGCAAAAGTGATTATTTTTTCATGTTATTTCCATTTGAGTTATTTATTTTGATAGTTACACTATAATTATATAAAGTGCCAAATATGGAGGAGTGTTTGTAATCAATTGTGGACGCATTTTCGTTCTCTTAAGTATGTGGACTCAAGAGAATATTGTAAAATTTGTGTGGAAGAAAATAGATCACTCAAGAAGTGAAATTATCTTCTACAATCACTCATTCACGATAAGGATACAATAATACACTCCTGCTTGAGAACTTGCTAGCCTACGGCATCGCCATCATATTGTGGACAACCATATCCATGCTCTAGTCCACTTGCGCCTATCTATTGCTCCTGAACCCACCATGACATTGATCTGTCGATCTTTGAGTTTGTTCTGCTCTTGATGCTCATACACCTATGAAGCTTATTCTTGCATGCTCTTCCACATATGTGCCTATTACGGTACCACGTATCCTACTTCTACTCAATTGCATGGATTTTTAAGAAGCATACCACTACATTCGGTTCTCGCATGCTCCGTTCATGGGTCTCACTAGCAGAGTCATTGCGAGACATTCACGGGGTATTTTTTCTCTCTTCCACATGTTAAGTGGAATTCTCACCATGACATTGGTTTTCTATCGAGATACTTCATTAGGATCACACATTGATAGAGCTATTTTTTTTTTTTTTTTTCACTCGACTCTTTACGAGGATCATGAGCTACACATGAGTTCTACACCTTCACTCGGGCTTGAGAAACACGAGAGTTCAAATTTATCGACCATGATCGACGACACACATTCGATGTTCTTTTGCATGCACCCATTGTGCATTTTACACCAAGTCATATGCAGACATCTTCTTCATCCATCCGTGTTGATTTGGGGTGGATATATGATCACTCGTGGCGGTGACATAGGCATTCATTGAGAGGGCTCTACAGGCATGACTCTTCCACCATTCAACCTTTTGCTCCACTTTTTATACCTTCTACATTGTAATGCTTCTTGTTTTGAGCATTTTTCTTTACTAGAGTGTAGTGTATCTCTCTTGTTTGTTGAGAGATTTTGTATCTATATTTTCAACACTTTTGGCATGTTGACAGTCTCTCTTATGGGGGAGCTATTCTGGTGGAGCCAGTGTTAGTTTGTCAATGTTCGAGTAGTTGTTTTGACAACTCATACAAATTTGTAGCGCCACTCCACCCATTCAGCAGTATGGGAGGGTGTGGTGCTGATCTTGCTTCTTCGGGTTTTGTGTCCTTGCCTTGTTACCTTGGCTTTTCTTGGATCGTGACACTCTGGATTTTGTGTCCTTGCCTTGTTGCTTTGGTTATTGTTCTTGGATCATGGCACACCTATTTGTAGCACTTGATCGAATTATGTTTGGTGTTTTTTTACACTTTCGACATCACTCGTTGACAGTCTCCTTGTATGGAGCTATTCTGGTGGAGCCCAGTGTCAGTTGTTTTTAGTTTTGTGATCGAGCAATGGATTCAGACCATAGTGCACACTAAACTTCTTTAGCATTATACAAGTTTTTTAGAGCCGAGCTTCTTGGGATGCCTTGGAGTGGGTCTTTACTCTCTTTACTTTGTTGTTACTGGTTTTGGTTACCTTGTGGTGTCCCTTTTTCCTAGTTATTGTACATGATTACCTCATCAGGCGTAGTTGCTGGGACTCATACTGTGGACATGTCACATCTATTTTGGCCCCTAGCTTCACTTGAGGGGGGGCGTTATAGTAGGTATTTACCTTAGCTCATGTTCACCTAGGTACTTTATTTACCTTTATTGTATTTATCCTCACCCACTTATGTGTGTGGATATTTCTTTTATCTTATTTAGATATTAGGAGATATTATCTAGTTGTTAGGTATAGTTCTTTCCTTGATCTATGTTATTGAATAGTTCTTTCCTTGATCTATGGTATTGACTAGATCCTTGATGTCTAGTTCTCTCCTAAATCTATGGTCTTGACTAGTTCTTTAATGACTAGTTATTTCCTTGATTTATGGTTTGATCTACGACCTTGGTGGTTCTTAGATTACTATTGCTTGCCTATTTAAGCAAGGCCCATTCTCAATGTATTGCATTGAGTTCCATAATAATATATGATATTGCTGCTCATTTGTTTGCAAAGGTTTTATGTAAAGCTATTCTGGTGAATTGCTTTCATCTTATTGATCGTGGTGTTTGATTAGCATCTGTGTTCTTGGCTTGGTATGATCTGGTTATTGTTTCTTTCATGAGTATCACTTTTGATTCAATTTTCAAATTGCCATTTGCCGAGCTAAGGTAAAGCCAAACTTTGAGGTAGCCCTTTGAAATTTGAAAATTTTTTCAAAATTTGACCGCCCCTCCTATTTGGCGCCCTATCAACTACCTAAGTTTCTGGGGCATGAAATGCCTCGACATTTGCTAAGTAAGTGGCAAACCTAATGGAGGTCAGAGGCAACAAAGGAAGGAGGGAGATCAATGCCTCTCGTCAGTCCACCAATGACAAGGCTGAATTTTTCTATGATGACTTCATTTTCAATTGTGTGTTTTCTTTGTTATGTAGAATAAGAATAGATGAGTGTGCATGTTCACTTGGAATGTGGAGCTTTCCTAATGTAAACTCTTGAACGTGTTGTGATATGGCATGAAAGGTGCAGAACAATGAAATAGTTATATAAGAGGGTAGCTAACTGCATAAATCCTTTGACTTTAGAGATCCTCTTACTATCATACTTCTTTATGAAGATGATCAGCCAGTGAAATGTTCATTGCATTCACATGGAATAAATTTTGGATGTATTCTTTGTATAGTAGTGGTCATGTGCAGAAAGATCCAAGAAACAAGATTCAGACAATAGTATGCATACCTAAAAGTATGCGGTGGCATATGATTATAGTTTCAGTTCCACTTTGCCCCATGTTCACACTAAGGGGGTGAATGTTAGGAATTAATTTGTTAGTGTGTATAGACATTAAATCGCACACTTTGGGTAATTATTTAGTCCCGATTTCATAATCTATGCATATGCTTCTTTAGTGAAAAATATTACTAATCAACCCATGTCTTTGGCCATCTTACATTGTTTTATGTTTCTACTTTCAATCTTTCACCCATACTTTCCCAATCAATATTGTTATCTTTGTATTTTCCTATTTACGATTGGGGCACCCTAGGTGCCCGATCCTCTTTGCACTTTCCTCTCATTTTTTGGCACTTTCTATCTATTTGAGCTTTCTATATTTTTGGTGGTCAGCCTTTTTGGGGTTAATTACGAAATTAGATCAAGAGAACCATATAAATATAAAGTTATGAGACCATAATGAGGGACCAAGCACTAAACACTACTATCACCACCTAAGGTTGCATCCATCAAAGGATTTTATTACTCCATTGCATCCATATAGCTCCATCACAAGGGACAAAGGTTGGTTCATCTGCATCACACTTCATAGGAGGGGAGTTTATTCTATTCCATGCACCATTTATTTACATTCTACATCTAGTGCTACTCACAAAGTGTGACTCACACAAGAGCACCTAGGGCATAATTCCACACACACACCTAGAACTACATTGGGTCTAAGATGTAGTGCAATGCTCAGTGATAAGTCCATCCATTTGGCAGCTGAGGATAGTCCAACCCCTTCATATGCATATTTATTTTTAAGGGTTTTAATGCTTTATCTGAGGTTTTACAGGTGATTCTTCTATTGTAGGTTTACTAGTGCTTCGGTGATCACATAGCGACATTCACATCTTAGGAAGTGAAAATAGGTGAATACTCACCAACACCTCGAGAGGAGGTTCTTGGTCATTTCGCATACCAAGGCACCAAAATATCATACCAAGACACCCCAGGCACCCCCATCCTTCTCCAGGCACCCCAGTCTAGCCAGATAGCCCAGATCTACACTTTCTTGAGCTCTTGTGCGGCAGTGCCCTCCTCATGTTCATTTGGTCTCCACTACAACACAGTCTCGTGACATCTACAAATCAGCTAAGGTTTTCCTAACTTCTTTGTCTTTAGGGTTTCATATTTTATTAGCTTATTTTTTTGGGTATATTTTAGTATTTTATTATTCATTTATTTACTACTCTTATAGCATCAAATTAGGCTAAATATATTCCATTTTAGTTTAATCATTTTGGTGAACCCACTTGATCTTCACATTTTTAGGATCCTCATTCTTTAATGGTCATCCTAGAGTCTAATCACCATAAGTATCTCAATCAATAATTTCTTGCTTGAAAATCCTTATTTAAGGTGTAAAGTCCAAAATCTTCTTACTACTACTCGTGTTTTTATAGATATGCATCCAGTTGGTTCTATCATTCATTTGTTGACACATTTTCTCAACACATAGTTTTCAAATCTAATCCTCATGTTGATCTTAACACTTTCGACAATGACCCACCCTTGCATATCATGATTAACATTTACAATGTGGGTGTCAAGCACACTTTAATTGATAATGGATTTGAACTCAAACTTATGTCCCATGTCATTCATTGAAAATTTAGGTCTTTCTTCTCATGATGTTAATCCATCTTGTCTTTCACTACATGCATATGATGGCTCTATTTGTCCATGCATTGGTCACATTACATTACCTATTACTATAGGACCAAAACTATTAACATTGTATTCTTTGTCATCAACTTTCTAGTCTCTTATAACTGTTTGCTTGGTAAGCCATGGCTTCATGCCATGCAAGTTGTTGCTTCCACAGTGCATCATTGTGTCAAATTCATACATGAAGGTATCGAATATATTGTCTTTCATGACTGTGATCCATTCCAATATTGTGACCGAGATCCTAATACTACTCTTCCTACTCCACACATTATACTATAGATGATCCTCAACCTATGGATGAACCACCTCATTTTCCACCACTTAAAGGTGTTATTTGTGTGATAGATGTTGTTTCTTCTACACCATCGCCTCCACCTGCTATTACTACTGCTATGATTCCTTATCGGGGACCTACCCAGTCTTTGGACATTGTTCTATCCCCTACACCTTCACATGCACCACCTCCATCAAAGCACGCCCGCCATTTACATGTACACTTTTCATGAATGATTCATATTAGGAGCACATCCCATTCAATCCTACTTGTGATGACACTGTATGTACACATGAGGGCTTGAATCGACTAGGATTTTATTTTGAGGACCTCTACCCTCCACCACACACTCCTCATCTTTATCATGGGTTTGTTCACATCACTTCCGCTTATGGCCTATGTGTCTTTCATCTCACAATATTTCTTTCACGCAATATGAAATCTACCCGCTTACATTAGGACAATCATGGCTTGATTACATTGGGGTACTCTAGATCCTAATCATACAGACATATCATTCCCCATGCCTTTTGGTCATGTCTTCATTTGTAATAGTTCCTTTCTTGGCTATACACAAAATCTCACTCGATGGTATGCACATGGATGTCCCTTACCACCCTTTATTGATGAGGAATATGCCATGGGTATGTATAATTTATGCCTCAATGGTTCATTACGTGATCAACCTGACACCATTGCTTACCAAGTCTTTGATGTTTATCCATTTGACTTTTACCATGACAATGATGATCTCCTAGATGACATTACATGATTGAATTATTCATCTTATGTACTCGGGGAAATTACATTTATACCCCAAGCATTATGTGACAAATTATTCTATCCTCATTTCTTCTCCATACTTACGCATACATCTAGCACACACATCAACATCGTCATTACTCAATGATGCACTCTTATTCTTTGGTTCACACTTGGTGTTGAGGGCATTCTATACACATGAACAATACACAATGCATGGTAAACACTACACACTACACACTACATATTTTACACATCCACTCATATGCACCTTGTACTCATTACCCGATGACGCACTCTAGTCTTGTGGTCCATCTTGGACTATTAATGGTATACATCATCACTCCTTCAATCATCTTTCCATGATATACACTTAGGCTATAACATCACACAGATCTCATCTCTATGTTGCATGTCATCACTACACATTCACCATAACGTGCTACACATGACACATAGTTTGACCATTTCCGATGATGCACTCTTGTTTATGATTCATTCTTGACTGTTGAGGGGGCATAAATAAATGAACCTCACTGCATACACTTCCTTTCACTCAAGGGGTATGCAGCTCCTACCATTCACTATGCATTCCATTTCATCCATCTGCATCATGTTGTATATCTTGGTTGTATTTACTCTTTCTTGCATCTACTTATACATGTTCATCTTATTACACATGTTAGATAGATTTAGTGTATGTCATTATCTTTACCATGCACACATGTGAATTCACGTCCTTTTCTAGTTGTGATCATAGATATAGAGCTTCTACATGCAACATGGATGCTTGGCACACTACCCTGTCCCAAAACACTCTTGGGGCATCCACTTTCGTACACTATAGATGTTATTGTTTCATAGCACAATACTTTATCAGTTATACATGCTTTTGACATAACTTAATATTTCTAACATGTTAACGGGTGCTTCATGTGTAGCATTTTTTTTATAGGATTACTTACTAGCTTGGAATTATGTTTATTTGTACTTGCTTTTATATGTTTATCATTGTATGCGGGATTTTCCTTTGTTTATCGTGCACACTTTCTTGTTTGTTTATGGCCACTGCAGACTTGAGTTTCTTGTGACATCATGAGTGATGTCCCATGTTTGCAACCCACTTTTCATTTTCTATGATTGGCTTCTTACTTGTTTACTTGCATTCTAACTTACACATTAAGCGCCTAGCTTACATTTTGTCTCTTACATGCATGTTTTTTTGTACTAACACTTGTTTCCTAACCACTTGTTTGTGTGTGACTTGGTTTCTACCAATCACATTCCCTTCCCCCTGTAGGGCACGGTTTAGTGGGTGGTCCTCTTTTGGATTGCATTCTCCTATCAACAACATTGTATGTGCCCCCAAAGAGGGGGCATCATTTGGGTTTACACACAGTATACAACATAGTACAAGTACAATTCAATTTTCAATATTCCTCCACAACACAATGAGTTATATAACGATTGGGTTCAAACTAGCCTACAAAACTCCATACACAGTGGATTTTACAGGGCAAATTGTCCTTAGCATTCTAGAGATCGAGTTTCGAGGTTAGAGGATAAACAAGACCTTCCTCTCTACACTACTTTGGCAGTGCCATCGAATTTCCCAAAAAACCAGACAATATAGAGATCTCTTCACTCTCGGGAAGCAATTATAGGTTTGAGGATAAAATAGACTTTCTTTTTACACTTCTTCCCGATGGCGTGAGATTGCCCAAAAAACTCGCACTTCATCGACATTTACAGGATCCTTTCTACACCTTTTTTCTCATCATAGATCAAGTACACATCTTCCTTTTTCATTTTCATACTGTCATTACATGCTTTTTTACATATATACATGCATCTTTACTGAGACATTTCTACATATATACATACGCATTTGACTACTTGATCATCTTCTCTTTTACAATTTTGTGCGTATGGGAAGAAAGTAGTCAACACCAACAACAACATCACTCAACATCATGCACATCGACACTAACATGCACATACATCACACACATTAGCATCTACACACATGTTTCCACCCTAGGTCCACTCTCATCACTTCCACACTTTTGCATCTTTCATTTACAAGCTCCATCTTTTTGTCACTCCACTCTTTTTTAGTCCCTCAACATGCTCTCTACATAACTCTATATGGATATTAGGCATGCATCTCTATCTACTTTGTGTTACCGATATTTCTACTCACCAACATAAATTGGGGAAAATGTAGACACTAAATCACACACTTTGGGAAATTATTGTGTCCGAGGTTTCTTATCACTATTCATATGGTTCTTGAGTGAAAAGAGTACTAATTAACCCATGTATTTGGCCATCTTGCATTGTTTTTCACATTACTACTTTCGATCTTGCATCTGTACTTACCTGATTAATCTTGTTATCTCTTGTGTTTTTCCTATTTAAATCTTGGGGTGCCCAACCGGGGACAGGGCACCCTAGGTGCCTTGATCCCCCAGGCGCCCTGATCTTCTTTGCACTTTCCTCTCACTTTTTGGGCACTTTCTATCCATTTGAGCTTTCTATATTTTTGTGGTCAGCCTTTTCGAGTTAATTATGAAATTAGAACAAGAGAACCATATAAATATAAAGTTATGAGACCATAATGAGGGACCAAGCACTAAATACTACCATCACCACCTAAGGTTACATCCATTAAAGGATTTTATTACTAAAGTCTAGCTCCATCACAAGGGACAAAGGTTGGTTCATCTACATCACACTTCATAGGAGGGGAGTTTATTCTATTCCATGCACCATTTATTTACATTCTACATCTAGTTATTTCTCACTACTCACAAAGTGTGACTGGCACAAGAGCACCTAGGGCATAATTCCCACACACACACCTAGAACTACATTGGGTCTGAGATGTAGTGTAGCGCTCAATGATAAGTTCATCCATTTGAAAGTGGAGGACAATATGACCCCTTCATATGCATATTTTTTTAGGGTTTTTGATGTTTCGTTTAGGGTTTTGCATGTGATTCTTCTATTATAGGTTGACCAGTGCTTTGGCGATCACATAGCGACATTCACATGATAGGAACATAACGTAGGTAAATACTCAATGACACCTCATAGGAGGTTCCTTGGTCATTTCCACGAGACGGGGCACCCGGATCTCATGCCAGGGGCACCCTAGGCACCCCCACCCTTCTCTAGGCGCCCTAGTCTAGCCAAACAACCTTGATCTACACTTGTTTGAGCTCTGTACGATTGTTTCCTCCTCCTATTCATCCAGTCTCACATTGACACAATCTTGTGACATCTATGAATCAGCTAAGGCTTTTCCTAACCCTCTTTGTCATTAGATTTTCATATTTTATTAGCATAGTTGATTGGGTATATTTTATTATTTTATTATTCATTTAGTTATTGCTCTATAACATCATATTAGGTTGAATATATTCCATTTTAGTTTAATCGGTTTGAACATTTATTATTTGTGAGTGGAATTATATTATCTAGATGATAATATAATATTGTAATAGTTATATTATTTTGTGAGTGTAATAGTGAGTTGTGAGATTAACTCACATAGCTAAAGTTGTGAGAGAGAATAAAGGGATGTTAGAGAGATATTAGGAGATGAGTTGATATTATGTAGGAATTGAAGATCATGTTTGATTCCACCATTGTAGGATTAAATGTGTGTGTGTGTGTGTGTGTGTGTGTGTGTGTGTGTGTGTGTGTGTGTGTGTGTGTGTGTGTGTGTGTGTGTGTGTGTGTGTGTGTGACTCATCAATTATGAATAAGATTCCCTCAATGTATTAAGTAACATATGACTTTTTATTGTGTTCTATTTTATTGTTTTTGTAGTTAAATCTAAACCAAGAATAATATGTGCTTCCATTCGGTCTGAGGACATTGTGTACTACTTGAATAATTTGAATTGTCCTTTCAACCTAGGTAAGAATCAAAGAATTACATTGAATTTGGTGTCCTAAAAATACGTCTTGATTGATTTCGGCTTATCTTAGAATAATTTGGGAGTGGTCTTATTAAGATGTATAATTGAAGATGAAGCTATTAGGTTGATTAATGATTTTCATGGAGGAGTTTGCGATGGCCATTATGCTACTAAAGTGACTTCTCATAAGATTATTATGGTAGGTTATTGCTAGCCATCATTGTTTAGTGATGTTGCTTAAGTTGTGAGGTGGTGTGAAGGTTTTCAATGTTTCTTAGGTAGGAAAAAAGCTTCAAGATCCCTACCATTATAAACCATTTCACTTGAGGCTTCTTTTACAAAATGGGGGTTGGAGTTTAGCGGAAAAGCGACAAAGGCATCTAGTGCGAGCCCACAAGTGGATTTTTATTGCTACATATTACTTCACCAAATGGGTTGAAACAATCCCTACCAAGAAATCTACTCACCAATTGATCATAGACTTCCTTTTGAAAAAACATCATTTACGAGGTTTGGTGTCCCATCCAAATTATTTTCTAACAATTCCATGATTTTCGAGAGGTAAACCTCTTGTGAAAATGTGCTGAAATAATATGGGACAAACCTTATGTATGTTTCCAACTATAACCCCTATGGAAATGGGCAAGTTGAATCAAACAATTAGAACTTGCTCAAGATACTTAAGAGGACCTTAGAGGTTAACAAGAGGAAATTTGTAGTATGGGTTGATATAATCACACCCAAAAGGTCAATTAGAAAGATTCCATTTGAGATAGTTTATATCACCCAATTTCTTCCTCTTATTGAAGTTATCGGTATATCGATTCATGTAGCACCTTGGAGAGGAAGGAGGAGTTGATCCTTATGCAACAAGGATCAATTGTTGAGTTGTGGAGCTCAATTACTTCAAACTAGCATGCTATATTAAACTTACAGGAAAGCACGATGAACAGACATCGGTTATGGAGGGACCGACATCACTCAACTATGATCGACATTAGCCAGAAAGGAGGAACCAACATCGGTGAGGGCTAACTAGCATCGATTACTGTGCGGGAATTTTTATTTAACTCTCGAGAATTAGATCTAAATTTAGTATTAAATCATATATATTGATTGTAATTGCATGTCTAAGTGCCTAAGTTTGTATATTCCTATATAAGCATGATATATAGGGTTTAGAAAGAGAGGGTTGTGAGAATTGATTATTATTGAGAAAATAATTGTGTGAGAGAGAATTCTTAGAGAAGAAAGAGAAGCTTGAGAGAAAGAAAGTATTATACATCGAGAGGTATGGAAGATTGTACATCTTGATTGTATATCTTCCGAAAGCTTTCGATAATAGATTGTCTTATTTCTTGGTGCATGTATAGCCCACCTGGGTAAACCACGTTAAATCTAGTGTTGATTTATATCTCTTGATTTGTATGTTTCTCTGGTAGAATATTCATTTTTATTGCATGTATGTTTAGATATGATATATTATTTGTCTGACCTTGTGCCAACCCCAACAACTAGCCTCAAAGCTTTGTTTGAGGGTTTTATGTGTTGACATATTTACTCACGAGAGGGTTTTCGATTGAGTGCAAGCTCTGACAATGGTAGAAGAAAATAATATAAGGTAGAGAAGTTTGTGACTGAAATTATCAATTATGGAAGATGCAGATTGAGGATTATATGTATCAAAGAGATTTGTACTTACCGTTAGATGAAAATTCTAGACCTACGAAGATGGTGATGAAGAATGGGATATTTTCAACGAGAATGGCTTTGGGATCTATAAGATTGAGCACTGAAACATCCGTGGCTTCAATATTACATAAGTGACTTCTACGGTAGAGTTAATGAAATCTCTTGCTAATTTATATGAAAAACCTAGTGCTTGAATAAAGTTTATTTGATGAAGAAAGTATTTAGTTCTAAGATGCATGAAGGTGAATCTGCATCTAGTCATTTGAATGATTTCGATCTATTGTAAATCGATTAAAATCGGTTGATATTTTTTATGATGAAGTGAATGCACTCTTATTCTTATGTTCTTTTCCTAATAGTCAGGATAACTTGGTAATGGTTGTTAGTAATACAACATTTGCTAATAATACTTTGAAGTTTGATGATGTGGTTAGTATAATCTTGAATGAATAGATTCACGGGAAAATTACGGAGGAATCATCATGCTGGGAATTCTTTAAATGTAGAAAGCGAGAGGTAGGCGAAGGAGAGATCAAGAGTAAGAATAATTAGAAATCAAATTCAAGGGATGTCAAATCTAAATCTAGAGGTAAGGGAATTACATTGGAAACGTGGAAAGAAAAGAAATGCAAAGAAATATTGTTGGTCAAAGGATAAAGAGAACCAACACCTAGACAAAGGTAAAGAGTCAAATAAGGAGGAAAATATTACAGCAGAGGTAATGCAAGATGCTATTATTATTTCTTTGGATAATAGAATTGAATCATGGGTTTTAGATTTAGAAGCTTCTTTTCCATGACCCCTAATACGGGTTATTTCAAAAATTATGTCGGTGTAATTTTGGACATGTTTATTTGGGTGATGATGAACCTTGCGGTATTACAAGTAAAGGGGAATTTCATCTAAAATTGAAAAATGGAAATACATGGGTATTGAAAGATTTGAGGCATGTGTCGAAGCCTCGAGAACAATCTTATTTCTATACGGAAACTAGGTGAAGGCTGGTTGCGTAGTTACATTCACAATGAGACTCTTAGATAGTCACCAAGGGTTCCTTTGTTGTGGCAAAAGGTAAGAAGGGAGGAACATTATATTTATCTACCTATATTATTGATTTTGTTTACGTGTGTTATCTACTTTAGATTCGAGATGCATGCATGTGGCATAATTAGTTGGGCCATATGAGTCAAAAAGGAATGCAAATATTAAACGCTAAGGGTAAGTTATTAGATTTGAAAGATTTAGATCTTGATTTCTGTGAGCATTGTATCTTTGGAAAACAAAAGAGAGTGAGATTTCTCAAATTTGGGGTAACTAAGAAGGAGCAGAAATTAGAGCTTGTACACTCAAATGTGTGGGAACCGGCCAGTACCTTCTCATGGAGGATCCGGTATTATGTTACTTTCATTGATGATGCTACAAGAAAGGTATGGGTTTATTGCATTAAACATAAATATGATGTTTTTGAGACTTTTAAAAGATGGAAAGCCCTTATTGAGAATGAATCAAATTCAAAGTTAAAGTTCCTTAGATCTAAAAATGGTGGTGAATATTGTAGCAAGGATTTCAATGATTATTGTTTAGTGAATGGAATATGTAGAGAAAGTATGGTTATAAGAACACCACAAGAGAATGGTGTTACAAAAAGAATGAACAGGACAATCATGGAATGTGCTAGAAGTATGAGGATATATGTTGGATTGCCCTTGTAGTTTTGGGTATAAGCAGTTGATACCATGGTTTATTTGATTAACCATGGGCCTTCAAGCTCACTAGATGGAGGAATACCAAAGGAATCTTGGACTAGAAAAGAGGTAGATCTTTCTTTTCTTATATTTTTAGTTCAAAATCTTTTGTGCATATTGATAAGGAGAATAGAAAAATGTTGGATGCAAAATCCAAGAGATGCACTTTCATTGGTTATGGATCTAGTGATTTTGGATTTGATTTTTGGGATTTAGAGAATTCTAAAATTATTAGGAGTTGTGACATTGAATGGAATGAAAAGAGAATGTACATGGATCAAATTTTGGTACCCAGGACGAACCGGTTTTGAAGTTTGTGAATGAAAATGAACTTCCAGATTTTAAAATAATACCCAGCAAGGTTACCACGATGGCGGTGTCGATTGAACCACGACATCGGTCATCCGAACCTTGATATCGGTTCTGAAGATTCAAGCGAGGCATCGAGTTAGCGAGAACTAGTGTCGATTCTGGTGTGACCGACATCAATCAAAAATGTCTAGGAGGTCAGTTGAGCCTCGGTACCCCAAACTTCGTGAGAAGGTCACAAAGGGTAAGTAAACCTCTAGAAATATTACACCTTTTCTATCTTATTTATTATTGGTGATAATGGTAAACTAGACATTTTTAAGAAACAATGTAGGATAAGACTCACTTACGGTGGGAGCATGGCATGGATGAGAAGATGGACTCCTTGGAAAAATACAGACTTGGGATTTGGTTAAGTTACAGGTAGGTAAGAGGAAATTGCAGAACAAGTGGGTTTATAAGATCAAGGAAGAATATGGTGGATAGAAAAGATACAAGGCAAGGCTTGTAGTAAAGGGATTTGCAAAGAAAGTAGGTATTGACTTTAGTGAAATATTTTCTCTTGTTGTTAAAATGACTTCCATAAACGTCATTGTATTGAGTTTAGTTGTAGTACATGATTTGCATTTAGAGAAACTAGATGTGAAGATGGATTTCCTTTATGGTAACTTAGATGAAGAAATTTATATGCAGCATCCACTTGGGTATGAAGTCAAGGGTAAGGATAAATTAGTGTGCAGGTTGAAAAAGAGTCTATATGGACTCAAGCAAGATCAAGAAAATGGTACATGGTGTTTGATAGTTTCGTGTATGAGCATGGTTTTTGAGATGTGAATCGACCATTATGTTTATTTCAAGAAGCTTGAAAATGAGAGCTATATTATTTTGTTCTTGTATGTGATGATGATATGCTTATTGTATGACATTGATGAGCTTCGAAGGAAAGTTAGCTCACATATTTGCTATGAAGGATTTAGGAGCTACAAAAATAATCCTTGGCATGCAAATACATAGAGATAGGAAGAACAAGAAATTGTATTTGTCTCAGGAGGCTTATATCAATAAGGTGTTGGAAAGGTTTAACATGCAAGATTCAAAACTAGTGAGTACACATATGGCTGGACACTTCAAATTGAGAAAATATCAGTGTCCTTCATCACATGAGGAGGTCAAATACATGACATGAGTACCATATGCTTCAACAATTAGGAGTCTCATGTATGTTATGGTTTGTACCAGACTAGACATTGCACATGTAGTGGGAGTTGTGAATAGATTTATGGCCAATCCAGGTAAAGATCATTGGAAAGTAGTCTAATAGATTCTCAAGTATTTTAGAGGGACATCTAGCATGCGGTTATGCTTTATGGAGGCTCGTATATTTCTTTATGTGGTTATGTTGATTTGGATATGGTGGAGATATGGATGGTAGAAGCGAGCACTACTAGATATATTTTCATAGTATGTGGTATGATATTTAGTTGGATATTAAGATTGCAGAAGGTTGTTGCTTTGTCTACTACAGAGGTAGAGTATGTTGCAGCTACAGAGGCTAGCAAAGAGATTATATGGATGATAAGGTTCATGGAAGAGTTGGGAAAGGAGTAAGATGATTCCAAATTATCCAGTGACATTGAGTGCAATTCATTTAGCAAAGAACTCAATGTTTCATTCTAGAACAAAACACATTTAGTTGAGGTATCACTTCATACGACAGGTATTAGAGGATGGGCAAATTTGAAACTGGAGAAGATTCATATGAGTGAAAACCCTGTAGATATGCTAATGAATCCATTAGCAAAAAGAGAAGTTGGAGCTACACTCCACTTCTATTGGTATTCGAGTTTGATACTTGAAGAGGAAGAAACAAAGCTAAGGAAAGGATCCAAGAATGACATTGTACATGTATAGTGCAGTAATTTATCTCCAAGTGGGAGATTGTTGAGTTGTGGAGCTCAATTACTTCAAACTAGCATGCTATATTAAACTTACACGAAAGCACATTTAGCAAAGCATCGGTTATTGAAGGACCGACATTGGTCACCTATGACCGACATCGGTCAGGCAAGGAGGAACCGACATCGATTAGGGATAACCGGCGTTGGTTACGTGTGGGAGTGTTTTATTTAACTCTCGGGAATTAGATCTAAATTTATTATTAAAGTAGATCTATTGATTGTAATTACATGGCTAAGTGCCCTAAGTTTTTAGATGCCTATATAAGCATGAAAGCTAGGGTTTAGAAAGAGAGGATTGTAAGAATTAATGATTATTGTGAAAATAATTGTGTGAGAAAGAATTCTTGGAGAACAAAGAGAAGTTTGAGAGAAAGAAATTATTTTACATACGAGAGGTGTGGAAGCTTTTACATCTTGATTGTATATCTTCGAAAGCTTTGGATAATATATTGGCTTGTTTCTTTGTGGATGTATCCTACCTTTGGGTGAACCACGTCAAATCTAGTGTTGATTTATATCTCTGGTTTGTATATTTCTTTGGTATAATATCTATTTTTATTGCATGTATGCTTAGATCGATATATTATCTGTCTGACCTTGTGCTTAACCCCAACATCAACTAGATTTTGAACTTGATGAGGTTAAGAGATAATCTCACCAAAAACAAATAGAGTTCAAGAAAAAACTAAAAAGATATTTGACAAGTAGTTCTCTCGATAATTTTCCAAATTGGGGACTTGGTGTTATTATGGGACAACAAGAATGAAGATAAGGGAAAGCATGGAAATTTTGAAGCTCTTTGGATGGGCCCTTATTCCATAGATTTCAAAATTGGAGAGCATGCCTTCTTATTGAGATATTTGGATGGTGAAATACTTGATTTTTGTATCAATGATAGGCATCTCAAAAACCTCTTGGATTAGGTGTATCCTAAATCATTCCCTTTGTACATTGCATATTATTTCCTTTATTTATTTTTGTTCCCTTTTTTGTTTTTGTTTTCTTTGTTCCCCTTTTTGTTGTCCTTTGCAGGTTTTGTAACTCATGTGACTGATTAACTAAAATGTGAAATATTCTAAGTTAATCTAATATTAATAAAAATAGGAAATAACAGATAAATGCAAAAGAAAATGACCCAAACAACTAAGTAAATAGAAATGTGAAACCTTAATGAGAAAAGAGGGTTAAGAAGGGCTTAGCTGATTTGATGAAGGTTTTGGATTGTGTTGTAGTGTGAACTAGGAAAACAGGAGGAGGAAATAATCACACAGAAGCCTAAGAAATCTCATATCCAAGCTCTGCGGCTAGGTTGGGGTTCTAGAGAGGGACGGGGGTTCTGTGGGCACCTTGAGTCCGAGATATGGGCGCCACTGGTGTGTGAAAATAGCCTAAAACCCTCCTCAGGTGTCGTTGGATGTTCACACATGTTCTCTTTTATCACGCTAACTTTGTTAAGCGCATCGAGATGTCTCTACAATACCTGCAATAAGGAATCACCTGTAAAACCCCAAGATGAGCATCAAATCCCTAAAAAAGAAAGATGCATATGAAGGGGTCGGATTATCCTTAGTGACCATAATGGTGGACTTAATAATTGAGTGTTGCAGTACATCTCAGAACCAATGTAGTTATATGTGTGTGTGTATGCAATCATGCCCTAGGTTCTCTTGTGCGGTCGCTTTATGAAAGTATGGCAATAATTATGTGTAGAAATGTAATAATATGGTGGATGGAATAAACTTCCCTCCTATGTAGTGTGATGCAAATGAACCAGCCTTGTGCCTTGTGATGGAGCTAGATGGATGTAAATGGAGCCTTTGATGGATGCAACCTTAGGTAATGATAGAAATCCTTAGTGCTTTATCCCTCATTATGGTCTCAAAACTTTATATTTATATTGTTCTCTTATTTTAATTTTGTAATTCACCTTGAAAAGGCTTACCACTAAAAAGATAGGAAGCTCAAACAACTAGAAAGTGCCCAAAAAGTGGCGGGAAAGTGTCTGATAGCTCGGGGTGCACCGAATGGGACCGGGGGTGTTTGGGGCACCCGATATAGGGTCGAGCGCACCAACCATAGGTAGAATGATGAAAAACAACAAAAACAAACTAGGCAAGTATGTGTTAAAGGTCGTGATGGCGACAAAAAGCAAAGTAAAATGTCCAAAGGACATGGTTTAATTAGTAATTTCTTCACTCAAACACCATATGAATAGTAGTATGTGTTAGAAAATAAGGGATAAAATATGTTGAACAATCCCACACATAATCGCAATAGTATAAACTAATATGTAGAAAGATATTACTGGTCTAAAATAAAAGTGCAAAAAAATAAAAGAACACAACATACGAGACATTATTTAACGTGGTTCACCCAATTTAGACTACGTCACCAAGAATCACTTCCTTATATTTTTATTACAAGCCACCTCTTTCCCTCAATACAATACGCAGATCTATTTGGAGCTATACTCAACAAACTATCCTAAATACAAACTTGAACTCACACACATCTACAATGATATGTCTACCCTATCAAAAGCACAAAATCACATCAATAGGCAACTACTTAAGAATTTTTACAATATCATGGGTACCAAAACAATGGGCCAAAACCACCCCATAAACCTATGGGTCAAAAATACCGCATATATGAGAATAACACGTTTCTTGAGATGTCGAGCATGTTTATCAAGGCTAAATAATTTTGTGAGAAAACTATGGAGAGTGTACAATACTTTTAGTGTATAGTCTTCAACACTTCCACACATAAGAATAGGATCCACAACATAACATTATGATACCATGACTAAATAATGCCTAAAGTGTGTGATTTTGTGTCTACATTTACCCCCACTTTATATTGGTGAGCGGAAGGGTCGGTAACATAAAGTAGATAGAGATGCATACATGATGTCCATGTAGAGTGATGTAGAAAGTGTCCTAAAGGACTAGAAAAAGTGTGAAGCTACAAAAAAATATGGAGCATGGAGGCTAAAGATGCAAAAGAGAAAAAATTGATGAGAGTGAACCTAGGGCGGAAACACGTGAGTATATGTCGATGTGTGTGATGTACATGTATGTTAGTATGAGGTGTGTGTTCACACAAAAAAAATTGCTGTTGTTGACGTTGTTATTTTTGTTGACTTCTTGCTTCTCATATAGTCGGACTTGCAAGGAGAAGATGATCAAGTAGTCAAATACGCATGTATATGTATGTAGAAGTGCATGTATATAGTAATGAAAAGACTAAAAGCATGAAAAAGTAAAAGAAACATGTGCACTTTTTTTGATCCGTGATGAAAGAAAAGGGTGTAGAGAGGATATCATGTACTGCAAGTTTTTGGGAGATCTCACGCCACCCTGACCGAAGAAGTGTAGGGATAAAGTTGTGTTATTCTCCAACATGTAACTGCTTCCCTAAAGATGTGTGAAGAGATCTTTGTACTTCCTAGTTTTTTGGGTGATCCGATGCCATTGGATGAAGTAGTGTAGAGAGGAAATCCGTTGTATCCTCTAACATGTAACTTCTCCCCATAATGTTAAGGAAAACCATGTCCTATAAAAGTTGTTATGTACGGGGTTTGTAGACTAGTCTGAACCCACTCATTGTATAACCCACAATGTCAAGGACAAAAACTGAACTGAACTATGTCGGTAGAAAGCATTGAGCAGTGTGTAAAACCCAAAATTATGCCCCCTCTTTAGGGGTACATGTGA
The DNA here is from genome assembly GCA_018340775.1 of Taxus wallichiana var. yunnanensis. Classification (NCBI taxonomy): domain Eukaryota; kingdom Viridiplantae; phylum Streptophyta; class Pinopsida; order Cupressales; family Taxaceae; genus Taxus; species Taxus wallichiana. The sequence goes on from CM031237.1 coordinate 441,612,650, forward strand.
CGTCATTGAAAGGAGAATGCAGACCCAAAAGAGGACCAACTGCATAAATTGTTCCCTACATGGGGAAGGGAATGCGCTTGGTAGAAAAAAGGTGTGCACAAACAAGTGCTAGTACAAAAATCATGAATGTAAAAGACAAGTGTACGCTACACAAAAAATGTAGAAGCTAGAAAGCAAGTAAACACGTAAGAATAAAATCATAGACCGCCAAAGCAAGTTGTAAACATGGGACATCACTCATGATGTTACAAGACACACAAGGCCATAATGGCCACATACAAACAAACAAGTGTGCACACCAAACAAAGGGCAATTCCCGCATACAAGAGCAAACAATAGACAAGTAATAGTATACAAATGGACAAATAGCCATGGAAGCAAGTAATCCTACAAAAAAAATTCTACACATGAAGCACCCATTAACATGTTAGAAAGATAACCCATATGTCAAAAGCGTGTATAAGAAAGTAATGTAAAGTGCTAAGTACAGAATGAAACAATAAAGCACCTATAAGAGATGAATGTGGATGCCCCCAAAGAATTGTTGTAGGAGTGGTAGGAGGCGAGCATCCATGTTGTATGTGAGAGACTTGTATCTATGATCACAACTAGAAAAGGACGTGAACATGCATGTGTGTATGGTAAAGATAATGACATACAAGAGATCTAGCTAGCATGTGTAATAAGTGAACATGAACAAGAAAATGTAAGCAAGAGTAAAAGCAACCAAGATATGCAATATGTTGTGGATGGATGGAATGGAATGCAAGATGGATGATAGGAGCCGCATGTACCCTGAGTGAATGGAAGTGTATGCAGTGAGGCTCATTTGGTTTTCCCCCTCAGTGGTCAAGAATGAACCGTAAACAAGAGTGCATCGTCGGGAAATGGTCGAGGTGGGTTGTGTGTAATGTGTTGTGATGAGTGTGTATGTGTGTTGATGATATGTAACCTAGTGATGAAGTGTGTATGTGACCCTATAGCCAAAGCGTATATCACGAAAAGATGATCAAAGGAGTGATGATGTAGCCTAAAGCGTATACCACTACCATATGAAGGAATGGGTGACCATTTACCCTATAGCGTATGTCACTAACCTAGTTATCCCACATGATAGAAGGTTGAATGATGAACGTGTGTGTATGAGAAGGTCTATTTGATTAGTAAACCCTTGGCAGTTGATTATGGACTGAGGAACTAGAGTGCGTCATAGGGTAGTGAGTACAAGCACGTAGAAGAATATGGAGGATGTGTGATGATTGAACGACCATGTGATGAGAAAAATGTGTAAATATGCAATGTGTAGAATGTAATGCAAGATGTGTAGATAGCCTAGTAGTGTAAGATGTACGTTATGTAGTATGTAGAATGAGTAGGATGTAATGTTAGACTCGTAGACAATAGGGGTGTGACATATGTATGATGAAGACTAATATGATGTATGATGTATAGATGTGCAAATTTTGAAATGATGTAAACTAAATGTAGAGTGTATGATGTAAGATGTAAGACATATGACACAAGATGTATGAAGAGTCACAATGTGTAGTATCTATTATGTAGTGTGTGGGGTTCATGTGTAATATTTCCTCAACAATCAAGTGTGAACCAAACACAAGAGTGTGTCATTGGGTAATGAAATTTGTGTTTAAGCATATTATTTCTTAAGATGCATCATTGAGTTGATTTTTCAATGGTTTTCCTTAAAGTGTGGCGAGGTGATAAATTTTGCCACCAATTTTGTCAATGATAATGTATGGGCCAAGCCAATTAGGCTTGAATTTTCCTTTAATAGGTGCTTCAACATTTGTATTCTTCTTATTCTCTTTTAAGACTAGGTCGTCGGCATTGAACTCTCAAGAACATTTTTTTACGGTTGTATGCGTGTAATATGAGATTGATATGCACGAAGATGTTCAAGTGCTTGGACACGACGTGAGTCCAACATTTCTAACTCATGTACGCGAGTTTTCGTGATATTCATTATCTTTAAGGATGCCTTTGAGAGAAATTCACAAAGAAGGGATCTCGAGCTCAAGAGGAATAATAGCCTCAACACTGTAAACCAAGGTGAATGGGGTGGCATTAGTAGGTGTATAAACACTAGTATGATAGGCCCATAGAGCATAGAAAAGTTGGTTATGCTGTTGGTACCACTAGAGTCAATTGTTTTGTGTAAAATCTTAACAATGGTTTTGTTGGTGGCCTCAACTTGGCCATTGCCTTGTGGATAATAAGGTGTGGAAAATGATTGTTTGATTTTGAACTTGGCACAAAAAAATTTAATGTCTTTATTTTTGAAGGAAGATCCATTATCAACGATTATAGCATAAGGCACACCAAAACGTGTAATAATATGGGTGGTGAGAAAACTCAAAAAAAAATTCTCTGTGTTGGTGAATTTTTGCAAGGGAGTCACCTCACCCCACTTAGTAAAGTACTTGGTAGATGTGATAATGAATTTGCGTCCTTTGGTAGACTCAGGGTTGATCATACCGATGAGGTCAAGTCCCCAAAGGGAGAAAGGCCAAGTTGGTGCAATGGGCTGGAGGTCATATGCGGGTGCATGGTGGAGGTTACCATGTTTCTAGAATTTTTCACAATGAGTAGCATATTCAAGGCAATATTGTTCCATTGTAGGCCAATAATATCCTTGTCATAAAAGTTTTTGTGACATAGCTTTACCGGAAAAATGGCCACCACACATGTTGTCATGTATCTACGAGATGGAAGTAGAGATATATGTGAGTGCTAAGCAACGTAAGAGACAACCATCAATTATGCATTTAAATAATTATGTCCCAAAAATGACATAGCGAGAATCTTCATGCCGTAACCATTGAGCCTCATGAGGCTGTAGATTATCAGGCATAATTTACTTATATAAGTAATTATAAATGGGTTTAAACCACTTGGAGTTGTCCTAATCGCACATTATGGCTCAAGCGGTAAGAGGTAGTGAAGAGATAGAAGGATTTTGTAAGTGTGTAATTATGAATATGGCTTGGTCATTGGTGATATCTTACGAGATGATTGATGCAGTGTTAGCCATAGCATTTGCATGATGATTATCTTTGTGAGGAATGGTAGTGATGGAGTAGGACTCAAATGTAGCCAAGAGATATTTTACGAGTGTGTTGTATGGAATTAAATGTTCCTCCTTTATGTTATATGTATCATTTACCTGATTTATGACTAACTGAGAATCTCTGTGAATACATAGATTGCAAATGAGGAGTTTTTAGTGGTGAGAAGGCCTAAAATGAGGGCTTCGTACTCAGCGATGTTATTTGTGCAGAAAACCCCAAACGATATGCAAAGGGAGTGAGTCACCATGTGGGGTGATGAATCTTATCCCATCTCCAATATACCGGAGTGACAATGAGAGCCATCAAAATACATTTTCCATGTGTGTGGCTCCATAGTATAGGTAGTGAAATCATCACGAAAAGAATCAGAGATGGGTGATGTGTCTGAGAGGGGTGCCACAACTAATTGATCGAGATATGACTTGTCCTTTGATTTCTGTTTGTGGTATGAACTTGAAATTAAACTCAGTGAGAATCATAACCCAACATGCCAAGCATCCCGACAGATGTGTGTGGGATAATAGGTATCGTAATGGATCAACTTTGGTGATGATATGCACTTTGTTATTAAGAAGATAGTGTCGCAACTTATCCATAACAAAGACGAGGCTGAGACATAACTTTTTAATGTAACTATAGTTACATTCATAAGATAGTAATGTAAGAATGATGTAGTATATTGCTATTTCACACCAAGAAGCATCATGTTGTGCCAGTAAAGCCCCTAATGCATGAAACGTAGCAGAAATATATAATAGGAAAGGTCGATTAGCAAAGGGAGGGACTAGGAGATATGGGTGCAACAAATAATCTTTTATATCATCAAATGTTTATTGACATTTCTCATCCCAAAAAAATTAGTGTCCTTCTTCATGAGGCATGTAAAAGGTTGGGTCTTATCAGTGAGTTACACAATGAACCATCGAGATAGCTTGAATTTTTCCTTGTAGTGATCGTAATTGATGTAAATTTTTGGGTGGAGGCATATCGATAATGGATTTTATTTTTTTAGGATCGATTTCAATGCCATATTGGGAAATAATATATCCCAGGAGTTTACATTGTGACCCCAAAAACACATTTTTTGGGATTTAAACATACACGATATTGCCATAATCTGTTCAAAGAGTGTTCGTAGATCTTGTGCATGGGAAGAATGTCGTCTAGATTTAGCCAAAATATCATCAACATAATCTTCGATGATATTTTGGATGTAATCATGGAATATATGCATCATTATCCACCGATAAGTAGCTCGAAATTTTTAAATCCAAAGGGCATGATGGTGTAACAAAATGTTCCCCATGGTGTTGTAAAAGAGGTCTTTTCTTGGTCAGCAGAGTTGATTTTAATTTGATTATAACCCACAAAGCCATCCATGAAAGATAGAATATTATATCCAGTTGTAGAATCGACAATTGTGTCAATGTGCAGCAAGAAAGGAAAACTATCCTTAAGAAAATATTTATTTAAATAATGGAAATCGGTGCAACAACGACGCATGACCATCTAGTTTCATGGTGATGTGATATTAGATACTCACTCAAGAAACTTGACATCACATATAAAACTAGCATCAAGGAGTTTCTGAATCTCTTCTTTGACTAAGAGTGCTACCTTAGGATGCATTTTACGGATTTTGTTACTTGGACAGTTTAGTATCTAGGTTGAGGAAAATATTATGCATTCGTAACAACTAGATCAATTCCGGCATATCACTATAGTCCCATGCAAAAATATCGGATAGATCATGAAGGGCTTATTTAATATATTTTTGTTCGGCAAGAGTGAGGGAGGCAGCTAGAAAAACTACTCGTTGGTCTCGGATATGCCTAAGTTGTATGGTATTGTCTCTTCATTGAGAAGGGCCAAATAATTGTTAGTGCAAAATTACAGCACCCCTAGATGCCGATCGGGTTTCTAGGTTGATCACTCTTGCATCCAGTGTAATTGCACAACATGGAAACCTCTCTCCAAGTGTGGGACTTGGGGCGAGAGAGGAATCTCTAGATTAGAGGTGGTTCCTCAAACTCCTCGATTTAGATCTATATTTTGCAAAACTACGAGAGGTTTAGATCCTAATCCTATTCTAACTTGCGAGGAGACAGGGGTAGAAGAAGTGTGAAATTTAAAACTAACTAAAGATGGTGATGCACCAAAAGGAGTGGTGAAACATATTAGTCATGCAAATAGACATGAGACCAAGGTTCATAACATAAAAACATACACAGACTGATAATGTATAATTTAGCATCTGAAATCAAGCAAATAATACAAACAGAGGATTGAAACCCATTCACAGAGCTTGCATCATCAATTTAATATCAAAATACGCATTACACCCTCGAGAGAGGTAAAAAAAGCTATTACAATCCTTGGAGAGGTCGATACTTCATAAATCCCTTGAAGAAGGTGAAAGAAGAAGTCTGTTATGCCCAAAAATGTTCCTCTTTTTGAAATGAGCCCAAAACTGGCTTTAAAAATGCAAGGGTCGAACCCAGGAACAGGAGGCGTACAAAGGCATGGGAGCCCATTCTTTCTTGATCGCAGTGTATTAAAGCGGCATGGAGGACCTTACAAACCATACCCTATCATTTTGACCGGATTGCAGGAGAATGCGACCCATTCCGCATTAACTCGTCATTTGGAATGTCATTTCCGCCATGAATACGCGTCGAGCCGTTTCTCAATTTTCCTCCTCAGATCTGCTCCAAAACGCAAGATTGACCCGGAATCATGTAGAGAATCTCACCAGCTTTCCGTTATGTAAAGAACGTGCAAATCCGAGCTCTCGGATCAAAAGTTATGGCGATCCAAGATCTATGGCACAAAAGCAGCGAAAACGTGTTTTGAAATCCTTTCCCGCGCTCTGCCACCTGGACGACACGTGGCACGTGCTGATTGGATGAGCAATTCTCTCTCCTCCATCTTTCGCGGGCTTTCATTTTGAAATTCACTTGTGGGGCCCTTAACTAGACACGTGGCGCTATTTCATTGGTTCGGGCTGACTCTTTTAAAACTTGCCCTTTGACCTTTTTGACCCTTTTTCCCTGAGACACGTGGCGGCTTCTGATTGGTTCTCGGCCCTGCCGGCTTTTTCGCGTACTTCACCTCCATTTGTCCGGATGTCCCATTTGATTTTGGGCCCTTTGTGCTCATTTCGGCCGATTCGGCCGGTTCGGGCATTTTTGGCCCGCTTGTCCCACTTTGCTTCGGACTGACTTGACTGATTTCGGCCGGTTCGGCCGGTTCGCGCCTTTTTGGCCCGATTGTCCCGGCTGTCAGTCTCTCGTGATTAGTCGATTTTCTCTCGGTCGAACCGGCATTTCGCGCCCGCCGCGTACTTTCGTCCCATTTGTCCCATTTTCTTTTGGATGCTTTATGCTCATTTCGGCCGAACGGCCGGTTGGTTCGGGGCCTTTTGTCCCAAAGCCCCGAGCAACACTTAGCCAATTTTTCTTCCTCTTTCGGCCTTATCGGCTTTTCGCATCCACCGCGTACTTCTGGCCCGATTGTCCCAAATGCAATTTGGGCCACCTAGAGGCTTTTCGGCCGATCCGCTTCCATTTGTCCCACTTGTCCCAAATGCTACCTTGAGCAGGACTTAGCCAATTTTCACTCTTTCCTGGATCAACCTATTTGCCTTTCTGCTACTTTTTTGCATTTCCTCAGAGCTTGCTCCCTGTTTCTTCAGCCAGGGGAGTTAGAAAAATACCTGAAGGGACCCTAGAAACCTGATTTTGCTCTGAATCAATCAATTTGCTTGGGATTTGAATCTTCTGATGCATGTTATCAAAATTTACCCTAGGGGGTGAATTTTGGATAACAATTTGGCGACTCAGCGGGATCATCTGCCTGCTAGATGGAAAGACCAGTTGCCTGAAGCAATCCATTGGGCATGGAGTCATCAAATATTCTGTTAGAATCCAAACTGACTCAGAATGTGCAAGGGGGAAGATGGAATGTGACCTGATGAAAGCAAAGACATGCTAAACATCTCCATGGACAGCAAGCTGTGCCAAGGCACTTAGGGAAAACAAAACTAACCTACAGCAAAACAATGTGCACAAGCACTTGGAGGAAAGAAAATCTAATCTAATATCTACAGGTGTAGTGAACCTCCCTCTAGAAGCAACGCTTGAGATAGATTCCATTTACTGGAATCTGCAGTTCTTCACCATCCAATGAGGCCAATTGGAAAGCATTGTTGCTCTTGCACTTTGTGACCATGTATGGGCCACTCCAAATGGCATCAAATTTTGAATGCCTTCCTGGTTTTGCTCTGTCCACATCCCATTTCAGCACTAGATCTCCTACTTGAAAAGATCTGTCTTTGGCCTTCCTATCAAAGGTCTTTTTGATCAAAGCTTGATCCTTTTCCATTGCTTGGGATGCCTGATCTCTGATCTCTTGCAGCTCCATCAACTCTGCATACCTCACCTCCATGGGCTCAAACTCTAGCAACTCCAGCTGTTTCATGAGTTCCAACGTTGGCAACTCAAGCGACATGGGCAAGATTGCCTCTCTTCCGTAGACAAGCCTAAATGGAGAGTTACCCGTGGATCTTTTGGGAGTTATCCTATCAGCCCATAAGGCTGATTTCAGTTTGGTATGCCAAGCCTTCTGATTCTCATCAAGAGTCCTCCTAATGATCCTCAGCAAGTTTTTGTTTGTAGACTTGGCCTGGCCATTACCTTGAGGGTAATAATTTGATGAAGTGCTCAGGTAAATCCCGTTCTTGACAGCCCACTCAGTCACTTTAGATCCGATGAATGCCAATGCATTATCAGAGACTATTGTAGTAGGTACACCAAATCTGGTAGTTATCCCTTCGTAAAAGTCCAAGATGCTAGACTCATTCACCTCTTTGAGTGCTACTGCTTCTGTCCATCTGGTGAAGTAGTCTGTGGCTGTCAGAATCCATTTGTGCCCTTGGCTCGAATTGGGATTGATGACTCAATGAAGTCAAACCCCACTTTGCATGAATGGCTAATCCACTATAATTGGATGCAATGGAAGGGCAGCGAGTCTCTCTTTTCCTGTGAAGAATGCACAATTCTTACACCTCTTGATCCATGCATAGCAATCACTGAAGATTTTAGGCCAATAATAACCAGCCTTCATGATTTTCAGAGCTGTCACTCTTGGTGCAAAATGGCCACCAGCTGGTCCATTATGAAATTCTTCCAACACCCTTTGAATCTGACCTGTGTTAATGCATCTCAGCAGCACTCCATTCACGTCCTTCTTGAACAAAACTCCATCAATGATGGTATATGGAATTACCTGCAACCTGAAGTATCTTCTTTTTGCTTTGCTCATTTCTAGAGGGCACATGCCCGTCTGTAGGAAATGTATCATATTCTGAGTCCAACAGGGAGTGGACACATCATCATTTTCCTATTTTTGATCATCTTGTAATAGCAGGACAGCGTCTTCTTCATCTTCTGGGTTGTCTGGTTGTTTGGAAGCGAGCTGCTCACACAAACCTTTGCCTCTTACCAGCTTGGTGATCTTGATCTCAATGTCATACTCCATGACACGGGTGATCCAACCTGCCCTTTTTCATTCAAATCCTTGTTGAGGAGGAAATCCTTAACCCCAGCATGCGAGACTAGCAACTGTATCTTGTTGTTTGAGACTAAATGCTTGAATTTCTTCAAGCTTCTGATTACTGCAAGGACATGCTTTTCAATAAAAGAGTACCTCATTTCACAGTCACCTAGGCTCTGGCTGAAGAAGGCAATCGGCTGCTCATCATTATCTTTGTTCTGCTGTACCAGAATGGCAGAAATAGTGTCATCACCTCCAAATGCATAGAGGATGAAATCCTTGGAAAAGTCTGGGTTGATGAGAGTGGGTGCCTGGGAGATGGCTTCTTTGATTGCTTCAAAACTCTCCTTGCCTTCTGCCGTCCATTTGAAAGCCATGCTTTTTCTTAACATTTTAGTGATGGGCTTGACAAGGGCTGCAAAATTTGGGACAAACCTCCGAACAAAGTTTATCCTTCCCAGGAAACTCTGAAGGGCCTTCTTGTGGCTTGGCAATGGTAGAGCCCTTATGGCTTCGACCCTCTCTGGATCAATTGCTAATCCCTCCTTGGAGACAATATGGCCAAGGAGCTTCCCTTCATGTGCAAGAAAGATGCACTTCTTAGGATTCAAAGACACACCGAACTTTCTACACCTCTGAAACACTTGCCTGAGGTGAAAGAGATGGTCTGCAGCATTCTTTGAGAAGACAGTAATATCATCTAAGTATATCAGCACTATCTTGTTGATCAAGCCTTTGAATGCCATATCCATAGCTCGCTGGAATGTTGCTCCGGCGTTCGACAGTCCAAATGGCATCTTCTTGTAAGCATATGTGCCCCATTTGGTTGTGAAGGTTGTCTTGAACCTGGTCTTCCCCCTTTACCATAATCGATTGAAACACGAGTAACCATCAAGTAGTGAAAACCTTCGAACCAGCTATGACCTGCAATATTTGCTCCATGGAAGGGAGTGGATAATGGTCCTGAGAGAGGCTCTATTCAAATCTCTCGAAGTCAACACACAGCCCTGATCTCTCCACTCTTCTTTCATTTGGAACTAAGTTGGCAACCCAACTAGAATGCTTGATTGGGAATATAATTGCTTGACTCAATCAGCTTGTGCAATTCTTTCCTCATGAGAGGCTCCATGTGTGGATTGACTGGTCTCTGCTTCTGCCTGATAGGCTTAGTATTTGGGTCCAATTCAATGGTATGCTGAGCTAAGTTGGGATTGAACCCTTTCAAATCTTCATAACTCCAAGCAAACACGTCAGGGAATTCTTGACATAGCTGTATGAACTCATACCTTTCCTGTTCAGTTGTCATCTTTCCAATTTGCAATGGCTTGTTCTCTTCTACCAAGATGGATACCGAATCTTCTCTCTTAACCTGAATGTTTGCTTTCTCCTTTCTAAACTGATCATTGGGGTTAAAAATGGACTCCAAGGTGATAAGTCCCTTGGGCAGCTTGTCAGTTCTCAGCTGTATCACCTGGTCACCATATTGCTGTTCCAACTTCTCTTGATTCTTAGCTGAGAACTCAGCTTCTTCTTGCAAGAAGTGGATGATTTGCTGATCATTCTCAAATACTTGCCAACTGACATCGTTATCCGTACTGAAGGCCTCACAATCACGTGGATGTTTGGTTGTACCTTGTCTTGTTGAATGTTTTCTATAATGTCAAAGGCTGCCCCTACTGCTGCAAGCCTGTCAGCAGCTTGATTCTCTTTCCTAGGGATGGATTTGATGCCAAAGCCCTCAAAATCTTCCATGAGGTCCCACACCCTGTTCTTGTAGCATCTGAGTAGATCATTTTTGGCAGCATGTTGTCCCTTGACCTGATTTACAATCAACTCACTGTCCCCAAAAACTTGCAAGTTCTTTATCTTTCTCTTGATTGCCCAATGCATCCCTTGCACCAAGGCTTCATATTCAGCAGTGTTATTGGAGCATGGAAATTGAAATCTAAAAGATGAATAATGCTTTATTCCTTGAGGTGAAACAAGCATGGCTCCACCTCCCCGCACCTTGTCTACTCCTTGATCCATCGAAAAACAGTTGCCATACTTCATTGTCATCCTTGTGGTTTGGCTTGGTGATGCTAGGAACAGGTTGACTTTCTTCGTGTATGCAATAGACCCCTAGCTCAGATTCTTCTACTTCTTGATAAGGATCAAAAGCATGTACCTTGTTTTCCCATTCATCAAGAGTCAAATCTGGGATGCTTCCAACCTTAGTGTCGGCTTCATCAGTGCCAAGGTGATCTTCTTGATCAAATGCTGAGCAATTGGTATTAATATGACTTGGAGTATAGGGCTCAATGTGGAAGTCTGCAATAGGTTCTGACCTAATTGTGGCCTTAGTCCCATATCTCGTTCTGAATAGCATGTGAGACCAATCAGCGGACAAATATCCCCCAATTTTGGCAGTGAAATCTCTTGACAAACAGAGGGCAAAGAGTGGTGGAAGGTCTATGACTGATATATCTTGTAAGACAACAACATTTGGACATGCATGCAAGGTAAGACTCAAATTTCTAATCACTCCAACTGTTGCTATTGCTGTCCCATCCAGCTGCACTACTCCCTTAGATGTTATTTCATACTGGAGCCCTAACTGATCAGCTATCTGTTTAGGCATAACTGAGCTACTTGCCCCGGAATCTATCATGCAATTATGCACTAGCTGATTTCCAATGATTAACGAAACATAGAAAGGGGAGGCTTGACATTCTACCTTGTTATGCTCCATGATTTCCTTGAGGGTGGGCAGCATTTGTGAGTACCTTCTCCCCGCATTTGGACTTGCTGATTGAAGTTGGCCAATCCTTTATGGCAGCTTGCAGCAGATTTCTTTGGCACAGGATGGATAGCAATTCCCACATAGATATATTGACGTTTGTCTTCTTCATCGATCAATGATCTTTGAATGGTGATGAAGGATCTCTCTGCTTGTCCCTTGGTACGCACATTTGCTCCTTGTATGTGGGCAGCAGCAGTGGCATTTGAGTTGGCCTAGGGGCTGTTCTTTGACTACCCTTGTGCATTTGAAACCGGGTTTTGCTTGCAATCATTTGTGGAGCTGTGGAAGGTTGTGGATTAGCTGGGGCTAACGGCTGTTCTTCACCCAAATTTCTCCTTTTTGACCTTGTGTTGGCAGCAATACCTTGAGAAACTGCCTGATTCATGCCACAGAAATCCTCTGCTTGCCAATTTACCAATGTGGTGTCATTTGGGACGGAGTTCTTTGTTGGAATGTTTCTTGTTGTTGGCTGTTTTCTTGACTACTCTCACCCTCCACACCAGCACTTGTTACCATTAAAGCTTGGGTCAAAGCACCATTGAAGCACATGGATTGATTATGAGGCTCATTACATGGAAAACACCAATCATACTCCTGGGTAGTGTTGTTTTGTCTTTTGGTACTAATGCCTTAGAGGCAGATATGGCATTTAGATTATAGGGTGGAATGGTTTATTGGCAGGAGGCCTTGTTTGATTCATATTTGCAGCTGGATTGGGTGGCCTTTGAGGCTGATATGGCTACCTATTAGGTTGATCTTGAGGCTGATACGAAGGTCTAAAACCTTGAGTTTGCTGTCTCTTAAGTGTAACTAGCTCATTACCTAAATTTTGCAATTGTTGCTTCATGACTTCTTGAAGCTCATTTGGGGCACTTGGAGATGAAGTGGAAGCTTCATTTGAACTCTGATTCCTAGGAGTGGGAATAGGAGCTAAGACAGGTACTTGACTAGTACTTGGGCTCTCTAAACTTGGATATAATGGCATTGGAGGCCTAGGAGCTAGCTTTCCGGCTTGAATCAGACAATTTTCAGCTCTAATGGCAATACTATAAGCAGCAGGGATAGTTGTGCCTCCCATAGATTGAATCAACACAGAAATATCAGAATTTAAAGCTTTAAGGTAATATAGAAAAGCACCTTCTGCTGTTGGCCTGAATGCCATTGGAATTCTATCCCAAGACCTTTGAAATCTGAAGTTGAAGTCAGTTAGCTGCTCATTGGAAGCTCTCTTGATGGTTGTTAGCTGCTCCAAAAGAGACAAGGTGTCTCCCTTCTCTCCAAATTGATTATGAAGTGCAATACACAGCTAATTCCAGTTTGTGATAGAGCCAGCTTCAAGGCTCCTAAACCATTGCAATGCTTTTCCCTTGAATGAAGACGCCAGCAATTTGACAGCTACTTGCATCTCATTAATCTCATGGATTGCACAAATGTTAGCAATGTCCTTGACATGATCACCAGGAGTGGTCTGATTTTCCCCAGTAAAGTATGGAATGTTCTTCAGTGCTGCAACTGGGATTGGATTTTGTGCATTGAGAGCAAGTGGGCTGCTGCCTGTGAAGTTGACATAGGGGTTCACTGGTTGCGCCATTCTGATTGGTCTTAAAACCCTTGTATACTGAAAGAAAGGCCGCTCAGGTGGAGGAGTTGAAAGAGTTCTGTTTGGTGGAGATGGAGACCTTCGAATCCTTCTTCCTCTTTGCCTTCTTCTTGGAGATAATTGCAGGTATTCAAACAGCACTTCTTCTTCTCCAACCCTTGACCTTGTGATTCTTCTCATAAGCTTTCAGGCCTGACTGCTGAAATTCTATTGATTCTTCCCCTTGGAGTCGCCAGATATGCAAATAATAGCTCTTTTCAAGCAAGAAACTTGCAGCAGATGCACATCAACTTTGCTGCAATAAAATTGAGACCTCTGGTCCCACCGGGCGTGCCAAAAATTGTTAGTGCAAAAATTACAGCACCCTGATGCCGATCGGGTTTCTAGGTTGATCACTCTTGCATCCAGTGTAATTGCACAACATGGAAACCTCTCTCCAAGTGTGGGACTTGGGCGAGAGAGGAATCTCTAGATTAGAGGTGGTTCCTCAAACTCCTCGATTTAGATCTATATTTTGCAAAACTACGAGAGGTTTAGATCCTAATCCTATTCTAACTGCAAGGAGACAGGGGGTAGAAGTGCGAAATTTAAAACTAACTAAAGATGGTGATGCACCAAAAGGAGTGGTGAAACATATTAGTCATGCAAATAGACACGAGACCAAGGTTCATAACATAAAAACATACAGATTGATAATGTATAATTTAGCATACGAAATCAAGCAAATAATACAAACAGAGGATTGAAACCCATTCACAGAGCTTGCATCATCAATTTAATATCAAAATACGCATTACACCCTCGGAGAGGTAAAGAAAAGCTGTTACAATCCTTGGAGAGGTCGATACTTCATAAATCCCTTGAAGAAGGTGAAAGAAGAAGTCTCGTTATGCCCAAAAATGTTCCTCTTTTTGAAATGAGCCCAAAACTGGCTTTTAAAAATGCAAGGGTCGAACCCAGGGAACAGGAGACGTACAAAGGCATGGGAGCCCATTCTTTCTTGACTGCAGGTGTATTAAAATGGCATGGAGGACCTTACAAACCCATACCCTGTCATTTTGACCGGATTGCAGGAGAATGCGACCCATTCTGCATTAACTCTGGTCGCTGGAATGTCATTTCCGGCCATGAATACGCGTCAGAGCCGTTTCTCGATTTTCCTCCCTCCAGACTGCTCCAAAATGCAAGATTGACCCCGGAATCGTGTAGAGAATTTCACCAGCTTTCCGTTGATGTAAAGAATGTGCAAATCCGAGCTCTGGATCAAAAGTTATGGCGATCTGAAGATCTAGGGCACAAAACAGGCGAAAACGTGTTTTGAAATCCTTTCCCGCGCTCTGCCACCTGGACGACACGTGGCACGTGCTGATTGGATGAGCAATTCTCTCTCCTCCATCTTTTGTGGGCTTTCATTTTGAAATTCACTTGTGGGGCCCTTAACTGGACACGTGGCGCTATTTCATTGGTTCGGGCTGACTCTTTTAAAACTTGCCCTTTGACCTTTTTGACCCTTTTTCCCTGAGACACGTGGCGGCTTCTGATTGGTTCTCGGCCCTGCCGGCTTTTTCGCGTACTTCACCTCCATTTGTCCCGAGATGTCCCATTTGATTTTGGGCCCTTTGTGCTCATTTCGGCCGATTCGGCCGGTTCGGGCATTTTTGGCCCGCTTGTCCCACTTTGCTTCGGACTGACTTGACTGATTTCGGCCGGTTCGCGCCTTTTTGGCCCGATTGTCCCGAACTGTCCCTCTCAGCAGTTAGTCGATTTTTCTCTCGGTCGAACCGGCATTTCGCGCCCGCCACGTACTTTCGTCCCATTTGTCCCATTTTCTTTTGGACTGCCTGTGCTCATTTCGGCCGAACCGGCCGGTTCGGGCCTTTTTGTCCCAAACGTCCCGAGCAACACTTAGCCAATTTTTCTTCCTCTTTCGGCCTTATCGGCTTTTCGCGTCCGCCGCGTACTTCTGGCCCGATTGTCCCAAATGCAATTTGGGCCGCCTAGAGGCTTTTCGGCCGATCCGCTTCCATTTGTCCCACTTGTCCCAAATGCTACCTTGAGCAGGACTTAGCCAATTTTCACTCTTTCCTGGATCAACCTATTTGCCTTTCTGCTACTTTTTTGCATTTCCTCAGAGCTTGCTCCCTGTTTCTTCGGCCAGGGGAGTTAGAAAAATACCTGAAGGGACCTTAGAAACCTGATTTTGCTCTGAATCAATCAATTTGCTTGGGATTTGAATCTTCTGATGCATGTTATCAAAATTTACCCTAGGGGGGTGAATTTTGGATAACAATAATATTCAATGTATGGATCAAGAGGAATAGTAATTAGAGGATCAACATTTTCAAGGATATATTAGATTCTCTAAAGTAAGTTGTAGCATTGAGATTTGGTGGGGAATTCCTTTTATGGTGAAAAGAAGGAAGATGATTATAGACACCCAAAAACTCGAGTAGAGCATCATCGGTAGGAGAAACATCTAAAGTATCCCAAGTGACATATACATCATCATCGATGAGCTCCGAGTGAACTAGGGAAGTGAGGAAGTATGAAAGGTAATGTAAGAATTTGTAAAAGGTGAAGAGGGGGTTGCTATCCTACTCAAAACTTGTGTGATTGCATAGGGAGATCCAGTGTTCTTGTGTATCGAGAAAAACCATAGCAGCGTAAGTATTCATATCCTAACCCATATTTAGAAAATTCTGATTAGTATTAGAGGAAATAGGAGATTGTTCAATGGAGTTGCAATACTCAAAAGGTGATGGATCAGCCGGAACATCATAGACAACACCTTGATGTCAGAATTTAATTCATGCATGTAGCATGGAGGGGACCACATGCATAGCATGGATCCAAGGTCATCCAAGAATAATGTTATAATTAATATTATTAGGCATGACATGGCATAGAATAGTTATTGTACATGGACCAATAGTGACCGACAAGGTGATGTACTTAAGACACGGTTGGGTATGTTATCAAATCCACAAATAGAGATTGATGAAGGTGCTAAAGATGCTTCTGACATGCCTAAATGATGAAGGAAAGTAATATTACAAATATTAAGGCCATATCCATTGTCAACTAAGGTGTGTTTTACCCCGACATTGTGAACACAAACTTGAATATATAGAGGGGGTCATGTTCTAGCATTTCTTGAGAAGGTAGGTCTTCTATTGTGAAAGTTATTTGATCCTCATTGAGGGATAGGGCCGAAGTAAACTTATGGTATACATATTCAGGTGATGTGTGAGGAGGAATGTAATTAGTAGATAAGTATTGTTTGAGCCTACTGATACAATCAGGATGATTCTACAAATAAGTATGGATGGAGATATTCATGATGTGAGGATTATAGGGAAAGAATGATCCTAAAAGATGTGATGATCGAATTCAGGGTTCACAAAAATTATTAACTAAAATTTGGAATATTCTAAGTTAATCTAATATTAAGAACAACTAATAAATAACATATAAATGCATAAAGAAAATGACCCAAGCAACTAAGTAAATAGAAATGTGAAACCCTAATGAGAAAATAGGGTTAGGAAGAGCTTAGCTGATTCGATGAAGGTGCTAAGTTGTGTCACACTTTGAAGCATGTAAACAGGATGAGGAAATGATCACACAAAATCCTGAGAAAGCACATATCTGAGCTCTCTTGCTAGGATGGTGTGTCAGAGAGGGACAGGGGCACCCATGGGCACCCCGGTCTAAGATATGAGCATCCTAGTCTACGGAAACAACATGAAACTCTCCTCTAAGGTGTCATTGGATGTTCACCTATGTTCTCTTTTTTCTTGCGCACTAACTTTTATTAAGCTGCGTTAGATGTCACTGTAATACCTGCAATAAAGAATCACCTACAAAACCCCAAGACGAGCATCAAATCCCTAAAAAGAAAGATGCATATGAAGGGGTCGGATTATCCTCAACGGCCATAATGGTGGACTTACTAACTAAGTGTTGCACTACATCTCATACTTGATGTAGTTCTATGTGTGTGTGTGCAATCATGCCCTAGGTGCTCTTGTGCCAATTGCACTTTGTGAAATTAGCGAGCAATAACTATGTGTAGAAATGTAATAAAATGGTAGATGGAATAGAATAAACTTCCCTTATATGTATTGTGATGCTAGATGAACCATCCTTGTGCCTTTTGATGGAGCTAGATGGATGCAAAATGGAGCCTTTGATGGATGCAACCTTAGGTGATGATAGTAGTGCTTAGTGCTTTGTCCCTCATTATGGTCTCATAACTTTATATTTATATGGTTCTCTTGTTCTAATTTTGTAATTCAACTCAAAAAATCCAACCACTAAAAGTATAGGAAGATTAAATGGCTAGAAAGTTCCCAAAAAGTGGTAGGAAAGTGCAAAAAGGCTCAAGGTTCCCAAAATGGGACCAGGGCACACAGGGCACCCTAAAGATAGGGTCTGGATCCCAACCAGAGGTAGATTGATACAAAATGACAAAAACAGACTAGGCAAGTATGTGTTGAAGGTTGGAAATGACGATAGAAAGTAAATTAAAATGGCCAAAGGACATGGGTTAATTAGTACTTTCTTCACTCAAAAACCATATGAATAGTAGTATGAGACCGGGACTAAATAATGCCTAAAGTGCGTGATTTTGTGTCTACATGACCCAAAAATTAAAAAACCAAGTGTTTACCCATTTGAATTTGTTTCCTAATAAATAGGCACCTAGTATACTTCCATGAGTGTTTTGTGGTCCTCTGGAGACACCCACCGGGGTGTCCATCCCCTAGTTAGATCTAATGTTGGTGCCTATTTTGATCATGTTGTATCCTTAGCACCATCTTTACAGAGTTCCCCAATGCTTCCTAAGTTGTTCCTTTTGTTCCCTAGAGTGTTCCTTAGACTTGAAAGTTATTTATTGATATATTGTTTTTGTCTTATTTTGTTCCTTACTTACACTTGTGGAATAACTCTTTAGTCCCCTTGGTTCTACCCCCTTCATCGCCTTCAACGACAAAACAATGTTTCACAAATTTAAACAATAGTATTCTACGGATTGAAGAGAGTGTAATCTTTGGCGGGTTTTGAAGTAAAACAAATAATAAGTGGAAGTTAAAGGTTAGTGTTCCACGGGCTAAAGGAATTTGTAAGGGAAAGTCACAGAACAAAGGAGTGAAGAAACTTAGTACTTCACAGACTTGGTGATTATAGTGTTCCATGGAATAGATTATTTCCACAAAACAAAGGGTGTAGTCTACTTAGCATAATTCACGATGCTAAGAGAAAGTGCCACTGGGATTTGCAAATATAAAAGAAGGAAGTTAGAATGTTACCAAGTACATATTCCACAGGAAAAAGAACTTGATGTTCCGTGGGTTTCTCAAGGTATAATGTTCCGTGGAGCTACAAAATTTACGGGATAGAGAAACATGGTTGTGGGGAAAGAAAGTTGTGATACAAAGGAGACCCCGTGGAATAAGAAAAATCCATGAAAGACTTGAAATATAAAACCAAATCTATGGAACAAAATTAACACTTATAGAGCCACAAAGCAAAGGCGAATTTTCCTAAAATCCGCATAATAAGGGATTTTTTGAAGAAATGATTAGATCTACATTTTTCCCATAACTTTCGACTTATGCATCCATTTCACCTCAAACCAAGTGCATTAGGAATTTCTTGGGAAACCTTTCCAAAGTGATCAATTTTGAAGGGGATGGTGGAGTATTTTACAAAGTTGAAATTACAGAAGTTTTGGTTGTTAAACATCATTTTCAAGAATCATTTGATGTCATTTGTAGTTATAGATGCCATGATTGATCCCCCTCCACCATAAGATGCATCTAAAGGGGCATATTCCTCCATCATCCCCACAAAACTAAAGGTTCTTGATCCTAACAATGTGGGATGGACATTTGGCAATGTTTTCTTCATCATTCTTCCGGATTATGTGGTTTTCCATTAATTTGGTCCTTGAGCACATGGATCACCAATTAGCATGCTTGTAATCCTCAAATTACCATCTGTGGGAAATTATTTTAGTTTTGGGAGATATTTGTATAAAAATGAGTGTTTTTACTCACTTTAAAGAGGTCATAAAATCATTTTGGAGTCTACGACCACATTAGAATTGGGGTGTCTACTTCAATAGTGTGGATTTTTTTATAGAGAAGCTTTGTAGATAATTGGTTACTTGTATTTTCATTTGCATATTCATGCTAAGGTGGTTGTTATTGTACATCCATTAGCAAGCTTTGAGACTCATTCGTACATGTTTCCCTTGCCTCCTTTGCAAATGGACACACAAAACCTCCTATCATGTATAATTTGGATATTCCTTCTTGTAAAAAAACTGAAATCAATAAATTTCCATTCTCCTCTATAATTTTGTGTTGATCATGCTGAAAAAATGTAGAAAATCATTTTACAATTAGTTATTTGATTGATTATAGAGGATTTGTTGCATTTTAGTGTTACCTTGCATCATTGGCTTCAATTATAAACTCCCTTTCTGTAATTTTTGAAAATGCATTTTTTTGTCTTAGGGTGTTCTTTGCTACTAGAAATTTAGCATGATGATTGTGTGAGAATTCATTCACATGTGTGTGTGTACTGGGGTTTCAAGATTTATTTTACTTTTTTTCCTTGTTTGTGTGTCCATGAGGCTAAATAACATTTAGAGGGTGATCTCCCTTTGATTCCAGGTGTGAATGCATGAAGAATTGTCAAGATAAAATGGTTAATGCAACTACATCCTCTCACTAGTCCTTGTTCCTCTCATTTCCATCCTATTTCACCTCATTTTACACTACCATTTTCCCTACCCCTATAGATTTCATCATTTATTACAAATTCAACATGATATCTTCCTGTAAACTCAACGTCATGTGCATACTTTGAGTGGTTTCCCCGATTTGTGAAGCTTAGCATCTTCAACATCATGTCATTCCAATTTGTCATTAGATTCCTATAAAATGATTCTTGTGATCACCCTAAAAATGTATTTAGTGGTGTGTGTCTAAAGTATCATGTTTTTGAAATGATTGTGTGACCATTATTTTTAATGAGAATTGTATTTTTGGTTGCATTTGATTTCATATCAATATTCTAATATGTTTGAGGGTTTAAAACATAATATCTCCATCCCCGTTCAAGCCACCCCTTAGGTCCTCTCACCTTGGTTCAAGAAGATCCATAAAGTAACAGATGAACAACCACACCCTTATTTAGGTGACCCATGTCATCTCCATAGACTAGGCCATGAGAGGAATATAGATCCATCCACAGTTTGTAAATGACAAATTAAGAAATCCATAATTCTTCCTTACCCCTTAATTCATTGCACTTTTCTCTTCAATTCTATGAAAGGTGTTGGATTGGGAACTAACACACTATTTAGATTATATTAGAATATAGATCTCATTTGATTTCATTCATTTTTACTTACTATATCGGCAAGGGGTGCCTAGAAGTTTGTATTAGAATCAATAATTTACTATGACACTACTTTAGTATTTTGATGGCACAAGGGTGTTGATATTGATACATGGAGTTATTATTTTTATATAAATATGTGCTTATTCTAGTAGTTATATATGTTCAAAATGATGATTTAGGTAGATGCATTGTTGATATGTTTTGAAATTATAGCTATTGATTTGAAAATATAGGCTAGATGATAAGTATATGTTGCACATGGATGTACGAGCCCTTATTTTTATGTGTAGATAGATTTGATTTAGCATATTATTTGAGTAGGTATGATGTATATGTTGAGTGTGTAGATGGAGGACATGGACATAAGATGCTACTTAATCATACCAAAAACTCACAAAAGGTTCATTAGCCAACATGGGGTCACCCAAGTATGAAATTAGGCCTTAGAACTTGTTAAGTGACCTTGCAGTTAATTTATTTTAATCCTTCTTTATTTTGTAGAGTTTCCCCATTCACATGGAAGCCTTATATTTTTTTATTTAGTTTGATTCAATCTTTATTAAGTTGATTTAAGTGTTGTTTAATAACTTTTTCATCCTATAATTTTAGGCATGAAAGTGGTTTGGCTGAGTTGTTATAACTTTCCATTTGAAAAAATCAAGTTTAACCTCAAATTGTGGAACAAGTAACTCTTGTCTCATGCTTTCCCTAAGGTTGTGCCACAACGGTAAGCCATTGTATTTATGACCATTAGTTCATGGGTTTAATTCTTTATTTACCCATAGTGTGTGGAGTGGGGCATTTACACATCACATGGTCATTATGGTGGCCATGTGGATACCTTGAGGTAGTGGTCACACTTATCCATGTGGACTAAGCATAACATAGTAGGGAACTCTAAATGCAAAGCTTTCAGAGGACATTAAGGACCCAAGCCCACCCCATGTTCCACTATCACTATCATTTTTATGTGGGTGGGACGAAGAGGAGAGAGGACGGGAAGGAGGATATATGTGGTGTTGGTGAAACCCTATGAGTGGATCATGTGACCTTGGCCATCTTTGGATAAGAATCTAAAGGAGGGAGACCGATGGAAGATATTATTTGGGCCACTTCATTGTTATGTAAGTTTTGGAGGAAATGGAAGGTGAATTCCAACTAGATGAAGATGAATTAACAAAAAAAAGACAAGGAGTGGCTATGGAAGGTTACGAAAAATCCTATATCTCGGCTAGATCTAGGAAGCTCCATGTAGAAGATTGTAGGACCTGAACGAAGGAATTTTTGGGGTTTTTATTTCATCTTCTAGTTTTGAAGCTACTTTTGAAAGCAATACATGTGCACTACAACCGATGGTGGATGATAATGGCCTTCCTGTCATGGATTTAGATGCGTATATATTGAAGCTCAATTCCCTAAACCGTAGTTCATATTTGTTGGAAAAGAAGACAATTTTTGAATGCTCTATGATGACTAATAAAGTGGCACCGATCGTAACTAAAAACATAAATAAATTATTCTATGAGATAGATTTGGTTTCAAGTCATCGGTGCTAGATTTGAAAGAAAAGCAAATATATCTACCAAATTTTATGCAAAAGAATGGTTTTTTAGATTTGTATGTATTTCAAATCTTTGAGAAAGGTTGAGACTACTTTAAATCTAAGATGTCCCAAATTATTGGTACTTTAGGGCATGTCTCCTCTCTTTCTCCTTCAATTTTCATGTTCCCTTTGCCTCCACCGAGATCGATGTTCATGAGCATATGTTACTATCTAATGTGGATTTATGTGAACAAAAAATCTTTGAGGAAGGTATGAATCACTCTAGATCTATTTTGTTTTCTTTCTTCTTCAACACGTGTTCTCGGTTCCTCTCCGATTATGGTTGGACATTTTACAATGAAAGGGAATGGATTTGGTAAATTTGTATATTTCAATTGCTTGATGTGAGGAAAAAGGTCATTAAAATTGATAAGAGGGGTGTTATGAGAAAGAGGGAACCTGATAAATTTTATTTATGGGGGATGTTGTTGTTCAAATCTATAAAAAAACTAAAACCAAATCATATTATGCTCGGATCGAAAAAATTGTAGGGGTAAGAATAATCCAATAAGAAGAAAAGGGTCTTTTCAATCCATCTATCATGTTTTTGGATTTTTTTTTTTTTACTTTTTTATCATGTTTGTTATTTTTGGTGGTGGAGGCTAGTGGTGAAGATTTAATTTTGGTTGGAGAAGTTGTGGTTAAATATTTTACTCAAAATTTGGAGTTATAAGTATGTAGGTATGGTTAAAAAATGAATGAATTTGGTTTGTTGTTTTTATGGGGTAGGTGATATTTATGAGGAATCGGTGAGGTAACATATGTTTGTGGACTATAAGAGACTTTTTTCTATGGAAGATAGTTTTGGGCTAAACAATACCTTGTTTAGGTGTTATAGATCTAGCACTATTTGGAGATTTTATGACCTAGATTTTTTTAGAGAGTTCGGTTGTGGTTGATTGGTCTTATTGTTTTGTCATGGGTCCTTTAAGGATGCACTTTCTAGGAGATCTCAAACCCCAAGTCCTTTTTCTTCACTACATGTTTCCCTTTGTTTCCTTTTCCTAAAAATGTTATCATATGACTATGTTCCTATGAGGGTTTGAAATTTTTAATCTAAATATTTTTGGAGTATGTTAAGGATGATCTCACGGAGGAGATGCATAAGTGAGAATAATATTTATGTATGGGACAACTGGTCATGTGCATGATGGAGGAAGAAGGGTATTTTGGAGGGAAGGAAAAGGATGGAGCAAAAGGGGGTGGGAGATGGTACACTCTTATCGATCAAATTCATATTATAAAAGAATTGGTTTTTGTTATACAAGAAAGGTCAATTTGGTTTAGCTACAAAATTTAGATTTGGTTGAGCTACGGAAGATTTGTTTCTTCTATCAAGATCTAATTTTTATGGAAGACCTATTTTTGGTACTGAAGATTTGTGTTTCTATGGAAAAGTATTTTTGGTCTTCCAGGGGTTGGGAATCTTTTAGCTAAGATTTTATGTTTTTAGATTGTTTTTTTGCATTTGTTGTAACACAAATATTGTAATGAATACATTTATGATGATTAATGAAAGGGTGAGGGACCCACTAACCCTCTTTTACAGATAAAAAAATTGTGTCTCGTGCTCTTAAAACTTATCCATACACTTACCCATGGGGTATGTGTACTTTTTATGGATTTTTGGCCATTTGGGGGATTAAAAAAACCATAATTCACCTTAAAAGTATGCCAACTACTTTTTAATTTAATTTTATGTAAGGATGGGGTAGTTTGCAAGTAGATGCACGTAGGAGGTTAAGTGAGAGCTTGTTGATGTGAACTTAAATAATTTCCTTAATTTTACACATTTAACTTTGGATATTTATTTCTTTTGATTATATTTTTTGGTGTCATAATCTTATAGGAGGATTTATGAGTTTTGGTTGGAATTGTAAGAAGGGTTGTTGGTGTCCATGTGGGCTTGTAAGAGCATTAAATGCATTGGTTAAGGATTATGTTGTTATTAGGTTTATAGCATGCCACAAGGAACCATCCTATTAGGTGCTCCAACTTGGCTAGTTTTTTATTTAAATAAATTTTGTTGTGTGTTTAGGGTTATGCATTTTGAAACTTTGATTTATTTTTCTAAATTTGGGGGAAGTGCTTGTTTGGAGTGCATTGTGTGGAATTGTAGAAGATTTTTGGGACAAGATGAAAATTAGGTTGGCCTCATCCCTCTTGATTTATATTTGTAAAATATCATGCTCTCCCCCCTCTCTTATTGTTTTGCATGTTGTATTTTAGTTGCTTATTTGAGCATGCAATGTGTGAACGAATGTAGTGGGAACTTACATTTGCACCCATTGTGGGGCATGCAAGAGTAACTTGTGTGTTAGGAATTCGATATAGCATTTTGTGGAGGGAAAATGGTTGATTTAAGGGAGGGTTATTTGTATGTGTATTATTAGAGGAACTAAGTGAAGGTCTTGACTAGTATTATTGGAGGGATGAGAGAAGTTTAGTAGATATGGAGGAAATAATGACTAGTCACCCTTTATTAATGAAGGGAAAAGGGGTAGCCATGATAGTCTCTTCCCCCTTTTAATCCTTTGGTTAGCTTGAATGTGTGTATTGTTTTCATTTTTGGTTGATGGTTATCTTCTCATTTTTCCCAACAAATTTGAGTTGTGTTTGTTTGTGAGAACCTTTAGTGTATGTTTGTGTGTGTGGATTTGGGTATTTTCTTCCTTTTTCATTCCTTGGATTTTAGTTGGTGAGCCCATTTTGTAAGTTAGGGAATAATATGAGACAATGAGGATGCAATCATTCCCTTATTGTGCGGTTGGGAAGTGAATGTTGTGGGAATCCTCTATCTTGGTATGAGGGTGGCTTGATAGAGTGCATGGAATAGGAAGTCTTGATGAAATTAACATATGTTTCTTATTTTGAAAGTTAAAATTGAAGTTATTCCATTGTTGTAATTCTTGTGAATCTTCAAAATGTGAGAAAACAATGTTGTAATTATTATTGAAAACTTGAGTGTTGTTGTATCCATTCCCTTTGTACCAATATCTTATTGCATATTTGAAAGGGAGTATGGAAGCAAAGAGATTGTAAAAAGAGTTTGTTTGAGAGATTTAAATTTGGAAATGTAATACAAGTTCAACAGTCTTTCATTTTTCATTATTGTCTCAAAAGTGAAGTAAAATAAACTACGTGTGTAATATATGTCAAAGAAAACATTATATGTTTCTTGGAATCATATTGATAGTTGATCAAATGTATTACATTAGAATCTTTCTTAAAATAAATTAAGTACGATTTCTTTTCGAAAACAATGCAAATCTCGTAAATCTTCTTCCCTCTCCTCCAAAACTTTCTTGAGTATTGGTATTATGCAAAGGAAATAGGAATGATAGTTGGTTAAGATTGCTCCATATTGATCATAGTTGTGTGCTACATATTTTGGACAATAAAGTGTAGTTATGAATGTAAAATCAATAAGGAAAAATATTCCCCCTTATTTTAAATTTTCTTTGTGGAAATTTTATACATCCATTGAGTCATTTGGTTTAAATTATTCCACCCATACATACTTACATATTCCAATGACTCTATATATATATAATTTTTTCATTTATTTACAAAAGGGTTTTAGTACACACGTATACAAATAATATATGCATATATCTAAGTTTATATATAATATTAATAAAATAAAAGTAAAGCATATATATATGTATATATTATAATGAATAAATATATACTATATATCTAAGTTTATATATAATATTAATAAAATAAAAGTAAAGCATGTATATGTATATATATATATGTATATATTATAATGAATAAATATATACTATATATCTAAGTTTATATATAATATTAATAAAATAAAAGTAAAGCATGTGTGTGTGTGTGTGTGTGTGTGTGTGTGTGATGAAGTATATATATTATAAAAATACAATATAATCTATATTATAAATTTATATTGTATTTTTAGAATATATACTCCCTCATTTATATACATAAGGGAGGGATATATATATATATATATAAGGGAGGGAAGGATTGTTGGGTGAACTGAACTGAACCATTGGTAATGGTGGATTGACATCTCTTATATGGGTCTAGCCCCTACATAATACATTGGATGACGACATTGTTGGTGAAATATTTTACCGCAGTAGCTGCAAATTATTGGTTATCACCAACGGTCATAGGATTAATCCTCCTTCTTGGGTATGGGGAGGCTCCCATTATCGATGTAAACTAAATAAAACTATGGAATGGTTGTTAGGCAAGTATCGCACAAGAATACTCCACTAAACTTGTGGCGAAAAATTCTTGTACAATGTACAAGGGAGGAATTTTTGTGAAGGGAGGTAAAGAGGAGTAGGAGAAATAGGGAGAGAGGGTTAATGTTGTGAGTAAGAACTATTAGATTCTCACCAATAGTAACTAGAGTAGGTCCACATTCAATTAGAATAATTCAACCATGTAATTAACAATAAGACTAACAAATTAGAGACACAAAGTTTAATATATTCATCAATCAAGGACACAAAGTTCCTTCTTGGTTTTACAAGATCACAATGCTTGCAAAGTTGAAGAGTAGAGAGGATAGAGGAACATAGACAAGGACATAGAGGAAATGTAGTTTCTATTGCTTGATGTAGTAGTGACACAAAGCTCAAAAATATACAACAATTAACAATTGCCAACCCTTTGGAATAAAGAAGCCATTCCAATTTATAGCTTACAAAAATGTCTTTTCCTCTTCCCCCCCATGTGAATTTTCATCTCACCACCAAGTGAATTTTTTAATTCCCTAGGAATGGAACTAAGTCCTTTTCTTATTTTTGAAAAGGTACTTTTACAATGCAAATTTAATCCACTTAAGTGAATAATACAAAAGAGTGGAAACGTACATTCCCATTGAAGAAATACAATGTTAGGAAGAGAGAGAGGGGGAGAAAGAAGAAGAGAGAGAAGTGAAAATCTGGAGATGGGAAAGCTCCTAAAATGAAGAATCAACTTCTATTAGATTCTCAAGAATGAAGTTACTTTCCCTTGATCACCTATTGAATTGAAAAATTATGGTATAATCTCCTTCTTATGTGAGATGTAAACACACTGGAAATCTTGAATGAGTGTTTAGAAACACTACTATGAGACATTGTAATGTGAACTTGGGATGACTACTGGAATCAATCATGATGATCCTCTCTGTCATGATTCTCATGACCATTGTCTTGATGACTTGAATTTTAATGTTTCTACACTCTACACACCCAAAATTAACACAAATGACTAATTCCCATGTCCGCGTCCGCTAGCACCTCTTTGTTATCACATCTAATCCCTATCCTAAGTCATATAAAATCTAATTCATTACCCCTCATCTTTATTAAGTACATCAACATCAACATCATCACCATACTTACCTCATATAAGTCCACATCCCTCATTAATTAATATATTACTTTCATACCCTTCATCTTTATTCATTAATTAAATAAGCACAACATATCATATCTTAGGTTATATACTTATAAACCTATATCCTCCATTAATTAATTAATACCCCACATAATCCTAAGTCACATCTACACTCACCCCACGTAAACCCTTCTTACATTAGTTAAATCCTAAGAAATCATCTAGAAATATTCCTAGGTACTAACTTAAAGGAAAATCCTAAATGAATCCTATCTATTCTATATCTCCCCTAACAAATATCACACATCTACGAACAAACCAAAAAATTATACCCTAAAATCATAACCAAAAACCTTTATTTAACAAGTTGTTCCATCTATTTTCCTCACAAAGCTCAAACAGACCAAAATCGTCGGCGATTCGGTCAATCACCAATGATTATTTAAGCCTATTTTTTTCCTTCTCTCAAGGGTGGGATTTCAATTCACGAGCTCTCATTTCTAAATTAGTTCACAGTCATCTGGAATTGTCCTATAACAAAGATTTTCTCAAGGCATACATGTGATAATCTCACTGTATTGTTGCTCTCTTCACAACAATTTTCAATCATTCTTCTTCTTCAGAATCTCAACATTAAGTGATCAAGTGTCAAGTTTTCTCAACATCAATTATCTCTCAGCGTACAAGACATTAAGAATCCTTTTCTAGCCTTAGTAGATCATATAGAATGTTCAAGTGTTAATTCAACAATAACCTCTCCCTCTCTTGGAACATCCAAACAACCAATAGCCAAGGATAATCTTGAACACATCTACAAACTCCTCTTATCTGATAATATCATCAACTCTCTAGTCTTATACATCAACTGGAATGAGGTAAGTACATTTTATTCACATTATTATCTTATTCATGCATCATTTAATAGATTCAATCAATTTTGTCTCATCTTTTATCAATTTGCAATAATCATCGATAATTCACACAATCGTCATCGATCGTCCCCCAATTTCCAATGATTTATCCAATCGTCGATGATTCTGTCTGTTAGACCCCTTTACCATTGCAACTTGCCTTTTTGATATCCAAACCTCAATTTTGACCAACACTCTGTCTCTGTGAGTATTTATCAACCACCATCAAGCTCCTTTGAGCCATCTACAACACTTTATTTTTCATCCAAAGAAAACTTATCATCTCGCTTACCTTTGTGAGCATATGCACCTATCCAGACACTAGCCTTTGTCATCATCTTGCCTTTACAGGTGCTTGTCAGACCTTATTGAGATCCTTTGAGCCATCTATCACATTTTATCACTTATCCAAATTAGATACATTATCACACTCGCCTTTACGAGCACATACATGTCTATATCATTGCTCCTCTAAGCCATACTATGATTCCCAAACTCCCTTTAATTCATGAACCACCATCAGATCAACATATAGCCTTGGGTGTGTTAGTCCCTTTGCCTTTACATTATTGGTTATATCGTATGTTATCATTTTATCATTTGTTATCAATTCACTTTATCATTATTATATTAATTTCTTGAACTTGGATTGACACCCTTTCAAGGAAGTCCATTTATTTCTAGGGACTGGATTTTTCCAGGCAATCCACCATATATTTGTTTAATCCCATCTTATGTAGTGTTTGTGATTGCAGATTTCTTAGCAAGACAGAGCTTATACCATTATTTTACGGAGCACAATGTCAAACACCATTCATCCACATCCACGGGTATCACTAAACCTCATCATCCTGAGGTTGATTAAATTTTACTTTCTTACTTATTTTAATTAAGTTGAAGAGGTAGGATTTATTCTCAACAAACACCCTCATAGGATTCATGATCTTCTTGATTTCACATGTTGCCTAAATGACCATTTTTGGAATTGGAACATTATGGTTGTAAACTTCTCCTTCGATGAGATGTAAATACACTTCTAGGCATTTCAATGAGTGTTCAAAAACACTAATAATTGACTTGCACTTCATGAAACTAAGATGATTACCTGTTCTTACAAACATGTTGATCCTTCTAAACATAAGGTTAGAGTTAGGACATGGAGATCATCACCTTGTTCCTCTCAGCTTTAAAATTCACCTATGTGACACAAATGTCACATTTTTAAATGGAATCAATTTCAGGATGCCCAAACACATTCTTTCTTGTTGGAAAAGGTATTCTACTCCAAACAGAAGAATTGTTCCTTCATTCAACTGAAATTGCATAGTGTGGAATCATGTATCTTGTAAGTCACTATGATGTTTTTTAATATTTCAAACACATCCAAGTGCCCTTCACAACATGGGCAAATCATCATCCTTGTTTCTTGACCAATATCCTAACACTTACTATTTTTAGTAAGTATTATTTTGAGAAGTCCATTTTAGTTATCAGTTGCTTGATTTGGAACTTTTGAGATTCCCGATGTTCAAGGAGCAATTACAACTCGAGAATGAATTGTTTGCAGTACTTACTATTTACTATTTATATATTGAGGCTTAGAGATACTTACTATTTTTATAAATGGGTGAGAATGGAGCAAAAGTGGTCCTAATTTTTTTTTTATTTCATAAGGATGTTTTGCTCCAATTTTTATAGGATTTCAATTGTCGAACTATGTAGATCTAAAAATTGGGTTTTTATTTTAGGAAACTTTGTTCACCATTAAAAATAATTTAGAACACCATTATATGCAAGTTTGGATTCATTTGAAATGTGTTTTTGAGAAGGATATGTTGTTAAAATATCATGGGGATCGAAGCAAGGGGTTTGGGAGATATGATTAGTTTTTCATTTTTAGCATATGAGGCCTCTAACATATTTTTAGCAGCATAACAACAAGGGAGAGAGATTTTGGGAGGAAAAATACATCTTTGACACATAAAAATGTCTAATTTTTGAATAAGAATCTTTTTTTCTCACTTGCACATCCGAACTCAAGTTTGATAGACAAGAGTTTAACCGAAGTTCAATGAAGGTTGAAGTGGAGTTGCACCGGTGCAAGAGGGATAAAGAGGAAACAAGGGACACCAAAGTGAAAATTTTACCAAATGGTGACAATTGGAATCCTTTTGTGCCTTGTGGAGGAGATGTATGGAAGTGGGAATGAGCACTAAGGACTAAAATTTGGTTTTCAAGAGCTAAAAATGTGTTTTCTAATGACCAGGGGCTAAATGGGATGAAGAAGGTCACAATTTAGTGCACCCCTTGTCCCCTTTGCACCTTGGGGGACATGGGGGATAGATGATGCTCAAAATTGTGACTAGGGTCTAACCATCATGGAAGGGGGGCAAGTTGGTAAGTCAAATTATGCAACCTAGGTGCAGAAGTGGTGAGGGGTGAGTGTCACAACTTTAAAAATGATGGGGGTCACACTTTTATGTCCCCCTTTTCCCCTTTTCACCTTGGGGGAGGTTAAAGGGAGACAGAAGGAGTGAAATATTATGGCTAAGAGGTCTTTATCATGAAAAAGTGGTCAAATTTTGACTTTGTGCTCACCTAACCACTCAAGTCACAAGTTTTAAGTGACAAAAACATAACCTCCATAGGGAAGTCACACTTTTATGTCCCCTTTTCACCTTGTTGGGTATAAGAGGGACACAATGAGTTGAAAATTATGACAAAGGAGTTTTTATAATGTTGATGTCACCCATCGAGTGCATTTCGGGACATTGAGAGTGATTTTTACCCGAGAGCATGATAGAGTGTTTTGAGGTCAAAATTTATATGATTTTGACTATAAATCAAATGTTGAGATCATAAATCAATTATCAGGAGACAATTATTTCTTTAATTTTAAATTTGGCACCATTCACCCTTTCAATATGAAGGAGCAACAAAGTGACTTGAGCTATCACAAAAAATATTGAAGGCTTAGGAAAAAATCTATGCTCTCATATTATGAATAATTACAAGACATTTCCATTTAGTATTTGATGAGCTTCTAAATCCTCCTGGAACTCCTGGAATCTTCCAAACAAGTTGACTTTCTCCATTAGAGCTTTCATTCCATGTGCCCAAAATGACCCGGTTTTGTTCAACTTGTTCCCATCCCCAATTTTCTTCACAGAATTTCCCTATAATACCTTGGTAAACTTCGTGTATCCCCTAAACATCTTTTATATGTTTTAAATATTACTTGTATGCTTCAAGAGGGTGTTTACTAGCTACAACATGGTCAAAAATGACCTATTTTAGGCCTCCGAGAGTAGTTGTTTCTCCTTGAAACTCGGTGACTTCTTGAATCACCTTAGGAATTCATCATTACACATGAAACACACATGAAAATATTGTTAGTACTTTCCTCTTAGCCAGAATATGGGTGACACAAACCTAGGAGGGTTGTATGAGCTAATAGGTTGGCGGAGGAAGAGTTCACGATTACCAGGGAGGAAATTTTCAAGTGGGGGATTAGTTGTCATGGCCAAAATTTTCAATTTTACATGCTAGAAATTTAGCATGATAACGATTGGATCTAGCTTGGGGACATTAGAATGTAAGGGGTAATGAATAACCTCAGGTATCTTGTGGAGTAGCAGACCAATGCCTTGTCCATTGGGCTATAGAGTCACCATACCAAAAACTAGCAAAGCTATAAACACAACCAAGAAACAAACAAAACCAACACACCGAAAAGAAAGGAAACACACAACAAGAAGGGATACACACAAAAAAATGTAAACCATGACACAACATCCTAAATCACCTATGGTACATGTGGGGATAATTCACTTTTCACTATAGCACCGATGCTTTACCGGATGCTTACCTATGCATGGCTATCACCAAAATCGCGTGTTATACAAATCCATTGATGAGATCACTGAAATATGATCAATTTTTCAATTTCTTGAGAAAATTTTTAGTTAGTCAGTTCATTTCCTTCATTTCTTTGGCACTTTACTTGCTTCTGCTCATTTATTTCCAAGTTCATTCTAATTGTTGATTTTCCTTCACTACTATAGAATGATTCTTGATCATACTTTGCTTGTTATTTTCATACTGAGGCTTATGATCTTTGATGGGAATTTTAACTTCACTTTTCATCTTCTTCATAACCATTTTTTCCATGAGTTTGTTCTTGACAGGTGTTTTAAGAGTTTCAACACTATCACAAGTCTCTTGATGTTTCTCGTTTCTAAATTTCTCCAAACAACTATCCTTCATAAAAATTTGTTCATTTTTTATCCACTTATCTCTATGGCATGATGTGCACCTTGCTTCATTATCATGGAAATAGAATGAGCACAAGATTGGGCATACAATACGGAAATCATCATCTTCTCCATGTAGGCCATTTTGAGCCTCAAAATCCATCTTCGTGATGAAATAATCATTTCCTTGAGTGGAGCCAACTTTGAAAGATTCAAGCATATTAGTATTCATATTTCCCTTATCGAGAGAATTTTTACATTGAATGGAATTAGCCTTGGGATAATCAAGCACAATTTCATCTATTTTTTCTCCATTGAGAAGGTCTCCATGTTTTTGAAAGGAGAACGAGCACAAGGTTGGCGGTGAAATGCCTAGATCATCATTTTCCCAAATATCGACCATCATGAACTTGGAAATTCATCTCCATAGTGAACTCATATTCTTCTTGAGTATAGTCAACATCAAGAGGCCTAAACATATTGTCATTTATTCATTCATTCTTTAAAGATTCATCCTCTACTAATGGGAAAGATAAATCTTCTTATTCACAAGCATACTCATTTAATGAGATCTTCATGATGAGCCTTAAGAATGTGATTGGAAATATGGGACTCACTTGTTAAGAAGGTGTTTGATATCATTTTACATTCATGACGCACACCACTCTTTGCCTCAAGAATTATTTGTTATAAGCCAATATTATCAAAGAGAGAACTGCATCCATAAAGCAAGAAGACCACACTATCAAATTATGACTCCATCAAGTCATCATGATGCTTTCCAAATGGCTCCATCACACTTGGATACTCTTTTGTCAACATGGTAAACTCGGCATATTCCTCTGAAATTATGAAAAAAATTCCATACCTTGAATCTTGAAATAGTATGTCCGCCCTTGGGTCATCTAGATTTTGAACCATGTATTTCATTTTATTGATGGGAATAAGATTCTTCATCTTACCATTGATTAGAATGGTGGTATACGACCAATCCATTTGTATATCTCCCTCAACATCCCTATAAAAGCTTTGACTCAACAACATACCATATGAGGCTGGCATGTCTGCTATAAGTATTTTCATCATGATCTTCTTGTTAGGAAAATCTGCAAATGCTACTTGAGCATCTTTTACTTGGCCAACAAGAGGTACTTCTTTGGTTTCCATGGAGTAGAAATGGTTAGTAGTAGGAGTGAGAGAGAGACCGAGAGATTTGGAAAAAAATTCGGGCATGACATTGTTAGAGGCACCAAAGTCAATAATACAATTATTCAATTTATATCCATTGACCAACAAGGCTAGATAGAAAGGTTCTACCTTCCCATAGGTGGAGGGTTTGGAAGCAATAAGGTTATGAGGAGTGGTATGAGGAGCAAGAGGTAGTTCTTTGGTAGTGGAATTTTTGGAACATGAACTTGAACTACTTCCTTTGATAAATTGGACAAGCCTATCAAATTACTTAGGATGAGTTCTCAAGTACTCAGACTCAAAAATCTGAATTTTGGATTTATTGCAATGATCAATGATGTCAAAAGGTGAAGAAATGGTAAGCACGTCAGAACTATGGTAGTCTTGAAAGAGTAGGATTTGCATTCTTAGGATCAATAAAAGTTGAAAATAATTTATCAAGAGGAGATGAAAGATACTTACTCACCTAGGTAAACAGAGTCTTGACTGAGGTAGTCTTGGTATTCTTCTTGGTTGACCCCTGTAGAAGTGGAAAATGATGATCCTCCTTTTGTTGTTGTTTTTCATAGAGTCGTCATTTGAGGATTCAAATTGTTTACTTGGGTAGTGGAAAAAGAGGCTTGGTTCTCCATTTTTGAGCGATTGAACACTACACAAGAGTAGTTATCCATGGATTATTAAAAATATTCATATGGTGAGTATTCAAAATAGCCAATTATGGCACATCCATCTCCTTTATGTTGATTCGATTTTTAATTCAACAATTTCTTCTCCTTCATCTTTACATGTTCCACATATTGCATTAATCAATGGAGCTTCCAAGGCAAGCCTTTGGGTTCCTCTTACAATCTGATCTTTCTTCCAAAATTGGTATGAGGCATGTTGAGCAATTTCCTTCTTTAATGAAGTCAAATCATTGACCAATATTTACAACAATGGATCAACTCTTTCATCTTTATAACTTTGGTCCTTATTCTTCATTGAATAGTTATTGATCTTCCCTGACATGATAAGATCATCTTCTACTTCAATGGTGAGTTATTGAGCATTGTCTATAGTATTTGGTTGAGCTCTTTGTAACATGAAACCAACTTCAGGTAACTGAGCATTCTGAAATAACCTCTTCTAATTATCTATAGTAGGACATGCATCAATAGGAATATTGTTGATCAACTTATTGAATTTTGCTATAAATTCTCTCATGGGATCTTGTGGTTCTTTCTTCATCTAAGATAATTAAGAAAGGAGGGCATGTGCATCTTATGCAGTCTTGAATCTTACTTCAAACTTGGTTTTCATGTCATCCCAATCAATAATTGAACATGATGGTAAGTAGTAAAACCATTTCGCAATAGCATCTTGCAATGACTCCACAAATAATCAAACAACAACATCTTCATGTCCCACTCCAAGAATGAAAGACTGTAATGAAATTTTTAATGTGATCATATGGACGTAGCTTTCCATCTCCATGGTATTTGGGAAATTTCTTTATTGATCCTTTTGGTAATTCATGAAGTGGCGGATCCAATGCTAGCAAACTAGTTTTATGTCCCCATGGAAAAGGTGAAGCCATTTCTTATTCTTCTTCTAATTTTTCTTCTTCTTCTGGTGACATGATATCTAATGGTCCTACAAGTGATTCTCTAATGGGATCTCTAAGTGAATTTTGAGGAAAAAAATTTAGGATTAAGTATAAAATCCTCTTGTTCTCATGGCTCAAACATAATATTATGAAAGATAATAATTCCAACTACTTGATTTTATTCAGTGAATCTTAATCTTGTTATTTTTTTCATATCATTATAAAGGAATGTGTTGTCATTTGTTTTTGTATGGGTAAAATTTACTAGAAAACAGGACAACCATACCCTAGTGTCAAAAAAAATCATGTTATACCTTTCCAAGACACCCCCAAGTCATCCTATTCCTTGTACCATCCCTATCTTATCATTTAAATGGTCCATATGTGAGTTTCATACATTTCCCTAGGTTATTTAGGAAGAAAGTGTCATTTAAAGAACTTTTGGAGTGGTGTATCTAAAAGTGGAGTTGTAGCTTGATCTAAGGAAGGGCTACTATCAGCCTTCCTAATCTAAGTGCATGACCCCTGAGTGAAATGAAGGCTAAAATTCATCATGGAGACATATCCAAGAGCCATAAACATCAAGGAATATATTCAAGAAGATTTTCTAAAGTTTGAAAGTTTTGGGGCCAATTCCACGAAGGCGGGTTTTGGGCCCAAAGGAGCTGCATTGCAAAAGAGTACGTGAGCTTCAAGAAGTGATTTTGGGAGCTCCAAAATGAGTTTTGAGCACAAAAAGATATCATTGAAAATAATTTTCAACCCTCTACATGGTGGAAAATATAGATCAACTTCAAACCACATGCATTTTTCTAGGCAATTCATTCTTTCCATACACATCGGGAAATCCTGAGAAAAAGGGAGGTTTTTAAGGTTGTTTAAGTAAGAATCAAGACATGGGACCCTCCCATTATTCTAAAATTTAATTTTTCATGGAAAATCATATAAAGAAGCACCTAAAAACTCATCCGAGAGCTCAAGTTATGACCTTTCCAAGTCGACTCTCAAGGTACGCTCTTCAGTACTTAGCTAATTTTCCAAAGGGACACATGGCACCACCAAGCTGAGGCACATTTTAATGTCCCCATTACACCTTACCAAAGGGACAAGAAGTTCATAAAAGTGCACCCTCCCTCCTTTTATACCCTTTGGTCACTCATATGACCCCGAGAACTCAGTTTAGCCCCTCAGACCAACATTTTAAGCCCCCCTCTCATTGCACGCATGAGTGAAACTTGGCAACACCAGGCTTAGGAGAATTTTATTACACCTATTTTCCCTAAACCAATGGGATGATGGGAGAAAAAAATATCCCACCCCCTCTCTTCATGATCAAAAGCTATATATATCGACGTTAGCCATTTTTTCCTCAAACCCTCATATGTTCCCTACGTTGCGAAACTCTACCGAATGTTTTCTTGAATCCTTCCTCTGCCATTTTCATGCTCAATCCATTGCTGAATTGTTTCAATGATCTAAAGAAGTAAAAAAATCAAAAACACAAGAAAATATGGATTTGTGAACAATGAAAATGAGAACATCTTTCTAGAAAAACTTCAAAACCCGCGAGCAAGATTTCTTCATATCTCACAAACTAGTGAGTGGATTAACGTGTCATTTTATGAAAACTTCAAGTTTCCAAAGAGTCTTGAATCTCCAAGAGGAATTTATCACATGCATGGTATGGATTTTTTTCAAGCAAGAAACCTCAGTTTCTCGTAGCTTTAAAATTTAAAATTTTAAAATCTATCAATCTATCAACCAAGTAGACTTGAAATTTTAGAGGTGCATTGCAGAATAAAAACCCATATCATAAAAGTTGATTTTTTTGTGAACTAATGTCCAGAACCCTACTTTCCAAAAATAGTAAGCCTTATATGTGGGTACTTGCTATTTTTGGTAAGTCACCATCAAAGGCATTTTTGGTGAAAGCAGTGTCCACCAAGGACACCTAGAAGGATAATCTTAGTGGACGGAGCCAAAAAGGGTAGGAATTTCCAATTACTAAAAAATAGTAATCCTTCCTTTCCATGTGCATAAAGTGTTCTAGGAAGAAAGAAATTCAAGTTCACAGATTGTTTCAATTTCCCATGTATGGGTGCATTGAAAAGATTAAAGGAATGATGATTTTTATGGCTTGGATGGGTTGTTTCACATCGCATAATAGGAAATATTCATTGATATCAATGGTGTCCTCATTAGTGTTTTTGGCTTATTTCACGGATGTACATGGGTGAATGCATCATCCCATGAGTTATCTTCACCAAAGTGGAACATGTTAGTTTCACAGAGGATCATCACAAGAATTGCTCACAGGACATCTAGAATCCACCTCGGAAGATCCCAACAATGTCTTTCGACACTCATTTCATGGTTTAAGTTGCTTGTGTATCATGTGCAAGGAGTATTTTGTGATCATCGTCATTAGGTGTCCATGATGTGTTTTGTCAAAATGTTCAATTTGGTATAGTAGTATGGCCATGTTGCAGAGGACATAGTAGGGTCAGTTTTGAGCTTCTATCTCTTTAGAGGGGATCTTCATGAGTGGCACTCGTGGTCACCAATGGAATCATTCAATAGTGTTTCTAAACACTTAGTTTTCGATGTCTGTGGATCATCCAAAGGAGGTTTCTCATGGTATAAATCATTCAATGATTTAGAGTTCACCATATTGGAGCATTTCATTAGATTGTCAAGCAAGGATCAGTGGACTCCATCGTAGAGGCAGCTTCTTTTCGGCATTCTTCCTTATCCTTCCTCTCTCTTCTCTACCTCTTCTCTTACTCCCCCTAACTTTATCTCTCCTCCTTGCACTTTTTCTATAATGCTTTATTTTTGTAATTAAAAACTAACTTTAGGATTATAATCTAATAAGTCACCTTTATTTCATGAAAAGGGACTTAAATATTTCCTAATCATTCAAAAAGTCACAAGTTATGTGAAGGCATATGAAGGTTTATTGGGGGTAAACGAAAAGTAATTTTCCGAGTTCTATAAATTTTAAAGACAATCTCTTTCCAAAGGGTTGTCATTTTTGTGAGTTCATGAGAGAGCATTCCTTGTGAAGAAGAAAAGAGATGGAATTTTCCTCCACTTCTCCTTTTCTACATTCTTCCCTCTCTTGTCATGTATAATTTTACTCAAGCATTAATGAAAGAAGAAGGATTTTCTACCTTTTTTTACTAGGAAGTTTATTGACACTTTGTTCTCATAAATCTTAATTGGTCTTGTTTCCATTTGTTTAATTGTTTCTTCTAAATTTATGCATGTTGAAATTTCCAATTAATGAGTGTAGGAATATTATTTTCTACCTACAACATTAATCCCTCTCCCTTTTTCTTGCTCCCTTTCCCAATCTCTAGAAAATTCCTCTCTAGGTAACAATTGTTAGCTTTTGCAACGTGGTCAATGAAGTGCCCCTATTGGATCCTCGGCCTCAAGGCCACCATAAAAACCACATTTCACACATGTATGTAAACATAGAGCTATATTTTTCAAGAAGGGAGACTTAGATTCCCATAGTGTTGGCAAGAAGTCCACCAATTTGTCTACCCAACAAATTTTTCTCACAAACAGTTTTTGGCACCCATCATGGGGTAGACATAACAACATTTGCACCCAAAATATGACCTCAGAAAATATTAAAAAAACTCAAATATCCAAAAAACAAAAAAATGCACAAATTAAAAAAACAAAAAAATAGAATTGATGAAATTCCATTTCCGAAAGACACATTTTGAATCCCTAAGTGACCTTTCGTATTCCACGGTGTCCTTTTGTATTCTCATTACAAGATTCCCTAAAACTAGCTAGTTGAAGCAAGTTCGAGAGGTGTTATTGATTCCACTTTTGAGGCTTTAAAAAATTAGTGAGAATGAATCAGAGACAACCCTTAGTAATTTTCTCAAGCCTCGTCCCCATCGGGTCTTCAAGCGATACTCCTGGTAATCCCATTAAAACTCATATTGATACTCCCCTAAAATTCTCCCATCTCTCAACCATTGTTGAGCATTGATTTCTGAGTGAAGAAGAAAAAGAATCACAAGAAGGATTGGAATAATAATTTGTTGAATCAAGAGAATAATATGAAGTCAAAATAGAAGTAACAATGGCGAGATGAAGCGAAATACCTCAATCGATTGTTCCATGGGGAAGAAATACATGTCCACTCACTCTCACACCCCCTCTTCACAATCTACCAATAGGTTCTCACAAGAACTTTCCAAATTTCAAAAGTGATGGCACGTAACTCCCTGAAGAACACATCTCCACCTTCACCACATCTTGTGGGATTCTTGGAATCAAACACGAGGAAGTTGATGTGAGGTTGTTTGTGGAGTCACTTTAGACAAAGCAAAGGAATGGTTCTACCTCCCGCCTACCCGATCCATCACTTGTTGGAATGGCATTAAGACCCGATTCAAAGAAACATTCAAATCTACCAAGAACTGTCAAGATATCCTCATTCAATTGGCATAAATAAGGAAAAAATAAAATCAAACTATGAGAGACTTCGTGGCCCATTTCACCGGTTGCTCCACAGATACCCGGAAGATGATTCACCATCTGAAAATAATGTTAAAATATTCTTCATTAATGCTCAACCATCAGAGGTAGGATTCTTCCTACGGGTTCAACCAAGGAATCTTGTACAAGTGCAAAGGATGGCCATTGAAGTTTATGATGATCTCATCCTATCCAGAAGATAAAAAACCCTTCAAAGGGTAAAGCTCAACATCCAAAAGATGAAAGAATGGATCCATTCTTACAGAAATTGGAAAATGAAATGACATCGTTGAAGAGGGAAATTTTTAATGAGTATCTCCTCAAAGAAATAATAGAAATAAAATTGTAGGAGAACCCCAAAGGCTTGCCTTGGAGGCTCCACTCGCCAATGAAAGTTGTAGAATTCAAGAGGATGAAGAAGGAATCGAACAAGAAAGTGAAGGTGGTAATTTCCTAGAGATAGAAGAAGTGGGTGGTGACACTCAAAATGGCCTCATTGAATATCACTCAGGGAGTGAAGATGATGATGGTGAAGATGCATCGATTTTTTGTGTTGTGTTTACTTGCTCCTAGTCTCAAAAGGGAACATCTCCCTCCACTGCTGCAAAGAAAAAGAAGACTAAAGATCCTCCTATGGTGACTCCACAAAACAAAATAATCAGTTGAGGATCTCAACTCCCACCTTGCATGGAGTCTACATTGGATAAACCTAGCCCTGTGACAAGTTGGATGTCACCTGTTATCCTAAGTAAGTATTCTAATGCTTCTTCTAACTCTAAATCCACTCCTGTAAAATCTAGTAATTTAAAATTTCCTAGTGTACCTTTCAAAATACCCTTCATTCCTAAAACATATACTCCTAATTCCAAGCCTATCCCAAATCTAAAATCATTATCTTCATCTCCCTTATCCACATATTCTCCTTCCGACATCGTAGAACACATGAACAAGACCAAAGTGCATATTTCAAAACGAATATTTACTGAAGAATTGTCTCGGAAAAATTTGAGATATTTATCCGTCATATCAAGGGTAGTAGTCTAAGTCCCAATACCATGATCCCTAGTTTTAAAGGCCTAATACCAAACCCACCTACACCTCATCACAGAACATGTTTTCTTTGAGTGCATCGAAGATAGATAAGGTCGATCATTTCTATGTCTCCCTTCTTGTTAGAGAATACATATTGAATAATTACATTATAGATTCTAGTGCCTCTGGTAATGTAATGCCTGTAAAGGTCACCAAGGCTCTCAAACTCACCATGACTCAACCTAGTGGCTCTTGTTACTCCATGGATTCAAAAGAGGTCCCACTTGTAGGGAAGGTTAAAGATGAATAGGTGGCTCTCGCCAAATTTCCGGACAAGAAAGTTTAAATAAAGATCTTAGTAGCAGAGACATCCGAGATCATTTAAAATGTTGTTGAGTAGAAGTTTATGCCAACATTTGAGAGGTAAAATCCAGATGAATTAGTCTTTTGACACTATTCCATTCAAATAAGACATGGAAAAATTGTTTCCAAAAAAGAAGATGAGATACACGATGCAAAAGTAGGAAACCCAGGAGCCAACATTTTGTACCAAAATAGCAGGAGGATGAATCATTTTGTGACAACTGAATAAGAGGATGAGATTCCCATATTGATAGGACTAATAATTTCTTCCCATAGGGGTATGGATATTGAAAAATCATTTAGGAAGTTTGAGTTACAAGAGGATAGCCCTGAGTTTCGGACAATGTGGACCATGAAGAGGAAGAAATGGTTCTTGGTGAATTTTAAGTGGAAACCAGTTTGTATGTCTACTCAGGAGGAAGAGATATTCTTATTCCCATTCGAAGATGAATATTCCCTTGATCAAGCCTTCCATGAAGAAGAAACAAAGTGAGCTTGTGATAAGCCCTCAAAAGGTTTGAAATAACAATTAGTGCAAGATCTCCTAAGAGTTGCTAAATAAATTAAAGACCCTAAGCTCAAGCTTGAACTCCTAATGCGAGCTATGGATCTACAAGACAAGCATGAATTTAATCCAGTGTGTTCAATTGATTCATAGATTAGTCATGATGGAGTGAAGAAAGGTAAAGTACATGAGTCCCCTCATTAACCAATGATGAGTGGCGGATGTGTTGATGAAGTTGAAGTGTTCTCCTTTCCATTCGAAGGAGAGGATTCCCTATGGGATGAAAAAGTTGAGAGTTAATGTATCGAGGTCTCCAAATTCAAGGCTCCCCTTGAGAGAGAAGCAGCAAAATGTCATGAGCCTCAGGATAATGAATCAATTCCTCCCAATGGTTTCCTTGAAGTTTAGAATGAAGATCCTTCAAATGAAGGTAAAGGTGAGCTTTGGGTAATTTCAAAGAAGAATGCAGTTCAAGACATTTTGGAAGTAGCAAAAAGCATGGGAGACCCCGAGCTAAGTCTTGACCTCTTAGCTCATGTGATGGCCTTGCAAGATGGATATGAGGTTATTTTTAATCCTCCATTCAAAATTTAAACACCTTGTAATGATATAAGACCAAAAGATGAATTCAAGGTTCCTTACAGAAAATATGTCAATAAACATAAATACGGGAATGAAGAAAACTCATAAGATTTAGGAGATCTGAACAAAAATTAGCCATGGGGCAGCGATGAGATGCTAAATGAGAAATCAACAATATGGGAAAACATGAAAGGTAATTGGCATTCCAAAATAGATTTTAAAGAGAATGAAGGCAATGGAATTTTTAAGTGAAGGCTTGAGTATTAAGAAGCTCATGTAGGCTCACTCCTACAAAGTATATAGACAATCATGAAAGAACCTGGCTTTCATAAGTAGTTGAGGAGAGGAGGCTACTTTTTGGAACCAATCAACGGCTTCACAAAGCTTCATCATTCATAGTTACCTCTTCGGAGGTAACCTCTAAAAAGAAAAGTGCTTCAATGAAAGTGGGTTGTCCCCTGCATTGTACCATAGGTGATTTAGGTATGTGTTTCCCTTTCCTATTGTGTGTGTTATTTCCTTTTCATGTTTCGTGTGTTTTTATTGTCTTGTGTGTGTGTACTCCTTCTTGCTACTTATTGCAAATGACTTTGTGAAGCCCGATGGATAAGGCATTGGTCAACGCTTTGAAGATTTGATATTTTGGGATTTCTCATGTCATGTCCTCACTATGCTCGATCCATAACATGTCCCTAAGCTAGATCTAGCTATTGTCTTGTGTTTTTGCATGGAAAAATTCACTAGAAAATAAGACAATCAT
Source organism: Taxus wallichiana var. yunnanensis (assembly GCA_018340775.1). Classification (NCBI taxonomy): domain Eukaryota; kingdom Viridiplantae; phylum Streptophyta; class Pinopsida; order Cupressales; family Taxaceae; genus Taxus; species Taxus wallichiana. The sequence continues at coordinate 441,655,748 of CM031237.1, forward strand.
ACCCTAGTGTAAAAAAACTTCATGGTATACCTTTCCAAGACACCCCCTAGGTCATCCTATTCCATGTACCAACCCTATCCTATCATTTAAATGTTCCATATGTGAGTGTAATACATTCCCCTAGGTGATTTAGGAATAAAGGGTCATTCATAGAAATTTTGGAGTGGCGTATCAAAAATGTAGTTTCACGCATCTTAGGAAGGGCTAAAATCAACCTTCCTAAGCTAAGTGCATGACCCATGGAGTGGAACGAAGGATTAAATTCATCATGAAGGTGTATCTAAGAGATAGAAACATCAAGGAATATATTCAAGAAGATTGTGGGAAGTTTCAAAAAAATTGGGGCCGATTCCTCAAAGCGGGTTTTTGGGCCCGAAAGAGCTTACACCACGAAAGAGTACCTGAGCTTCAAGAAGTGGTTTCAGGTGCTCCATAATGAGTTGTGATCCCAACAAGATATCATTGGAAATAATTTTCAACCCTCTACATGGTGGGAAAATAGATCAACTTCAAACCCCATGTATTTTTCTAGGTAGCTCATTCTTTCCATACACAACGGGTGATTTTGTGAAACATAGGGTTTTTCAATAATAATAATTCCATGAGACCTCTCCCATTCTTCTAAAAATGTATTTTCCATGTAAAATCATATAAATAATCACCTAAAAACTCATATGGGAGCTCAAGTTATGACCTTTCCAAGCCATCTTAAGGTACACTCTTCGGTACTTAGCCAATTTTCCAAAGGGAAACATGGCACCACCAGGATGAGGCACATTTTCATGCCCCTAATGCCCATTTCACCTTACCAAAGGTACAAGAGGTGAAAAAAAGTGTGCCATCCCCCCTTTTAGACCCTTTGGTCACTCATATGACCCCGACAACTCAGTTTAGCTTATTAGACCAACTTTTTAAGCCCCCTCTCATTCCACGCATAAGCGACACTTGGAAACACAAGGCTTAGGCACATTTTCTTGCACCTATTTTCCCCAACCAAAGGGAAAATAGGGGGAAAATTTTTCCCCACCCCCTCTCTTCATGATCAAAAGCTATATATATATATATCAACAGTTGGCCATTTTTGCTCAAACCCCCTCACATGTTCCTATGCACTGCTTGAAACTCTACCGAAATTTTTCTTGAATCCTTCCTCTACCATTTTAATGATCAATCCATTGCTGCATTTTTCCCATGATCTAAATAAGTAAAACAAGCAAAAACACAAGAAAATCCAGATTTGTGAAGAACAAAAACGAGAACATTTTCCGAGAAAAAATTTGAAATCCGTGAGCAAGATTTATTCATATCTCACAAACCGGTGAACGGATTGACATTTATTTTTTTACAAAATTCAAGTTTCCTAGGATCCTTGAATCTCCAAGAGTAATTTATCACATGCACGACATGGATTTTTGTAGCAAAGAAACCCCAAGTTTCCCACCGTGAAAATTTAAAATCTCTCAATCTATCAACCGAGTAGACTTGAAATTTTAGAGGTGCACTGTAGAATAGAAACCCATATCAGAAAATTTGGTTTCATCCTAAACCGAGGTCTAAAACCTTACTTTACAAAAATAGTAAGCCTTCTACACGAGTACTTGCTATTTTTGGTAAGTCACCATCAAGGGAATTTTTGACAAAAGCAGTGTGCACCAGGGACACCCGAAAGGATAATCTCAGTGAACAGATCCAAAAAGGGTATTAATTTCCAATTAATAAAAATAGTAATCCTTCCTTTCCATGTGCATAAAGTGTTCCAAGAAACAAGAAATTTAAGTTCACAGATTTTTCCAGTTTCCCATTCATAGGTGCATCGAGTAAGATCAAAGGAATGATGGTTTTTCATGGCTTGAATGGGTTGTAGCATGTCTGCAAAATATGCATTCTTCACTATTATCAATGGTGTATTCATCTATATTTATGGCTTATTTAATTAATGTACATGAGTGAATGCATCACCTAGGAGTCATCTTCGTCACAGAGAACATACCAAAGTGTCAAAAAGGATCATTACAAGCATTGCTCACATGGTCGTCTAGAACCCACCTCGAGAGATCCCAAAAGTGTCTTTCAACACTCATTTCATGGTTCGGAGTTTCTTGTGTAGCATGTGTGAGGAGGATTTTTCGATCATCTTTGTTGTCGACTATCCATGATTTGTTTCATCGAATGTTCAATTTGGCATAGTAATATGGCCATGTTACAATGGTCATAATAGGTCGATTTGAGATTCTATCTCTTCATAGGGGATCTTCATGAGTGGCACTCGTGGTCACCAATGCAATCACCCAACAGTGTTTCTGAAAACTTAGTTTGTGGTGTCTGCGAGTCATTCATAGGAGGTTTCTCATGGTGCAAATCATTCAAGGATTCATAGTTGACCATATTAGAGCATTTCATTGGATCGTCTAGCAAGGATCAATGGAATCCATCAGAGGCAAATTTTTCGTTGGCATTCTTCCTTATCCTTCCTCTCTCTTCTTTCTCCCTCTTCTCTTCCTCCCCCCAACTTTCTCTCCCCATGTCCTAATTCTTCGTTGGCATTGCACTTTTTCTATAATGCCTTACTTTAGTAATTAAAAAGTGACTTTAGGATTATACTGTAATAAGTCACCTTTATTTCATAAAAATGACTTAAATCTTTCCTAAGCATTCAAAAAGTCACAAGTTATGTGAAGGCATATGAAGGGTCATTGGGGGTAGATGAAGAGTCATTTTCAAGTTCTATAAATTGTAAAGGAAATCTCTTTCCAAAGGGTTGTCATTTTTTTAGTTCATGATAGAGCATTCCTTGTGAAGAAGAAAAGAGATTTTATTTTCCTCCACTTCTCATTCTCTACATTCTTCCCACTCTTTCCATGTACAATTTTTCTCAAGCATCAATGAAATAAGGAGTTTTCGCCTTTTTTGACTAGGAGGTTTATTGATACTTTGTGCTCATAAATCTTAACTAGTCTTGTTGTCATTTTCTTAATTGTTTCTTCTAAATTTACGTGTGTTGAAATTTCCAATTAATGAGTGTAGGAATATGATTTTATACCTACAACATTAATATGTCTCCTTTTTTCTTGCTTCCTTTCTTGATCTCTAACAAAGTCCTCTCTAGCAAGAAATTGCTAGCTTTTTCCGCAGGGTCAGTGGAGTGCCCTTGTTGGATCCTCTGGCCGCAAGGCCACCACAGAAACCACATTTCACACACACATGTAAACACAGAGCTGCATCATTCAAGTAGAGGGACTTATATTCCCTGAGTGTTGGCAATAATAAGTCCACTAATTTTTCTACCCAAAAATTTTTCGCCAACACAATGAAACTAGAGAAATGCATATTTTCAATAGGATTACAAAAAGGCTCTTGAACATTAAGATAGTAATTTTAGTATTTTTCAGTTTGTTTAGATTTTATAAATTTTTGACTATGTAATTTTTTTGTATTTTCAGATATCTTTTAAGGGTGCACAAAGGGTAGATCTTCCTCATCATAAGTAACTAAAAATTATTGGTGAAATATTTTGTTAGTGCGTATAATTGGTTATCACCAATGGTCATGGGGCTAAGCCCCTCTTTCTTGAGTATGGGGAGGCTCCCATTATTGAATGTAAACTAACTAAAACTATGGGGTGGCCGTTAGGCCAAGGATCACACATGAATACTCCACTAAACATGTGGAAAAAAATTTGTAGAATGTACTGGGAGAAATTTTCTCGTGAAGGGGGTAGTGAGGATTAGGAGAAATAAGAAGAGAGGGTTAATGTTTTGAGTAGGAACTATCAGATTCTCATCAACATTAACCATAGTAGGTCCACATTCAATTAGAAGAATTCAACCATGCAATCAACAATAAGACTAACAAATTAGGCACAAAAATTTCAACAGTTTCATTAATCAAGGACATAAAGTTCCTTTTTTGTTTTACAAGATCGCAATGCTTTCAAAGTTGAAGAGTAGAGAGGATAGAGGAACATAGACAAAGACGTAGAGGAAATGTATCTTCTATTTCTTTATGTAGTAGTGATACAAATCTCAACAACATACAATAATCAAAAATTTCCCACCCTTTGGAATGGAGAAGCCATTCCAATTTATAGCTTACAAAAATGTCTTTTCCTCTTCCCCCATGTGACTTTTCATCTCACCACCAAGTGACTTTTAAAATTCCCTAGGAATGGAACTAAATCCTTTTCTTATTTTTGAAAAGGGACTTTTACAATGCAAATTTAAGTCACTTAACTAATAAGATGAAAGAGTGAAAAGTACATTCCCGGTGAAGAAATATAATGTTAGGGAGATAGGGAGGGGGAGAGCGAAGAAGAGAGAAGTGAAAATCGAGACGAGAAAAATCCTATTAATGAAGAACTAATTTATATTGGATTTTGAATGAAGTTATTTTGCTTTGACCACATGTTGAATTGAAACATTATGGTACAATCTCCTTCTTTTGTGAGATGCAAGCACACTCCAAAGTATTGAATGAGTGTTTAGAAACATTGGTGTGAGACATTACACTGTGAACTTGGGATGACTATTGGCATCACTCATGATGATCATCTCCTGTCATGATTCTCATAAACATTACATTGATTACTTGAATTTTAATGTTTCGACACCCTCATAAGCTTCATAATGTTCTTGATTTCACCTATTTCCTTCGTGACCATCTGTGGAATTGGAACATTGGTTGCAAATTCCTCCTCGATGAGATGTAAATACACTTTTAGGAATTTTAATGAGTGTTTAAAAGCACTGCTAAGTGACTTGCACTCGATGAAACCGAGATGATTTCATGTTCTTACAAACATGATGATACTCTTTGAACACAAGGTGGAGTTAGGACATGGAGATCATCACCTTGTTCCTCTCAGCTTCAAAATTAATCTTTATGATAAAAATGTCACCTTTTTAAATGGAATCAATTTCAGGATGCTCAAACACCTTCTTTCTCATCCATCACTCATTAGAAAAGTTATTCTCCTCCAAACAAAAAAATTCTCCTTCATTCAATTGAAATTGCATAGTGTGGAATCATGAATCTTGCAAGTCATTATGATGTTTTTAAATATTTCAAACACATCCAGATGCCCTTCTATATTAATGGGTGACTCATAATCCTTGTTTCTTGACCAATATCTTGACACTTACTATTTTTAGTAAGTCTTATTTTGAGAAGTCCATTTTAGTTACTGCTTGATTTGGCACTTTTGAGTTTCCTTGATGTTCAAGGGGCAATGAAAACTCTGAGAATGAATTGTTTACAATACTTACTATTTATAGATAGTGAGGCTTAGGAGACTTACTATTTTTAGAAGTGGGTCTTCCCAGTGTCGAAATGGAACAAAAGTGGTCTCAAATTTTTTGTTATTTCACAAGGATGTTTTGCTCCAAATTTTGGAGGATTTCAATCGCTTGTAACTCTATAAATCGATAAATGGGTTTTTATTTTATAAAAAAATGGCCATTAAAAATAATTTAGAACACCATTGGATGCAAGGTTGGATTTATTTGAAAGGAGTTTTTGAGAAGGATATATTGTTAAAATATCATGGGTATCGAACAAGGGGCTGAAAGATATGAGTAGTTTTCCATCTTTAGCATATGAGGCCTCTGGCATATTTTTAGCAACATAACAACAAGGAAGAGAGATTTTGGGAGGAAAAATGTAGATTTGACACATAAAATGGCTAACTTTTTAATATGAAGCTTTTTGTTCTCGCTTGCACACCTTAACTCATGTTTGACTCAAGCAGGCTTAACCGGAGTTAAATGAGGGTTGAAGTGGAGTTACACAAGTGCAAGAGGGACAAAGGGGACACAAGGGACACCAAAGTGTAACTTGCACCATATAGTGATCTGTTAGGAAATTAATATTTAGTGCTCACATTAATGAGAAAATATATTTATATGGAATGTAATGATATTGTAATACATGAAGTTGTAATAAACTACTCACGCAAATAGGATTTCAAGCGAGAGATTATTGTCTTTAATTTCTATTTGAATCTTCTCATACCTCTTTATATGGTATCAATGTTAGCAACTCAAAGCTCAACACATTCTTTACATCGGTTTCATTCAATTTTTGTGTATATCTCTTCGTGTACATCAAGGACGGATTTTATAAGTTCTCTCAAGAATATTTCAAAGGAAATGGTTGTTTGATCACCACACAAGGAGATCTGTTTATAATAAGAGCCCTTTCTATACTTGCTGCAGTCTACCAACGTCACACCTTTTGAGGTGACCATCCACTGTTAGGGCACGTGTTTGTCTTCAGATTGTGCTTTCAAACTAGATGGTTGATTACACACCGCTCTCCTCCATAGATGTTTTTTTACTGATCTTTTGTTTATATCCGAGTTGGTCATTCATACCCCTACATCGACTTCTTTCTAACCAAAAGGAATTTTTCTCGTTGTTCATGACCGATTAATCATGGTCCTACCAAATTTGGAGCTATCCTTATTTATTGCAATCTCTAATCAGCTTACCAAAGTCGCCGCCCATCTTCTTTTCTCCACACAACCATGATTTTATGAAAATATTTGTGGTTTTGTAGTAAGTACTATCAGTCGTGGTTTCTAGGAAAATTTTAAGATAAAGTATAAGCTTTAAATTTTATTTTTTTGTTAATTTTAATTTGTTTATTGTCTAAAAAAATTTAAGTCATATAATTATTTAGATTCATAGGTGACTCATTTAATTAAAGTCTCCATGAGTCATTATAATTCTTGTATTTTAAGTCATTTTTAAATTTAAAATGTCAATTGTGTAAACAAGTTGAAAGTTGGTCATTTAATTTTATAGTGGTAAGTCAAGAGATTTGGTATTTGTGTCCTTCAATAGGTGATTTTAGGATTAGTAATATTATCATGTTCAAGAGTCATTTAATCAAAATTAAGTTAATAGTCAAGTGTCAAAAGAGTTGGTCATGTTGTACAGTGTGTCATTGTAAAAAGTTTGAAAAATTAAAAAAAAATTGCCTCACTTTTCAATAATTGGACGCATTTTCACTTGTACGCAACGTCCATCTTATGGGGTGAATTGTTCAAATATCCTCAAAGCCAAATCAAGTTAAGTTAGCAACATTAACCAAAGGGCGGAGGCAAACAGAGGTTAGAGATCAATGAGAAACCTCTCATCATTCGCCAATGACAAGGCCGTATAGTAGATGTGGTGGCATATATATAGTGTGAGTATATGTCTTTCAGCATGGTTTTTCAATTTTTCAGTGTACTTCATTTTGTTGTGTTCTTGTTGCTTTATGTGGTGTTTGGTGGATACTTGTAAAAGAGTTGTGTTAGAGCACAGATGACTGTCAGTGATCCTATGACTTACTTGATCGTCTGACTGTCATAATTCATTAGAAGATGGTCCACTTGTGAATATGTTCACTTGTAATGGTGACCATGTGTAGCAAGATCTAACTAGCAAGATTCATTTAGTAGTATGTACTTCGATATAGTTTGCTTCTTGTTCACATGTGGAAATTTCACATCATGGGGGAACATGACACCAATGTTCCATTTCCATTCTGAGCCTAAAACGACTAAAGTCAAAGGAAACTTCCAGATGCAGTGGTGGTTTCTTATGTTGTTCGAGATCGAGTGGCAACGATTGACTTTAATGGATACAATTAAGAACATTGTGATTCTTATAGGATGAAATGTGAAATCTTTACAATGTGTGTTCTATTGTTTTGTTTGGTGAGTTATGTTTCCTATACTATTCCCATGCAGTGAAATATTGATGAGGAATAAAAATAATACTTGGCACATCATGATATGGTTTGTGGTAAACCACTTGAAAACCACCAAGATTTCGGTTTGTGGTCGACCGTTGTAAAACCATCCGTTGGATTTCGATTGTCCTGTGAAAATAACCTAATCATGAAAGTAGGTGCAAGTACAAAGATAGATTTTCCCGATGTTCGCACTAGGGGGGGAATGTTAGGAAAATAATATTTAGTGCTCACATTAATGACAAAATATATTTATATGGAATGTAATGATATTATAATACGTGAAGTTGTCAATAAACTACTCATGTAAATATGATTTTGGCAAGATATTATTGTGTTTAATTTCTATTTGAATATGATCATACCTCTTTAGTGACAAGTGGAATCCTCTGGTATCTTATAGAGGAGATCCAGTGGGGTTGGGAATGAGCACCGGGGGCTAAAATTTGGTTTTTGAGGGCTAAACATGTGTTTTCTAATGACCATGGGCTAAATGGGATGGAGGTCACACTTTTTTGTAGCCCTTGTCCCCTTTACACCTTAGGGGACATGGGGGTAGTTGATGCTCAAAATTGTGACTAGGGTCCAGCTATCATGGAAGGGGGACAAGTTAGTAAGTCAAATTGTGCACCTTGGTGCAGAAGTGGTGAGGGTGAGGGTGAGTGTCACAACTTTACAAATGATGGGGGTCACACTTTTCTATCCCCCTTGTCCCTTTTTCACCTTAATAGGGAAAAGGGAGACACAAGGAGTGAAAAAGTGTGACTAAAAGGTCTTTATCTCGTAGACAAAAATCATGTACTTACTACTATTATACTATACCGTGAAGTATGTTGTTTTATATATGGATCTTAAGTAAGAAAAGTATTCACTAGTGACACACGGTCTAGTTTGCCTTATTGCTTTGAGTGTCTCTATTGTTTTTATCTCTCACCTCTCTCACTTCTCTACCCATTTTTGGTCAAGTCACGGGATCCCCATCTATTAGTCTTTACACATTCATCGTCAATTGTCTCTAGACACTCAAGACCTGTGATTGGACACTAGCGCCCAAACGCTCTTGTCCATCTTGGGTGCCCATGTCCTCTTTGTTCTTGTTTACATTTTTGACATTTCTAGTCATATTTTTGGTTTTCTTACTCCTATTCCAAGGTTATAGTCAGTATGTCAGTCACTAGTGTCAAAATTCAAGCAAGAGATCCCTATATAAACACAACATACATACCATTATAATGGCGGGTAATTTATATCAAGGGCTATCTATCTACATATCAAAGGGACTGCATTTTGGGCTTATTACTCTACATGCACGTTGCATAGGAAGGGGAAGTTCATTTTTCCATCCACACATTTGCATTCTATCTAGCTACCACTCATTATCTTGGCTTCATCAACGCGAGGGAAACCTAGGTGTTTCAATGTTTTCTTTTAGTTTTTGATGAAACGGATAAGGGTGTGGACCAATGAGGAATACTTATAGTGACGGTCAGTTTAAAGGTCGTTGCGCACGTTCTGACTTCTTGATCTAATGCTGACTATGAGAGCTTCCTTTTGGTTAGGAGGAACTACCTGAAATACACAATAAGACCACAAAAAGAGTATTAAATAATATATGTCAGTGGGTTACCTATCGTGTGCTAGATCCAGGAAGTGTGATACTTCCTCGGTGGTAGTCAACCCACTATTTAATACAATTTAATGTAAGAAATAACGTAAGTAAATAGAATCCTACTATAATTGATATGATTTAGGTATCTCATCTAAATACAATAAACAAATCTAACATAACAGGCTAGGCTATGATCAGATCTGGAAATAAGGTAAATAACTAAGGTGTTGGAACAGGTTAGGGTCAGGTTTTGGGTCACTTAAATCACTTAAAAAGGGTTATTGAGATCTGGTATTAGCAGAGAAGTCAAATACAGAGACCGATGTTAGTCTGGTATGACCGACGACGGTTTAGTAAGAACCGACGATGGTTACTATGGGCTAGTAATAACTCAATAGTTCATGGTTTTGGGGATTTGTTTGAGACTAGATCAGCGATGGTGAGGAGTTGGTTTAGGTCTGGGGAGATGTTGGGAATATTCAGAGGTGCTCAGGGGTAGACAGAGGTGATTAAAAGGGTTATGGTGATGGGAACGACCGGAGTTCACAAGAAGGCAATAGTGGTAGGGTGAAAATATTGTTGATGGTTGATGAATAAAAGGTGAATAACTCATATAAACTGACTAGAAATGTGGTGGTGCATTTTAGAGACACACTTACTACTGTGTAGGTTCAATGGCTGGGTGGTGGTGATTAAAATGGTGATCAACGTTGTGGCAAAGTGCTTCCGGAGTGCTCCCGTGAATGCAAGACCTTCCGATCAATAATAGTTGTGCTTTGGTTATGGCTACTTGGATGTGTGAAAGAGCTCTAGTTCTTGCTTGCATGCAGATGTCCTTTGCTCTAAAACTCGATAATGTGTCTAACCTCCAAACAAGGTTGCCATAATGGTTATATGGTAGCTAAGAATGGTTTATAGTTACTGGTGTCGGTTTTGGGTTGACCGGCATCGATTAAGGTGGGATATCCTAGGTTGCCTAAAATAGCAAATCTTGGCTATCCTCTCCCAAATTTTTGCTCATTTTTTCCAGTGTCTAAATGAAACGTTGTGCTTAGATACGTGGGAAAGTGGTTAGAGGGAGAATAGGCATGTGCTTTTAGGGTTGTACTAAGTCTTAGTTCATTAAGGTAAGTAGGGCTAAGTCTTAGTTAGTTATGGAAACATGTTATGAATAGGTCTATGGTGAGGTGGTGGGGTGAGGTGGAAATTGGTTTTAATTGAGATAATTAAATAATGAATGAAGTGAGGATGAGTATTAATTTAATTGTAAATAATTAAATTAATATTAATGTGGGGTATAAGGGTCATGGTTAGGTGAATGTGTTTAAGTTGGTTATTCGAAAGGGGACCAAGGGGAGTGTGACCCAATTTTGGTGTCTACATTTTGCCCTTTTTTTTTGCGTAGCTTGTATTGGTAAGCGATGCTGACAAAAATAGGAAGTGAATGCCCCATGTGTGGGTGAAGGTGATCCCCTCAAACCGGGCATTGATGAGGTGTAAGACGGAATCGGTGAGTGGTTTGATAAAGGTGTAGGTGGGGAAGATAGGTAAGGAAAGGTTTGAGTATTTAGGGAAAAGGTGATGGTCAACTCGGTAATGGGTAGTAGGTCATGGTCAAAATCGGGTCATGGGTAATGGCAATCAAATGTACGCACACATATAGATTACAACACGGTACTAGGTTGAAGAGCTTGCAAACTCTACATCATCCAAGGTTGATAGGTTTATCTAAACAAGGGTGAAGTGATTCAGGTATCCAAGGTATAGGATATGGTCAAGAAACACAACATAGGTCAGGTGTATGAACGTTTAGGTATGCTCTGGTACACCAAAGGTTTGGTCGGGATAAACAACACAAGAATAGGCAAGGTATGGTTGTTAGGCTAAAACAACATAGGTAACAACATCACAAGGTATAGTGAGTACATAAGGTCAATGGTCACACAAATTAGGTCAAGTTTAGGCAAACAGGTCATGGCACGAGTAAGGCTAAGGTATAGGTAAAATAACATCTCGTAAGACACATCAAAGGAAATGTAGGGGTAGGTTGGGCTTGTAGATATGTTTTAATAGGTTTATGGAATGATAAAAAGTGGGTGAGCATGAGTGGCGACATGTGAAAAGGGAGCGAGGTAAGGGCAACTACTTGGAAGTGTGACCGACGTCGGTTACATGTTGACCAACGACAGTTGACTAGGGCACCAATATGACCAACATCGGTCAGAGTGGATTGCGATTAAAAAGTAAAATTCCACTTTTTGCAGAATCATTAGTCATTTACCAATAATATAAAATGATAAAGGAGTGGTGGAAAAGTGGAAAGTGATGGAGCGAGATGGAGAGTTGAGTTGGTGAGCCTCAGAGCAGGTAATCAACATTCAATAGGCGGGTCCACAAGATCAATGTGATTGATTTGATTGGGTAGGAGAGGCATTGGGTGGACCACCGGTGTAGTGGCCCAACGTGCCACCACATAGACGGTGTCGCGATGAGGTAGGATTCGATCCCCTTCTACATGTGGTAGGTAAATTTTTTTGTAGAAATCAGGTTAGGGTAAAATGGGTTTTTGGGGGAAATTAAATTTAAATTGGGGAAGAAAATGGATGAAATAGGAATGGGGGAAGGTTGATGTAGGGTAAGAAGGAGTGGGGTTGAGGGAGATTTGAGGAGGGAAGGGTAGGTAGGGAGGGTAGAATATGGGATTTTTTAGAGAAAATAGGTAGGGTTTCACATGATTTTGTCGCCGCAATGCTGACCGATGTCGATTAGCTTAGAGTTAGTTGTCATCAATCACGAATGAGGTGACCGATGCCGGTTTTGGGAGACCGGTGTTGGTTAATATGAAACCAATCTTTGGTCAAGATTAGGAAAATAAATAGGCCAGGAGATGAGATAGGGTGGGTGGGGGAGATAAGCCATGAGATAGGAAGATGGTGTTGATGGAGAATAACGTGGGTAAGAGGTATAAATAGGAATGAGTCAAGGGGTGTGAAATTGAGATGGGGGAAAGGTAGTCGTCAGGGTTGGGGTGGGGAGATAGGTCACGAGTAGGGGGTCTAGGGAATAGGTTGGGGTTCAAGGGTGAAGTGGAGTATGGTCGAGGTCTAATGATGTTATGGTTTGTTAGATGCAGGTGAGGGACCAGTTACGGATGTGTGATAGGGTACCGCCCTTGTTATTAGTGGTATGAGGGAGTGTGACAACTGAGGAGTGGCCATGTGGTAGAGGTTGGCCTGATTGGGGTTAGACATTACCGCACGTAGTCCAAGAGCTGAGTTTTATGGTCACCCTCATCGATAGATGGGATTCAAATGACCAACACATTTCGTTTCTCAACAGTGAGATGACCTGTCACCTTGGAGGATGTTTATAGGATCCTGCAGCTGCCAATAATAGGGACACATGTGTATTCCATTTCCTCAGAGGCATCTAAGGAGTTGATGTTAACAATGTTTGGTGAGGGGTTGGTGGAGTTACTGAGGTTCCATAGTGCCAACATGAGTTATGGAGATATGTATCGGGCCCATCCGGAGGAGATGAGGTTAGTGGTGTTGATGATGGAGGTAGTTTGTTATTTTTTGCTGCCAGATGCAGAGGGTGGGAGATTCCCATAGGCATTAATGGGGGTTCTTCACAACATGATGGAGGATAGGACCTAGTTTGCATGGGCACCAACATTCTTGGTGTAGCTATATAGAGAGTTATGGGCCTATGGGAGGCTACGGAGGTTTAGCTTGTGTTGCACGTTCCTACTACACTACTAGGCATATGAGCACATCATGTGTGTGTATCCAGTGGGCATGCCCCAACCTGATGCATTCGAGGTGGGATTGGTTTAGGTGGGCTACAGTGATGGGTACTTGTTGTTGGGGAGCACCGAGTTGTCAGGACTACACATGATGTAGCATATTACAAGCGTGCATTAGAGGGGTTGTCCAGTGTGGACATCATTTGGAGGTCGTATGTGGGATTCCCATCATATAGGCAGATGGCCAAGGAGCTATAGGAGCTATAGTTTCTCCGATGGATAGAGGGGTGCCGTGCAGGTGAGAGCGAGAGATGATACTACCTATCGACAGTGGTTAAACGACATTTTGGGTTACCGCAGATGTACTCCACCATTTCCACAAAGACAGAGGGACGACGTGGAGAGGCCTATGTTTCTACCACAACCGATGGTGCCTATAGGACAGAGGAGCAGGTGGTAGACCGGCAGATTGATGATGTCGGGGTTATAGATAGGTACATATAATGGTGGGTAACACAACTACGAGCAAGATCGCAAGGCCAAGGAATCCCGACTTAGCCACTATCATAGTTCGAGGGACACCCTACAGGGGCAAGTGGTTACTCTTGTGACATAGTTGGGGATAGTGCAGGGGTAACTGATAGGGTCGAGGCACATGTGGCCACACTATAGCATAGGTAGGAGCCTTATAAGCCCAAGTAGTGCAGGACAAGTACCCGCATAGGGTGGGGATGGAGATGGGGTATAGCTAGCTAACCTATGTGCATAGATAGCAAGTTTGCAAGGTCAGTTGGCCACTGCACATGCATAGATTATGGCCCTTCATGCCTGTACAAGAAGAAGCTCAGCTGTGGACAAGGTCCCATTTTATAAAGTGCAAGGGCAAGACAGTAGGTCCCACGATATGGGTGGTGGTCGAGGCCGATGGCACCACCATGCAGTACCCATATGGCCGTGTTCAAGGATGCCCTAGGCAAGGCAAGATATTATCAGGATCACCTGATGGCCGCAGGGATAGATGTCCCTACCTATGCAGAGTATAGAGCACAACAAGCCTCGAGTGAGAGGACCAGTCGAGCACTCATAATGTGGAGAGTACTGTGGGGCCGGTGAGCCTTGAGACGGAGTTCAAGGTGAGGCCACTAGTTCACTGGAGGCCAACTCCAGGTGAGGTACTAGTAGAGGTCAAGCCAAGGCCCATGAAGGGCGGTGAGATGCTAGCAGGATGCCGCACGGGAGCAGAGGAGGAGGAGGAGGAGGAGACATGTGAGATAGGCATGGAGGGTATCTAGTGATTGATATTTGTGTGGACCTCCATTTTTGTGATTTTTGATATATATCGACTGCGTGTCAAGAGAGTGAGGATGTATATGAGAGTTTTGTGATTTTGATTTTTATACCGCCTACATGTCGAAGATAGTGAGGTTGTATCGAGTGATTTGAGATATTTGTATCTATGTACATATGTATGTATACATAGACTTTCTCATTTATATAGATGATGATATTTATAGTATGGATGGTGTACTTGTTTTAATTTCCATTATTATTTGTGTATGTGATGGAAACTAGGTGAATTAGGCATGATTGAGTCGAGGTCTTGTAGGCATGGTTGAGTTTAGCTCTGTTTTAGGTATATGGTTGGGTTTAGGTCAGCTAGGCATGATGGAGTCAAGTCATAGGCATGATGGAGTCAGGTCATAGGCATGATGGAGTCAAGTCGTAGGCATGGTGGAGTAAGGTTGTGTTTAGGCATGGTTGAGTCAAGTTGGTGTTAGGCATGATTGAGTCAAGTCATACACATGGTGGCATTATGTTTGTGTGGTTGAATTAATTTCTAAGGTATTTGATATGATGGAAAATAAATGATGATATATGTATATGTTTTGGTTTGATTGTTGGCATGTATGGTAGCATGGATCATGTTGGTATGATCGTAGGTGATGTATGATTATGACAAAGAAATGGTAAATGTAATGAAATGAATGTATGTGTTGTAAGGGTGTATGAATGTCCAATGGTTTGGTAATAAAATGGAAACTAACTACAATATAATGTGACTGGAACATGTAGCAAATGACAAAAGATGAACAGTTGTAGATGGGAAAAGGTGAAGAAGGTGACAACGACATTCGAGCTAACCTCCAAGGGCCCCATGCCCTGAGTGCTACATACATAGCCCCTGTGATAAAGGGGCCTCAAATTGATGTAGTTCTCTCGGTAAGCTAGGGAAGAATATGAGGAATGGGTTAGTAGATCTTAGGCATGATTGAATGTAGGTCATAAACATGGTTGAGTTTAGGTTATAAGCATGGTTGAGTCATTTTAAAATTTAGGCGTCGATGATCTAGTCATGTATAGGATAATCAATAAGTAATGAGGAAGGTGAATGATAAGAGGTGGTAAAAGAGCCGCTTAATTGATAAGAACCCTAATGAGTCTACCATACCCAAGATGGGATTATGAACATAAGACCCTAAAGATGTTACATAATGGACTATTCTAAAGGTGAAGAAAGTCACATGATCACGAAATGTCGCATTTGCGGCAAGTCCCTTGAGCATAGAGAAAACTAGGGTGCAAAAGGCAATGAAGAAAAAGTGGATGGGTGAGCGTAACCTAGTGTGAGATAGCATGTCTATTTGGCAAGAGACCCAAGATCAAAATAGGAAAATCCATGATGAAAAATTTAATCTTTTTCTCCTTTTTTTTGCTTTTACTTTTGTTTTTGTTTTGATAGACTAATCGATGCGGGAAGTCTATGTGGGATGAGTATATTTTCTCCTTGAGGTCTTCGTGAAGTTGATCGATGTGGGAAGCTTTGGAACATTTATTATATTTTGGCAATGACTTTATATAGCTGTCCTTTAAGGGAGCAGTCTATTTATAGCAAAGCTAGATCTATTTATAGCTATCCCTTTTGAGGGAGTCATCTTTTTTTTGGAAGTTTGACTCAAGGAGTTGAATCCCATTTTTTTGGATGTTTTAAGTCATGGACAAGACTATAGAGGAGGATTAGGTTCTTGTTTAGAAGACAAAACCATAACATACAGAGGTTAACTATGAAAGAGGTAGTTTCGAGTGATGAATGACCATGGGATTCCATATTTTTAAAAGATGAAAAGTATCCATGAGAATCTTGCCATGAGTAGAGCCGTGGTACTCATATTGAAGATAGGGCTGAAAGGTGATGGGTAATCACATGATTCTTGTTTAGTCGTGGATCCTCAAAAATGGGTAACATGGAAGGTGAACGATGCTCAAGGGACGAGCGGTCAATTGACAAAAAGTGATATAGGACTTGATGTCAACAATAAAATGGTCGAAGATGCAAGGCATTGAGAGGATCAAGTTTGGGTTTACCTTCGAGTGAAGACAAATGATAAGCACCTGATCCATATGCATGGGTAATGATATAGGGTCCAAGCTAATTTAGAGCAAATTTACCCCGTTTACTTTTCTCTTCTTTGGTTACATGTTGATTTTCCTTCAGGACAAGGTCACCAACCTAAAAGGTTCGTTCATGTACACATTTTTGTAGGCACATTTGATACATTTTTGGTAGATTTGGAGATGGTCAAGAGCATTGAGACGACATTCATCTAATAGCTCAAGTTGCACCAAACGATCCTAGTGAAATTCATCGTCATTGACCATGTCTTATAGTGAGATGCGGAGAGATGGAATCTAGACTTCAAGAGGCAAGAAAGCCTCAGTACCGTAGACTAGAGAAAAAGGTGTGGTAGCAGTCAAAGTGTGAATACTAGCGTGATAAGCCCACAAGGTGAAAGAAATGTGTGAATGCCAATCCTTTCCAGTATCATCAATTACTTTCATAAGAATTTTGTTCAAGGTTTTATTTGTCGATTCTACTTAGCCATTGGTTTGTGGGTAATAAGGTGACGAGAAACTGAGTTGGATGCCAAAAGCATCACATAGTTTATGTAGGGTTTTGTTTTTGAATTGCTTTTTGTTATCAGTGATGAGACAGTGAGGAACATCAAAGCAACAAATGATGTGATGGTTGATGAATTCACATATTTTCTCACTTTTTTAGAAATGAGGGGGATGACTTCTACCCATTTAGTGTAATATTCAATAGTAGTTATAATCCATTGATGGCATTGTGAAGAATGGGGATTGATCTCACTAACAAAATCTAAGCCCCATTGAGAGAAAGGCCAAAGGTCTCGTGTGACCTGTAAGGCATGAATAAGTGTGTGATGAAGATTAGCATATTGCTAGCATTTTATACAACATTTTACATAGTCACAACAATCACGGTTTAGGGTTGGCCAATAATAGCCAAGGTGAAGAATGCGTTTTGTGACCTAAACCACTAAAGTGACCTCCAAAATTCCATCGTGAACTTCCTTGATAGTGTAGGGAATTTCAAAACTTGTAAGGCATCGTAAGAGAATACCGTCAAAGCCACACTTATAAAGGAGACCACCCATGATGACATAATGAGAGACACTTTTAAGAAAGGAATGTTGTCCATTACGAGTGAGATCGATGGGTAGAATGGAAAGGGAAAGATAGTCTACAAACTGCTTATACCAAAGGTCATGTGGGTCAGGTACAACGGTTCCGACAGAGTAGACCTCACAAGGTAAGTAAGAGGGTGATTGCAACCTTTGTATTGTGACAAAGATTTTAGAGTCAGTGGTGAAGCGAGTATCTGAGAAGCTAAGCAGAGCCATGGTATCCATAAATTTATTGGTAGAACGTGGGGTGTTTTGAAGTTCGTAATGGTCAAAGGTGGTCAAAAGTATGTCTGTGTGATGTTTATACTTTTTAAGTATCTCATTATGACACTGGTAGATACCATTGACTTAGTTTACAACCAGTTGGGAATCATCGAATATATTGATTGACTTGACATCAAGGGCATAAGCAGCCTGAGACCCAATACGAGTGCTTCATATTCAATGATATTATTTGTACAATCAAAATCTAATTTAAAAGATAAAGGCATAGGTTCACCATCAAGAGGAATGAGGATAACACCAGCCCCACCTCCACGCTGACACTTGGAGCCATCGAAGAAGAGTGTCATTTGGTAAGCGGGTTCATCTAAGGAGAGGGTAGCTATGGATTCATCTAGGAAATCAAAGTTAGAAGGTTGATTCCCAGAAAGAGGTGTGTCTGCTAGTTGGTCAATGATAGCTTGGCCCTTGATGGAATTTTGATGAATGAATTTGAGGTCAAGGTCGACAAGAAGCATAAGCCAACGTGTGGCATGTTGATGTTGATAGGGTTTGGCATACATATAGTGTAGGGGGTTAGTATTGGTAACAACGAAGGTTTTGTGGTTGAGTAGGTAATGGCGGAGTTTGGTGGCAATGAAAACTAAGGCTAAGCAGAGTTTTTAGCATGGGTGTATCTAGTTTTGTAGTCCAAAAGGGTACGAATTATGTAATAAACCACTTTTCTCTCGTGTTGCTCATTGCGATGAGCGAGCATGACACCTAAAGAATGGTTAGTGGCAGAAATATATAGGTAAAAGGGTTGGTCATCCTTAGGAGGAATGAGCACTAGTGGTTGAAGAAGGTATTGTTTTAAGGCTTCAAAGGATTTATGGCATTCATCATCCCATTTGAATGAAATTTCCTTCTTGAGAAGATGATGAAATGGTGATGAAGTGGTCGAGAAAGTTGTGAGATAAAATAATGAATGGATTGTAACTTACCTTGTAGGCTTGAAGTTGATGGAGATTAGTAGGTGGAGGCATTTCTAGAATAGCCTTTACTTTAGCAAGATCGAATTCTATACCACATGCAAAGAAATAATGAAACCAAGGATTTTTCTTGAAAGTATCACAAAGACACACTTCTTTGGTTGAAGACAAACACAATACTTGATGAGGTCAAAGATGACCTTAAGGATGGTCAAGCTGTTTGGCTCGATGTTTGGATTTGGCAAGAAGATCATTTACATAATCTTCCAATATGCGATGTATGATGTCATGGAAGATATAAGTCATGGCTCGTTGATATGTAGCATCAAATTTTTAAGGCAAAAAGGCATGACTTGATAGCAAAAGGTCCCCAAGGAGTGATGAAGGCAGTTTTGTGTTGATCTTCTAGAGCAAGTAATATTTGATTATAACCCGAGAAACCATCCATGAGTGATAGCATTTCATGGCCGGTGGTGAGATCAACTAGTTGGTCAATACCTAGTAGAGGAAAGTCGTCTTTGGGAAAAGCTAGGTTGAGGTCACGGAAGTCCATGTAAATGTGGAGTCCCCTGTCACCTTTGTGACAAGAATGATGTTAGAAATCCATTGGGGATAATCAATGGGTAGGATGAAAGAAACTGAGAGAAGGCACTAAAGTTCTTCTTGACCAGAAGAGCAATGTGAGGATGTATTTTCCATAACTTTTGTTTGATAGGTTTGGCATTAGGAATGGTTACGATATTGTGGACCATGATTTTAGGGTCAATACCAAGCATATCGGCATAGGACCAGGAAAAAGTGTTGTTATGGTCCCAAAGGAAAGAGGAAAAAGCTTCATGTTCAATAACATCTAAAGATTGGCCTATCTTTAGAATGTGTGGGTCATCCTAAGTATTAATGTTGATTTCGATAATCGATTTGTTCAACATGGTTTACGTCTCTGAGGGTAACGACTAGTGAATATAAGAGTCTTCCGCACCAAGATAGGTGAGGATGGGCTGATCATCCTGACATTAAATGACAATAATAGACGATGTATCGTCATCGATCATGTTAGGATATAGGAAGGGAAGAGAAGAGGGAGTCTCGCCATCACGTTGATAGGTTAGAGGTCCCAGGAAATTGTGTTTACGAAAAAAAAGTTAGGAGGAATAGATTCGGGATCTATGGACTTCGTGGGTGAAGATGGTGACATGGGAAAATGAGGTGGAGAAGGTTTTTCTTCCTCAATGAGGTCGACATGGGCCTTCTTGGGAGGTGGTGTGGTAAAGCCAATGCCACTACGGTCATTGTGTTTTACAGTGTTACGTAAAATGATAGTATGGTGACCCTATTTGTAAAAACTAAAGCTAAATCCTTTCCATGCGCAATGGTGGAGGAAAGTGTGAGTGAAGCGGTGGTTAGTAAGGGATTGTAGGTCAGATGAAAACGGTCATGTTTGGGATGGAGGTTTGGGTGAATAAGTGGCAATATCAAGTCCCCCATACTTAGATTAGTGCGAAGGTGGGGAGGACCATAAGGAAAAACCTCGCCTACGTGGTAGTCATAACTAGGGTGTTGGCACAAGTTCCCATACTCTTGAGGAGTGAGGAATGTGTTGATATTGTATAAGCAAGTACTCCCCAGAGTGAGGCATTGAAAAACACCTTCTAAGGGATCAGTAGTTGATATGTGGGTAGGGGATAACAACTCACTAAATGATCGAGAAGCATATGATTTTGCCAATTGTAAAGGTTACGGCGGCAATAGGGATAACAAGGTTAGGTGTGGGAGAGGTGGCGGTAGCATTAGTGAATGGGTTTGAGGGTGAAGGTGAAGTGGGGGTAGTGGAAAATGCCTTGACTGGTATAAGCACATCATTGGGTCAATACAACATGTTATAGGTCTTGAATGGCGACGGGTCGGTGGGGATGGTGTAGTTATGTCCCTCATGCTTGAATTTTACATAAGCGGTGTAAAGTTGAAGGGACACAACCCATGACACAAATCTAGGGTCTACAAGCAATAGGTTATACTAGAATTCCCCCTCTAAGATGTAGAATAGTTCTGGGATAGTGCGAGGGCCTACGCGAACATGAAGGATAATAGTGCCAAGGGTGGAGGTGATGGTGTCGTTGAAGGAGCGTAGCATAACTAGGTTATTATGCATACAATTAGAAGGAATATGCATTTGATTGTATGTGTGGGAGGAGATGATGTTAATGCTATCACCACCATCAATCATGACACGTCGTATGCATATGTTATCGATATAAACAGAAATGAATAGGTGGGATCAGGGTCATCTGACTGGAGAGGTACAATCTCCTCATCAGAGAAGCTAAGGCGGTGACATGAGGAGTGGTTGTGGGGGTAGAAGGAGGAGCTGATTTGGTTAGTGAGGCCACATGGTGAGGGGTGATAATCGAGGCCACTGGTGTGGGGTCATTGGGTAGAACTTCAATGGATTAAAAACCTTGATAAGGGCTTGTCTATGGGATTTAGAAGTCTGGACAAGATCATACAAAGACATCTTTAGAGGAGACTGATGTAATTGTTTTATCATTGTGCGATGGGTGACCCCATCAGAGATAGGGTATGTAGGTCCATGGATGGTGATTTTGGGAGCGGGTGCAGATGGTATATTGGGTACAGGGTTGTTTGATGGGCTAGTTGCTTTTTCTTTTCCTTTGTCTTTCTGAGCATGGGTAACAATGTGAACCATGTTAATATGAGGGGAGGTGGATGAAGAAGGTGTGTCATGAAAGGTATAATGACATGAGGAGAAAAATCCTAGCGGTGGATAAAAGCCTTGTGAAATGAGTAGGTGCACTAACATTTGGGTGGTGGTTTTGCCAACTCTCTAATACGGACCATGTTGATATTGAATTTTGGAGGTGGAAAAATGGTTGTGGGGGTGGAGATATTGATCAGTTGAATGGGTAAAGGACAATGATGTATGGTGATAGGTGATGGTGGAGCATGGTCCTCATCAAGAAGGTTATCATCATCAAAATTTTGTTCAGGAGGAAAAAGTTGAAGAAGAACGGTCTTCAGAGCCTTACAATTTTCAACATCATGTCCTGGCACACGATGATAGGCACAAATCTTGGTTTCATCAAACCCTTTTGGTTTGGGTTTGAGAGGATCAGTAAGGTCAAAGCGGTGGTAATGTGATGATGGAAGTATCCAAGAGATTGGTTAAAATGTTGGTGTAGGACCCCGCTAATAGATCGCAATGGGAGGTGAGTGTGGGTTTGGGTATAGGTGTGGCTGATTGTGAAGGAAGAGGCTTTATAGGAGGGGGAATGGGTTGGTCTACTAGTTTGGTATGTGGAGTGGTCTTAGGTCTTGTTGGCATCTATTTGGGTAAAGGTGGGGTAGAAGAGCTAGCGATGGAAGGTTTGGTTGGTTTGACTACCTTATTAGAGGGTAGTGGATTCTTAGCTTTGAGTTGTACCTTCTTGGGTAAAGGTGACACGGGAGTATGGGATGTAGAAGGAAAACAAATGGTGGAAGAGGACGGGTTACCCACGGGGCAACCAAGTTATGGTGGAGGTGGTTGGTAGAAGTGGGGTAGGTGGCATTGGTTAGAGTCAGACAGGCAAGGTTGGGGTTACAGAATCGGTGGAGGTATAGGTGGTAAGAAGTGCATGCGGGCGAAGGTGAGGGAGTTTGGTTTTTGGGTGAATGAGGTTTAACAAAGGCTCATGATGTAATAGAAATTTGTCTATCTTTTGAGATTGTTTGGTCAAGGTTGATGGATGAGGCCCTAGGATGGACGGAAGGGGGAGGGTGACAAGGGTGTAGTAGGCGAGACCGGTGTATATGGCCTAGAGGGTTGGGTTTTCTTTTTAGGTGGGAGGATAATGCTACTGCAGACTTTGGAAGATGTGGCTAAGTCTAATCTGATAGGTGGGTGAGTAAGGCTTGATGTCGGCATAACACCCAAAGTAGTGATGGGTCTAGATACGGGTGGGGGATAAGTGTGGGTAGGTTTTTAGGTTTGGGAATAGTTTTAGTGATGGGTAGAAGTTTGGATGGAAGTAGGGATGATGAAGAGGAATCCATTTCAATCAGCATGGTTAGTGTAGTTTTGGTTGCTGAAAATACCTTTGGGTAGATCATGGAAGTATCTTCAGAAACATTTGCATTTGGGTCGAAACGGGGAGCCGAAGACATCCCTAGAGCATGGAATGATCAACGTAATCCAAACGATGACCAACCATGAAAATGGGACTATTGAAGAAGAGGATGGAATAGGTTGGGTGGAAATATCTATAAAATATGTCTGTGAGATAGGGAATTGGCTGGCCTTAGATTCTGTAGGTAAGAGAGCTAAGATCATGTCAATAGGGTCCTGGGATGCTAGGGGAGAATTGTCCCCGACAGGTAGTGACATGTCTGAAGAATCTCCCATGGGTAGGAGAGATAATAGGTCGGGTGAGGTAGACTTATCTCTCGTGGAGGAGAAGGTGATGATGATTCTCTTGTGGATGGGAGAATAACAAGTGTTGATAGTTCAAAAGGTTGGGAAGTAGATGATGACACGACATCGGTAGAAAGTGTGGGTTCCTCATGAGAGCAAGGGGATAAGAGGGGGACTCCTCTATGGATGGAGGAGTAGAAGAGGTATGATCCTCTGTGGGTGGAGGAGATCATGCCAAGATTTCCTCAATAGATGAAGTAGGTAGGTTTTGAGGAATAGTTGGCATGATATCAAAAACTGCGTGAACCTCATAAACATTGTTGTCACTGGATGAAGGTTCGCTATTTTGATTAGACAATGGTTTATGATTAGGGAATGGATTTTTGAAGATGTGCAAATTCTGATTTGTTGGCACGTTTGGGTTGTCTACGACAAGGTCTCCATTGTCTATCATCTCTTGAACAATGTTTTTAAAAGTTATGCAGTTACCATCACTATGTCCTTTAACATGATGATAATTACAGTAGTTGTGTTCTTTATACCACGCGGGCATAGGATGAGCGGGATCGAAACATGTATGAGGTTTTATGGGAGGAAGTGTAATGGCTCTAGCTTTAAGAAGTTTTTTCAAGACCGAAGAATAGGGCTTTCCAATCGAAGTGTAGTTACATGTTGCTCCCGCCTTGAAGTGAAAGGCTTGATAGGAGAAATATTGGAAGAATTTTAGGCTTGATTAGAAGGATGAGGTGGACCCACCTTGAGGACTACAGTGTTGGCAGATCCTTTGGGCTTTGAATATTTATTTTGGGGTTTTGAAGATGAAGAAGAATCATTTTATTTGAATGGGGCGTTCTTGTTCCGTAATTGGATTTTCTTTTCTTCAATGGCACGAATTTCTAGTTTTTAGGCTATGGTGAATGCTTCATCAAAGGTCTAAAAGGTTTGGGATTTCAGATTTGGTGAGATGTGTCTGACACAAGCTCTAGTGAACAACTCAATAAGTTCAGTCTGAGATACTTGGAATGTCAATTGGTTGATAAGACTCGCCAACGAGCAACAAAATTTGTGATAGATTCATCTTCGTATTGTTGGGTTGAATAGAGATCGGTCATGGTGACTTTCTTGGTAACATTGATTGAAAAATGATTTAGGAAAGTTTGGGATACTTGATTAAAGGAATAGATAGAATGTCGAGGTAATCCACTATACCAATCCAATGCTAGTCCTATTAGGGACATTGGGAAATTTCGTAGGAGCAAAGCATCATCGTGGGCGATTAGGTAACACCCATGTTTGAATGACCGCAAGTGTTGTTGTGGGTCTTATTTACTATTAAAGTGATTAAATTTAGGCATTTCCCAATGCACTAGGTAAGGACGAATGGGAATAGATGGATGGATATGATCATTATAGATTTCATCATATGTTAAAGAATTACGGAGCCATAAACAAAGGCTTCTAAGGTCTGCATCTTCTCCATCATCATTTTAATGAGGTCATTAATAGGTTGGGATGAATGGGACCCCCTGCAAAAAGGGGGTTGATGTCAAGGTACGAGGTAGGTGGTATGTTGGTATATGGTGGCACTGAATATGAGAACTATGTAGGAGGAATAGATGTGGGTGGCACATAGCCAGAATAAGCGATAGATGAGGTCGGGGGTTGTTGGTAGTATGTGTAAGTGGGTGGGGTAGTCATAACAACTCTAGTGGTGATTGGGGGTAAGGATTGTGGGATAGAAAGGATGAGGTTTTGGAAAGGGGTGTAATTTTTCGACACCGAAGGTGGTTGCGATGTAATGGGTATATGGGAAGTGGTGGGTGTAGATGGAGCTATACTCATAAGGATGTCACAGGGACAATTGATGTCATGGGTGTGATCGATGATGTAGATGTTGCGGTTATAACGATTGTGGGATTTAGTTGAGACACCACAGGTGATAAAGTGGATGATGGTAGTGCCAAACTGGTGCTAGCTGATGCAAAAGTGGGGGCTAGATCCAGAGGGATAGATATGGGCATGTCATATATTAATTGTCTCCGAGGAATCCGGATGGAAGAATGAGCAAGGTAGTACTGGAGGGCAACGAGATTCTGGTCGAGGAGTCTTGCAAACTCCTCATCGCCGGTAGTGATGGGGATAAGCTGAGTCAGATCCATAGGTGATAAAATGGATGATGGTGATGGACTAGGTGGGAGTGGCTAATGGCTAGTGTGAAACATGAGGGTGTTAGTTTGGTTATGAGTCAACACCATGTGAATCAACGTAAATCAGGTGAACTATACTCTATAAATGACATAGGGGACAACAAAGATGGGACAAAATAGATTTCGAGAGGAAAATTGGGTAAATATTTTGATAAAAAATAAAAATAAAAATAGGGTGACCGATGCCGGTTGCAAGAACCGATGTCGGTTAAGGTGTGACCGATTTGATCACAAGATGACCGATGACGATTATTATGAAGAATAACAGTTTCAACAAATAAAGTAGAAATTGGTGATTATACAGGAGACTGTATTGGAGGACTATGATCAGAATACAGAGAGTATGGTGACACACAAAATTTTAGACAGAAAAGAAGGTGAGATGAATGTTCTTTGGGTAAACTAACCAACAACAAGGAACCGACACCGGTTAGGTAAACCAATGTCGGTCAGATGTAAATCAACGACAGTCCGCAGACCGAAGTTGGTTAGTATGAAATCGAATAACGAAGAAAATGAGGTGTTGTGAATTTAGATTGTATGAAGAATCAACCGTAAGCCTAGGTATGATAGGATGAGGCCCTGACACACTCAGAGAAAGTCTAGAATACTCCAACTATGATGGTAGAGTGTGAAAGGAAAAAGAAAGATGAAGAAAATGTATCCTCTCACCTCAAAATGCAAGTCAAGCACAAAGCTATGAAAACACGTAGTCCTAAAAGTGAATTTTATATTTGTTGTAGCTTATGTTATTTATGACTAACACATGAATTCAAAACAGAGTTTTGGTTGGGAAGGTGTCCTACAAAAAGGAAATCTAAAGGGTGAGGTTTCAGGTTATGTTATGGTGGGGGCGGTCCTTCCTCTGATGGGGTACTGGACAGAGATAACTAGTTGGGGATTACTGTCAATCCTCTGATCGTGTGATCATTGACAAGCATTCCTGTAAGATGTCATTTAAGAAGGTGTGTATATTCAAATTTTTGTGTAGTTTGGCAAGAGAAGAGAGAGAGAAGCAAGTGCTTTCTATGGTTTAATTATGTCAACCATCAACTGGGCATGACTTCCAGCGTATAGGTTGCCCTCATTTTTAATGTGAGCTATAATGCACAAAATCAGAATGCAATGCAAGTGTTTTAAACCCAAATCGAAATATGATATTCGATGTAGCAAATGATGAACAGGAAGAGGGATGCTTTTTCACTAATGCAATGCAAGAAAGAAGAAGTGGTTCATTTTAAGCCCCAAATGACAAATGTCGTTTAGACAATTAGAAGAAAGGAATATTACTAGGGAGAAGATTAAATGTGTAATTTTTGAAATGAAAGAAACACACAAAAATGTTTTCCCTATATGAAGAAAATGCAATGAACCCAAGAGAGGGTCCCACTGGGCATGCCAAAATGTTTCACTGTTTTCTTTAAGTTTTTGACGAAACAGATAAGGGTGTGGGCCAAGGAGGAATACATATAATGACGGTTGATTTCAAGGTCATTGCATGCGTTCGACTTCTTGATCCGATGCTAACTGTGAGAGATTCCTTTTGGCTAGGAGGAACTACTGAAATACACAATAAGACCACAAAAAGAGGATTAATATATGTCCGCTGGGCTGCTAGCGTGTGCTAGATCTAGAAAGTGCGATACTTCCTGGTGGCGTCAACCCAATGTTTAATACAATTTAATCTAAGAAATAACGTAAGAAAATAGAATCCTACTGTAATTGATATGATTTAGGTATCTCATCCAAATACAATAAACAAATCTAACGTAATAGGCTGAAGGCTATGATCGATCCTGCAATAAGGTAAATAACTAAGGTGTTGGAATAGGTCAGGGTCAGGTTCTGGGTCACTTGAATCACTTAAAAAGGGTTATTGGGATCTAGTATTAGCGGGGTTATTAGATACAGAGATGATGTCGGTCTGGGTATGACCGACGATGGTTTAGTGAGAACCGACAATGGTTCTTGCGGCCGGCAATAACTCAATAGTTCATGGTTTTGGGGATTTGTCTGAGACTGGATCAGTGATGGTGAGGAGTTGGTTTAGGTATGGGGAGATGTTGGGAATATTCAGAGGTGCTCAGGGGTAGACAGAGGTGATTAAAAGGGTTATGAGTGATGGGAATGGTCAGGTTCACAAGAAGGCAATAGTGGTAGGGTGAAAATATAGTTGATGGTTGATAAACAAAAGGTGAAGAACTCCTATAAACTGAATAGAAATGAAGTGGTGCAAGTTAGAGACACACTTACTATTGTGTAGGTTCAATGGTTGGGTGGTGGTGAGTGAAATGGTGATCAGCATCGTGGCAGTGCTTCCCAGAGTGCTCCTGTGAATGCAAGACCTTTGATCAATGGTTGTGTTGGTTATGGCTACCTGGATGTGTGAAAGATATTTGGTTCTTGCTTGCATGCATATCTCCTTTGCTCCAAAACTTAAGAATGTTTCTAACCTCCAAACAAGGTTGCCATAATGGTTATATGGTAACCGACGATGGTTTATGGTTACCGCATCGGTTTCGAGTTGATCGGTGTCGGTTAAGGTGGGATATCCTAGGTTTCCTAAAATAGCATATCTTGGCTATCCTCTCCCAATTTTTGCTCATTTTTGTTGGGTCTAAATGAAACATTGCGCTTCGATACGTGGGAAAGTGGTTAGAGGGAGAATAGGCACGTGCTTATAGGGTTGCAATAAGTCTTAGTTCATTAAGGTAAGTAGGGCTAAGTCTTAGTTAGTTATGGAAGCATGCTATGAATAGGTCTATGGTGAGGTGGTGGGGTGAGGTGGAAATTGGTTTTAATTAAGATAATTAACTTATTACTCTACATACACATTGGATAGGAAGGGGAAGTTCATTTTTCCATCCACACGTTTGCATTATATCTAGCTACCACCCGTTATCTTGGCTTAATCAAGTACGAGGGCAACCTAGGAGCACTATTACACACAAAAGCACATAAAACTACATGGATCTGAGATGTAGTGTAGAAATCGGTCATAAGTTCACTTTGTTGACATCTAAGGACAATCGACCTCCCATTTTGCATCTTTCTTTTTAGGATTTGATGTAGTTTGGGGTTTTACATGAGATTATTTGTGTTGTAGATTTACTAGGTACCTCGGCAAACCAAGCGTGACATATAGGTTATCATAGTGTGCAAAACCCTAGTGACACTGAAGAAATCAGGTTCTAACCTTTTTAGCAGACTCCAATGCCCCAGAGGTCTCGCCCTACCCAAACACCGTGTCCAGTGCCATTGGCAGTTCCATAATTCATATCGAGCAGCAGTTCCAACACTCGCTCGAAATTTTCATCATATCATCTAGTTCATATATACTTCAAGATAAGCAAAATCAAGATAAGTGCCCTATCTCTCTCATTTTCTTTCATAGTTACATCTATAAATTTTCTTAGCATTTGTATCTTATTATACATCATTGTAGTAGTTTCTAAAATCATATTTTAATAAAATATATACTATATTTTATTGAATCATTTTGGTGAACCCGTATCTTAGAACTCCTTTCCCTAGGATCCACAAAACCCTAATGGCTAAGAGTAGATCTTCTTCTCCTAGAAAGTTATGCATCATGAGAGTGTTAACCCTATTTATGATGAGGCTACTGAGGCTGAACTTAGCACTCTCTTATCGCACTCCTCATGTTGATGATAATATTCAAATAATTTTGCCAATGAATGCAACATTCCTACTAGCTTCATCCATTCTTCTTGCAACATTGTTTCTCAAAAAAAAAAAATTTTTGGATGTACTCCTTGTTATTCCATGGGCACTAGGACTACTCCACCTTCTTCTATTTTCTGTGAAACTCTTGATGATGTTATTATTGATTATATGCTTGGTCTTGATTGTGATATTGTAGATAAAAATCATGATGAAAATATACATGCGAATGATGTTAGTTCTCATAATAATCAAGATGAATGTAAAGTTATATCTCATGTTTCTCCTATTTTTGAACATGCTTCTAATGATTGTAATGATACATCTTTTGATATTTCTTCTCCTACTTCTATATATGTTGATGACTCACTTGATGAAATACTTGCATGTGAAACTCTATCTGATATTAATGATGATCTATTTTTGATCATGACCATGTTAGTGAAGATGTTGTGTCTCTTAATACTGTTGAATGTGAATTTTCTACTCCACTTTCATCTATTTATGAGGTTGTATCTAATAACATGCATGATGATTCTCTCCTCTATTATTTCATCTCTATCACTTCTTCGATGTTACTCTAATGTTTCTATCGATATTCCATCTTCTTCTCCTCCTATTATTCCTCCTCTTCCTTCTTCTTTAAATATCATTCATTTTGATGTTCCTCTTGATGTTCCATGTTCATCCCTCCTATTTCTTCTTCTTTCAGGATACATCTAGTGCTTCTTCATTCACTCCTAGTATCCTCCACTTCTTCTTCTTATGTTCCCATGATCACTCATAATGGAAAATTACAACCTCTCAATGTGCCTCTCACATCTCCTATGATTCCTTCACATGATATTTTATCACTCATGCATGTTGTTGGACAATTACAATCTCAGTGTCCAATCTCTCACTCTTGAAAGCAAAGCCTACTATGCATCTATTGATAATAATTCTCTTCATGGAAATCCCATTCCAAAGAAAATTTACAATTCAACATTTCCTAAGGATTTCATTATGCCAACATTTTCATGCTTTGATGGCACTGAAAATCCATATCTACATCTCAAGCATTATCATTTAGCTATGGCATCCTATTCAAATGATCGATTATTGCTAAAATATTTTTATCATAGTCTAGTTGGTGAAGCTCTTCAATGGTACACTCATCTACCTTTTGGATCTATCAATACATATTATGACATGGAAGATGTTTTTCTTAGACGCTTTATGCTAAATAATGGTCCTAGAGTCACACATGATCACCTACCTGGCTTGCATCAAGGAAAGAAAGAACCCATTCTTGATTACATTCTGCTTTAATTCTTGCATGCATCAGCTAGTGTTTCATCCTGTTGATTTAGAAAATCAATTTATCTTTTTCATGGCTTGATTCTTCTTTAAAAGAACACTTACAATATGACACATGTGAATCATTTACACTCTTATGCTATAAGGTCATTGATCTAGAACAAGATTTAATTATTACACATGTTATATATCCTCTCTTTTACTTCTCTTTTTGCATCATCTTCTACTTCTTCACCTCTTCCATCATGTTAAGCATCCTCCAAGGTCTCCATCTCCTCCACCTCACAAGCATATTCCATCTCCTCCGCCACATAAGCATCCTCCATCTCCACCACCATTCATTCTCCACCTAAGTCTTCACCACCTCCTCCTCAAGAACCATTACATTTCTCACATTCTGCTAGGCCTCATGATGTGTTTGTGTGTTTTTACTTGATAAGCACTTAATTCACTTTCCTTCTAATCAACATCATCCTCAACATCACTTTGCATCTCCAAGCAGTGATCATCTTATTATAATTTTCATCACATCAATGGCCATTGTGATAATGATTGTTATGCCCTTCATGAAAAATTACAACAATTAGAGACAAGGGTGTCATTTTTTTTGAATCTCACTCTCATGAGTGGTCTGTTTCTCCAATTCCACGTAAGCATGCTATTGCTTTGGTTCACTTGTCTCCTTCTCCTACTTCTAAGGTAGTTATTCATCCACCACCTAAGGTCATTATTCATGCATATCCTCCATCTCACTCATCCACCGCTACACCATCTCATCCACCGCGCAATGCTCTACTTCACATTGGCTTCCTAATCCATTCATCGGCATTGTGCTTCCCACCATTACATCTCCCATCATTGGCACCATCTCATCAGGCATTCAGTTTGGCTCATACACTCATGCTACTTCCACTTCACATGCTTCCACCACTCCACACCCACTTAATCTTTGGTAGGTGACTTTTCTCACCTCACCATGATGATGACACACTCATGTTCTATGGTTCTTACATGACTATTGAGGGATCTATTTCAATAAGAACCCCCATTTCATCTTTGCACTATACACTTCATTGATCTATCTCTCTAGCGTACACTATCACACCATTTCCTGATGACACACTTTTTATGGTTCATTCTTGATTGTTGAGGGTCTTATATAAATGAACCTCATTTTCCTACATATACAATGGGGGCATCATCTTCTTCCCCCCCTCTCTTCATCATACTAACACATGATTACATACACTTTTACAATCATTTCATTCACATGGCTTTTTCACATCATTCATTTTATACATACATTTATTACCATCTATCACTATTCATACATACAATACAATTTTTCATCACTTATCTATCTATCTCTAATCAACATCATCATTTACATAATGCAAATCAAAAAAACACATACAAAAACAATCATCACATCACATATCAATAAAACATCAACACAACATGATAATACCAATCATCCATCTATATATATATATATAAAATCATAGTTACAAAAATACAATCATTGGGGGAAGCCCCCATACATACATATCATATCATATCATCATCATCACTATACTATATACAATTGTGGGAGCTCTAGAACTAGATGCTTCACCACTCAATCTATGTTGTGGTCGCCCCTATATCTCTCCACTTACCTCCATAATAACTCCATCTCTGTTTCAATGCTCCATAAAATGACCATGTAGCTCTACATACTTCACAAACACATCTTGTGTTAGGGATCCTCCACCTACAACCTCCCTAGCTCATTGAGTCTCCACTCATGCCTCGTCACGCTCACTTAATAATGGTACATGTTTCATTTGCCATTATCACCACATGGCTCAAACAAATGGGCATGCTCTCTCGTAATAACATCTACTCACTCTAGCATGCCACCTCCCATGAGCACATCCGAAGGTACATTTCACGTCAATGTGTGGATTAATGAGTCAATAATAAAGAACCAATATGCATCACCTGCAACCATCCAATACCACATTAGTTATTACACATGATTATAACCATAAAACAATCAAAACTAAGTGACAATCAACAACTAACAAAAAACAATACTCATGCTCTGTTATATCTACCGCTACTATACCATCATCGCCATCGGGGGAAGGTCCTCCCCCCCTCAGCTCAACTCCACTGGTGGTGTCCTCCCACTACATCCAAAAACCTGGAAATAATAACACCCATCGGTGCATGCTTCCCACCATGCACTATATGCCTCAGTACATCCTTGCATCATCTACATGTATGGGCCCTATGGCCGCATCCATCTCATCTGCACAGGGGGCACTAGTTGTGCTCTTGTAGGCCCCGATCTCACTCAGGCCTCCTCATGCTCTCTCGTCGCTCACACCCATACATATGGCTCGGGGGCACATCTTGAGCCATACCAAACTATCGTGACACATGTTATCTCTCACCTGAAAATACTCACCACCCCTAGGAAATCGGTCCTCTAACCACATCATACACATCGAATACACTCTCTCCATCCATCCTGGGCCATCCACCATAGTCTCGATATGGCCTCCATATAATGGCCCCTGGCCCCATGTGATCAAACATCGATCTATAAGTATCGTGTCCATCCTCCTACTCCTGGGAACCTACCCATCTCACACAAATATATATTAGGCCTCGCCCACTCTACACGTGGCCCACCAAGTGGCCTCAATATGACAATATGCTCATAGCCCATGCATGTAGTAATGTGGTGCTCTCTAACCCACCCCCATGGTCCTCTATGTAAACCTATATAGATCTCTATACAAATGTGCACTAATACACATCGTGCCCATGCATATCTAGTCCCATCCTCCTCTATACATGCCAACATATATCATGCATCTTATACAAGATGCCTACACCACCACCCTCCACTACCACTGATGAAGCAATTATAATCGTAATGAACTTCCACAATTATGGAACACTGATCTTAGTATGACATCCAAGCTAATATGGGTCTTGTATGTACCCGTGTCCTGTAAAATATGCCTAATCCTCTATCTATATATCTCGAGCATCCTCTATGACCATCACCTGGACTCTCTCACCCACAACTGATAATCACAATATGTGATATACATCCTCCAAGGTCACAATCATCTCCCCCTTGGTAGGTAACCAAAAGTACAAGTGTCTACACACCACCTCTCACACAATGTAGTAATCATTGGCATATTATGGGGTACCTCCCTAGTCTAGCTATGTGTCACAGATGCATGACATGGTCTAGTATATCCCACTCTACATCTGATAGGCCTAATCCCAACAATGTACTCAAGTTTCGACCTCCACGGAAACTCTCTCGAATGGATATCCCTCTTACACAACAACAAAAACACAAACAACAAACCATAACATTAACACTCCATATAAATGTAAAAACAACTACTACTAACATCAAAAGGAACCAATTTTCACATCATCGTTTTGGGTCAAAACAGCATCCTGGGTCGTTAGCCCTAGTGCAGTAGGATGCGGGCGCCCAGAGTAGTCACTAGTGCCTAGATAATGGGACATTGCATCCCAAAGGATGTTAGTGCACCTTGGACCACTCTCACCCAAGGTCAAAACCTAAAATTAAAAAATCAAATTTCACAAAATTCACAAAAATGAGCTCATTTCTACACATTTTTAAAAAAATAATCATACTCACTAACTCTTGTCATGTGTGTGATACCATGCAGCCACCGCCACCATCTCGAATCGACTCAATCTCATTGCTCTAATTTGTGGCATCATCACAAGCTCAAAGCTCAAAATCACACTCACTCAAGGTTCAAATGAAGTTACTATTCACCTTTTCCTATTACTATTTATAGAAAGTTTCAATTTCTCACTTGGCTATAGTTACTATTTTACGCATATTCTTCCAATTAATACATGCCACACATTTTTACTCATATCTTGAGCTTCCTACTACTCATTTTATCCCCATCTACGCCATTTGGTTCATAATTTCTCATACTATTGTATTATACACATTCCATAGTGTTATATTCTCATCTAGCACATTTTAACTTGATATACACACACTTTTGTGACATCTACTACACTTCATTTTACTAACTATCATCACATCATTGCATATCTACTTTTTTGGCTCGGCATTCATTCTTACTATCACTCCCCCTTTTTCCGAAAAGGGGACATACAATCAAGATCACTCTATGATCCCCCTCACACTGCTACATGATCATTTCAAGTCTCCAATTTTCATTATCAAAAATTTCTCATACATTATGCGACATTTCATACCACTTTCTAGTGATTCCCCTAATGACCTAATATGGGGAAACAAGTGAAAAAAATATCTCCATGAGTAATCTATCAATACAATTCAATCTCAATACAATTTTCTACTACTCAAATCAAATCAATCAATCAACACAACACAACGTATTTTACTCCTCCCAGATGACCTAACTTGGGAGTTACATCACTACTTTCCCAGATGACCTAACATGGGAAGTCACTCTACATTTTCTATCACTTCCAGATGACCTAACATGGAAGCCATACACATCACATGGTGACACCCTTGGAGTGGGGGAAATGAGATGTCATTTCCTTTCCTATATTGCTCCTATATGGGTTATTCTCATTGGATCGAAAATGAACAAAATTTGGTCTTTGTCATCTACAATGGCTAGACCTTTTGAGGATGTAGTCATAGTTGGAGGGTAAAACTAGACCTCTCTCCCTAACACTCTTCCTTTGGTGGAAGGACGCCCAAATCCTTCAGTTTTTCACACATAAAAAATGTTGGGAATTGATCACTCCTACCCCATCAAATCTCCATCAATGAAAAATTCAAAATCCAAATTCTCCAAATCAAATCATCAATTTTCCAAGTGCTCCTCACAATGGTTTCCATCTCTATTTATGCCACATGGATCGACACGTTGATCCATGGTTTTCCACGTTATATTCTTATATTCTACATGTACTTCTACAAAAAGGGCTTCTCTAACTTCTCACAAGGTATGTTCCTTACTTCCTTTACACTACTTGAATTTCATTCAAATAACATAAAGGGGGAAAATGTAGACACAAAATCATGCACTTACTATTATTTTACTATACCACCAAGTATGTTGTTTTATATATGGATCTTGCGTAAGAAAAGTATTCACTAGTGACACACTATCTAGTCCATCTTCTTACTTTGAGTGTCTCTATTGTTTTTATCTCTCACCTCTCTCACTTCTACACCCATTTTTGGTCAGTCACATAGGGATCCCTGTCTATTAGTCTTCACACATTTTTAGTCTATTGTCTTTGGACACTAACACTAAGACTGGACACTAGCGCCCAAGTGCTCTTGTCCATCCTGGGCACCGTGTCCTCTTTGTTCTTGTTCACATTTTTGACATTTGTAGGCCTTTTTGGTTTTCTTACTCCTATCTGAGGTCCTAGTTGGCATGTCGGTCACTAGTGTTGAAATTCAAGCAAGAGATCCCTATATAAACACAACATACACCATTATAATGGGTGGGAAATTTCTATCAAGGGATATCTATCTACATATCAAAGGGACTTGCATCTTGGGATTATTACTTTGCATACACACTACATAGAAGGGAAGTTCATTTTTCCATCCACACATTTGCATTCTATCTAGCTACCACTCACTATCTTGGCATCATCGACATGAGGGAAACCTAAGAGCACTATTGCACACACAAGCACATAAAACTACATTGGGTTTGAGATGTAGTGCAACACTCGGTCATAAGTTCACTTTGTTGACAATTGAGGACAATCGACATCCTCATTTTGCATCTTTATTTTTAGGATTTGATGTAGTTTGAGGGTTTTGTAGGAGATTATTTGTGTTACAAATTTATAGTACCTCGATGATCCAAGTGTGACATACAGTGATCATCGATGAATAAGTGCAAAACCCTAGTGATACTGAAGAAATAGGTTTTGACCTTTTTTGGAAGACTCACATCACCCCACAGAGGTCTTAGGCACCCCAGCGCCCTCACCCCTACCCGAGGCTCTCATGTTTAGGCTAGTTTGTAGTTTCTAGAATTCATATCGAGCATTTTAGTTCCACTTTGCCCAACCTTTTCATCAATTTTTCTAGTTTAGATATACTTCGGGATAAGTGAAATCAAGATAAGTGCCCTATCTCTCTCATTTTCTTTCATAGTTACATCTATAAAATTGCTTAGCATTTGTATCTTATTGTACATCATTGTAGTAGTTTCTAAACTCATATTTTAATAAAATAGAAGGCTTAGGTAAAAATTTATATTACCATAATATAGATAATTCCAAGACCTTTCCATTGAGTATTTGATGAGCTTCCAAATCCTCCTAGAACTCCTACAATCTTCTCGTACACCCGAATTTCTTCGTTAGAGCTTTCATTCCTTGTGCCCAAAATGACCTGGTTTTGTTCAAATTTCTCCTATCACCAATTTTCTTCACAAAATTTCCCTAAACTACCTTGGAAAGCTTCATTTATCTCCTAAACATCTTTTGGATGTTTTTAATCTTCCTTGTAAGCTTCAGGATGGTGTTTACCAACTACAACATGGTTAAAATGTCCTTCTCCTCAAACTCAATGAATTTTGAACAATCACCTTAGAAATTCATCATTGCACATGAAACACACTTGAAAATATTGTTAGTACTTTCCTTTCAATGGAATAGGGGTGACATAGACCTAAGAGGGCTTCGTGAGATGATAGGTTAGCCGGAGGAAGGGTTCATAGTGACTCGAGGGAGGAAATTTTCAAGTGGGGGCTTAATTGTCATGGCCAAAATTTTCAATTTTGCATGCTAGACATTTAACAAGACAAAAATGTGAACATAAAGGCTTCGACCTTGGTGTTATTAAAATGGTGTGGTTTTTATAGGTTGGTTACTCCTCCGAGCTTTGGTCGCATGCCTCTATCTATATATACATGTAACATAATACTTTATACACACACACACACACACACACACACACATGTATATGTGTATGTATAACCTACACATGTATGCTTACATATATTCAATTAATGGGCACATAGCCTTTCTCCGAGTATATATAAACTTAAGGGATTTAACAAGAGAACCTAAAAATAAAGAAATCTAACAAATACGAAGAAATTAATGTTGTGCAAATGATTTTCACGACCCAAAAACTCATCCAATTAACCTTGATTAAATTTAGGGTTTTTTAAATATTAGTTAAGAATTAAACACGATTTAACATTACTATTCCAAATCGATTAGCTTTTTTAAGGATGCACTAAACCAACTAAAGAAACACTTGTGCCTCAATACCATTATTCATGTGATTAAGGCTAGTTAAGTTTGTTACGATATCTGTCACCAAGAGGATAAACAAATCACCATTGAGTTATATTGTGCAATTAAAGTTAATAAAATCAGGGATAACTAGAATTATTCCAAGAGTCACTTACACTAATTAAGGTTGTTGGTTAAATCATCACCATCGATTTATTGCACTATTAATTAAATGGTACTAAACCAATTTCTATTCCAAATCAATAATTAATGAAGGGTATATAAGATAGTCCAAACTACCGTGTGCTATTTAAGGATGCACATGATAATTATAGTACTATTTACGTGATTTAAGGTCACTATAGAAATCTTCATCGTTTATTTGTGTCATGGGGGTTACTTAGGTTTACTTAAAGGTGTTATAGGATTATTTCGTTTTCCCCACCAAGGGACTAGTTTATCAATGTAGGAAATTAGTTAAACAAGGTAACCCAATTAACTTATACTTGGTTTAATGGATTAATATGTGCATGGGTCCCATTTGAGCCCATCCAAATGGGCACATGTCCTTTGCACCCAAATATCATTAAAATCTAATTTAAATTGTTATAAATCACCAAAAAGCAAAAATGAGATCATTTCACTATTCAAAGTCAACCAAGTTGCCCTAAATTGACAAGAGGGAGCTTCTAGGTTTATTGAGATCCCTTGGATCAAAGGGCTCTCCACCATTGATCTTGGGTCTCTTTTCCAAACCCTAATTTCTCTTATCTCTCCATTACATATTGATTTCACTCTTTCTTGTCCTCATTCCTCCATGTTTTTGTTCTCGCAGTTATGAAGGATCTCCGTGGAGGCACAAGAGGCTTATCTGTTTATTTCTCCTTTTGTTTATTTACCTTTTGTTTTTCAAACCCTCATTAGGGTTAATAGAGAGAGAAGTGTAAATCATAAATATTAATATTAATACATATATAGATATGTATGCACATATATGTATATATCCCTACCTATAATTGATTTTAAAAGGAATATATAACCACACACATCCTAATATATGTGTGTGTAGTGTGCATGAGAACAAAGTGACTGACTATGGAGGCCATAGGTATGTGGTACATGGTTTCAAAGAAGGGCCACGAAAGAGGATAGTGTAGATGGTCGTGCAAGGTGAGAATAGCCCATGGTTTTGGGTTTCGTCCTTTTCATTTGAATAAGGATTTTGGGGTGGGGTCCTCGACTCCCAATATATATATATATATATATATATATATATATAGGCACCACATTTCTTTAAATAAGTATATATAATTTTAAATAACAACTAATATGTTCTAAAAATAATGTATATATTAAAAGAAAACTCTATTTTATTTTCTAAAATCACATTTGCATTATTGTACATACATACATATACATACATACATTTATGCATATATGTATATATATACATACAAAAATACATATATTCTATTATATGTGTGTGTGTTGTGCATATATATTTATAATTGTATCTATAAATTTCTATAGGCATGTAAACTCCACAATTTCTTTCTTTGAAATAACAAGTTCAATAATTTTCTTGAAATCAAAGGAGATAGAAATAGAACATTTTAGATAAGTCAAGCTTCATTCTATTTTGAAGATATACGATAATAGAATAACTTGGGCGATTGATAAAATACAATACAATACTTCCATTTGAACCATTCAAAATGTGACAAGCCATTATCCATCCTCCTTTTCTTGAAAATTTTATTTTCTCAACAACTATGCATGGACATTTTACGAATTCCACAAATTTAACCATAACATTTTGTAAAACCATTTACAATTACCAATCACAATTTAACAATTTTCTATCAAGCTCAATAAGCTCCAACAAATTCCAATTTTCTTTTCTTCAAAAAGTTCAAACATTTTCTTTTACATAAAAATAGTGAACGAAGGAATATCGATTTGCAAAAAGTTAGAGTTTCATTAATCCAAGAGGCAAGATTTGTACATTATTTCAATCCTATTTTTAACCAAGGATAATACAATCTAAACTATCCCTCATTATTCCAAAAATAAGATTTATAAATGTGGTTTCAAACAACCAAAAACACCAAATAGCTCTTTCCCTCATTTTTACAATGGCAAAAATAAAACAATTCTAAAATACAAGAATGCAATCCTCCGACAAAGTGGGAACACCATGGAAAATTTTAATTTGATCCATCAAGTTACAAAACAATGAACAAGATTCCAAAATCATCTA
The DNA here is from genome assembly GCA_018340775.1 of Taxus wallichiana var. yunnanensis. Classification (NCBI taxonomy): domain Eukaryota; kingdom Viridiplantae; phylum Streptophyta; class Pinopsida; order Cupressales; family Taxaceae; genus Taxus; species Taxus wallichiana. The sequence continues at coordinate 441,695,655 of CM031237.1, forward strand.
TCTTTTTCAAGCTCCATCTCCAACTAACAAGCTTCCAAACCACAAGAAAATGAATTGGTTGACCACCCAACCAAATAACATTGTGCATGTCACATCGACCTAGGAGAGCATGTTAGCCTCCCTCAAATCCCATGGGAGAGAGGAGAAACATGCCTCCAAGAAAGAACAATGTGCGATAAGGTAAAAGAACCAAAACACCACATTTAAACAATCAATAAGAGTTGAAAAACACCACATACACACAAGAAGCTCCATGATTCTAACAAGTGGGGAAGAGAGGTAAGAAATATCCCATTTTATTCCAAAACAAACAAGTATCCAAGTGAGTTCACAAATTTCCCAAGTATCCAAAAGCCTCCAAAGCTCCATATCCCTCCAATAAGCCTTATTTCTCCTTACCTCCTCCTTTCCAAGATTTTTCAAACCTTAGAGGTTTCCTTAGTAAGGATGGGAGATGGTTTCCAAACCATATGGAAAGTATTCTCCCACTTCAAACCAAATGAAGGGAGTTTGTAAATAATCCCAACAAGGCTTTCCCATTAAGTCTTGTGTGAAATAAGAGGATTCCTCCCTCTTCCCCATACACTTAAAATCCACTCCCCAAACGGGGTAGATGGAGAATAACAAAGATGGAAACAAAAAAATCAAATCACAACAAGACATTTCTAAACCGAAGATAAGTAATAAAGAAAACAATTTCTTTTCTAAAGCAATAATCAAACTCAAGGGTGTGAGGCCTACCTCACAAAAGCAAGGATTCCAAGCACAAACTCTGCAATCCACATCCAAGTTTTCCCTAATCCAAAACTTTGTCTTTCTCTAAAGTAGCTCTGACAAAAATGACCAAAAGAACCCCTCAACCCTCCAAAATGGGGGATAATATAGGAGAAAGTCTCCAAATCACAAACCCAATGGGATGGTGACATGTGTCACCCATCCATCCCAATTCCATGTCATCTAAGTACCCCCAAATTACACCAATAAATCAATAAATGAAAATAATAATTCAAATTCAATCAAATCAAATCTCCACATGGAGAATCAAGCACTTCAAATCTCCTTCCAACACCAAATCCAAGAATCATAAATAAAAGTGGTTGAAAAAGGGGGTCAAAAGGGGAAAATAGGCTTTATGAGCCTTGAAAAGAGCTCACCCACCCATAGGTATGGTACTTGGGGCTCTTTTCAAGGAAAATATAGCCTTTTACTTGCCTTTCACTCATCCAAAAAGTCACTTCTTCCCCAAATTCGAGTTTTGGGGAAAATATGGCCTTTAAGAGGGGTGGTTGGTCCACCTAATCCATGATTAAGTAACCTTAAACCCATTTAATCAAGAGCAAAACCAATTAAAACATTCTAAACAAGTGAGAAGCAATAAGTCTACTAAAAGCAACAAAAACAAGTAATTAAAGAACGCTCAAACCGAATTAATTTAAGTAGACAAAAATGAGATAACGGTGACCAAATAATTTTAATAACACATACCAAGGGATAAATTTCACATTACCAACCATAGGTCACCAAAATAATAAAACAAGGGCCAAAAAAAATAAAGGGGTGGATTCGGCCTATACAAATTATTGTGCCATTTGGGGATGCATCCACTAAATCCAACGTTCTCTGTGGTGTAACATGTACCTTGTATACTCAATTTCACACATCATACCTTCTCAATACCAAAAACAGCAGTAAAACAATAACATATTTGTCAAACGTTTCAATCAATTCTATGTTAACTAATTCATTTAGTAACACAAACGCCCATCCATCAAATGGGGTATATTGAAATTACGATAATTGTCCATGCCCTATCTAATATAAAATCCATGTAAATCTCAAATCCACAATATCCATATCATCACATATAAATCAGATAATAACAATAATAATAGTGAATTGACATTGTGTGCCACATACAATACCTTGTCAAGTCAAGTTAACATCTAAAAGCTATTACGATGATGTTGCCTAGATTTTCTCGCATAGCTGAAAACCTATGCAGTCATGAGCTAAATCTCCCTCATTTATCGGTGAGGCTCCCGTGTAAGATTTTGTCAATTATATTTCCTAATATCTATCTATTGGTTTTACTTTAATTGTGTAGCTCATAAACCATAACTAGGTAATTTTGCGAGAAAGTAAGCGAACATGTAAGCAATATGTGCAGGAAAGAGAAATAATTAAATATGGGAAGAAGGAAAGGAGATGTGCAACTCAACCAATAGTTGTTGTGAGTTGGTCACATGCACATAGACGAAACAAATAGATCTTGAAATGCAAAATCTAAAGTAAAGGAAAGTTTCATATCCAAATCTACGATAACACAAAGTTTATGCAAAGATTTAAAAGCAAATAAGAAACAAATGCACAGTTGACACAAAGTTCTCCGGAAATCTACCTCCTCTTTATTCCTTAGCTTTCAGAAAGCTATCAAGGGTTTCAGCTCAAAGTCTGGAACACAAGAATGTTGATTACAAATTTTGATCCCTTAACCCGTAGGTTCTTCCTCTATTTATAGTGTATAGAGGGCAATTTACAAATAGGAAACTATAATTGAACTGGCACATGTGGAAGTTGTAAAGGAAACAAATGGAAATCTCCCTCCTAGAATTCCTCTTTGCATGACATGCATGATTTATAACTGAAAATAGAACCTTCTATTTTACATGTCTGCCACCTATTTCCAAGTAATTGACTTCTTCAAGTAACAGATTTTAAACCAATCACTTAAGATTGCTCAATTACTTTGTTGGAGAAAATAAGAGAAAGAAGAAGAAAGAGGAAAATAAATTAGAAGAAATGCAACAACACTCCCAGTCTTGTTCTTCTTCCATATTCTACACATGGTTGACTCTTTTGCCTTTGATTCTCACCAAAGTAGATCTGGAAGCGATTGAATGTGATTTTTCTTACGGGTGTTGCCTCTGACATGTCTTCTCTCTTATCCTTAAAGATTTTGTAGTCCTTCTCGAAATACATGCACCAATGTAATGCTTGCCGTAAACTATTCAGACAAAACTCATCATCTTTTATTTTTAATTGCATATGAGCAATTTTAAATTTTGGAAAAACTCTGGGTGAATGCAAATACAAGTAAATTCAATGAAGGCTTCAATTGGAAGATTGGGAGCATATGCACAAGATCCGGAAGGAATTTTCCATGCACTAACTTCCACAACAAGAGGATGAATTTTTGCTTAGGAAGCCTTTACAATTATGAGATCGGATCTCATCAATTAAATTGGTGATAGGTTCGGGGCCTATGTTTGTATCATTTACTTCAACAAATATGGAAGTTATGCATGATTCGCTAATTCTTCTCTTTCATCATGCTTCATTATTCTGAAATAATCTTTGTATCGAGCTCTTTTTTCTTTTAATTCGCTGTAATCCCTTGTAATTGGATCAATTTGTGCAGATCTGACAATTTCTTCTGATTCGAGAAGATATATTCAATGTATCTGACATTGATTTGAACTTCCTTTCACTAATATGAGCACTGTGATGAATACTTGGGCACTTATACCAACATGTAGACAATCAGAATAACAAAAATCAAGCTATTCCAACCCAATGCGCCAAAACTGGAAGCTTCCGACAATGGAAAACACTCTTTAATGCAAAATCCTCCTTCCCTTGGTGCCAAAACCTGTCTGGGCTGCAAACTTCATCAAAAAGAATTAATTGTTTCTCCCTTATGGCATCCCATGCTTATATAGCCATCTACATGTTATTTTTAATAATTGCCCTTTCCTATTTCTGGCAATTTAATTAATTAAAAGTCATGCATCTTCATCCAATTTGGGCACCCAAGTCTGCATGCTTCTGATTATATTTTTATGAATTTATTTTATTTATTTTTAGCATGCATCCTTGACTTCTCTTTAGCTCATCCACTTGTATTGAATTTCTTCCTATTTATGGCGCCAAACTCAAACTAGAAATACCATTAATCACATGCATTAATGCCAAGGTGGGTCACTTTTTTGGCGGGGTGTTGGCAAGAAAATTTGTTGGGTGGACAAACTTGTGGATTTCTTGCCAATGCTTTGGGAATCTAAGTCCCTCTACTTAATTGGTGTAGCTGTCATATGTGCATGCACATGAAAAGGTGGATTTTTGTGGTGGCCTTTCGAGGGGATCCAACAGGGGCACTCCACTGACCCTGCGGCAAAGCTAGCAATCTCTTGCTAGGGAAGACTTTGTCTGAAGGTGGGAAAGGGAGTGAGAATAGAGGTAGGAGAACTAATGCTGCAGGTAGAAAATCATATTCCTGCACACACACTAGTTAGAAACTTCAACACATGCATTTATGGGAAGAAACAACTCTGCGAATAACAACAAGACCAAATAGAATTCACTGATCACCAAGTATCAAGAAACCCCTTAGTCAAAGAAAGCTAGAAACTCCTTCTTCTTGTATTGATTGCTCAAATCAAAGTTGTACATAATGTGAGAATGGAAGAAATTGAGAAGTGGAGGAAAGTAGAAGAAAATTGGCTATCTCCTTTGCTTTCTCTAGGTACAATGCACTCTTGAGTTTACAAGATCAATCGCCAACCCTTTGCAATGGGAATGACGTTACAATTTATAGAATGAGAGGTGACTCTTCATCTACCTCATGACCCTCCATATGCCTTAATATGACTTAAGACTATTCATATTCCACTTTAAATATTTAAGTCCCTTTTATAATAACAAGGCGACTTAATTTACATTATGTTTCTAAAGTCACTTTTAAGTGACTTAAAGGCATATCAAAAAGTGCAAACCCCAACGAAGAATTAGAACATTTGAAAGTGAGAGAAAGTTGGGGGAAGAGGAGAGAGAAAGAGAGGGAGAAGAAGAAGAGGATATGTCGTTCCTGATGAAGTCCTGCTAATCCCCATTCATGGAAATCTTTGATGCGGCGAAGTTCGAATGTCCCATTGTGCCAAAACTATTCTTTGAGTGTGGCTTACTATTTTTGGTAAGCACCCATATAGGGAGATTTACTATTTTTAGTAAGAGGTGATCCTTACTTCTTCTTGATTATCTTGATGTGATGAAAATATTCATCCAATCCTACGCACATTGCCTTTGCTTCGACCACTTCTTGGGGTAACTTACTATTTTTGGTAAACACCCATATAGGGAACTTACTATTTTTAGTAAGTGGTCATTTCCACTGTTTTTCTGCTCTGAACACTCATTCGGGCTCTCTCGTAATCTTCAATGCTTGTTGCCTTTGTCTCAACTGCTTTTGATGATGACTTTCCAAACATAGCAAGTTTGTATAGGAAAACTTACTATTTTTAGAAAGCTTGTTTCCAGTGCCCAATTTGTGATGGAACATACTTTTTTGGACTCTCCTTTTCATTTTGATCACACCCTCCAAATTTCACATAGTTTTTCCAACTAGAAATGCCTGGAAATAAATTTTGAAAATTTGACCTAGTAGTGGCTTCGGGCACGGAGCTGCCATGGTGGCCATTAATGGAGCTCAAAAATTTTAGGTTTTTTTTTGTCTCCATTTGTAATGAAAACAACTCCATTGTGATAGGTTTTTCATTTGGAGCTCATGTGCAAGTTTTTAGCTTGTTTCCATTGCCGAAATGATGGGAAATCCAACGAATGTGAGCCAATGCACGAAGAGAGGGTTTTGTTGGAGAAAATGATTCTAGGCACCATTTGACCTCTTGTTTGTTGCATCTTGATCACCTTGAAAAATGAGGAAATCTACAAAAGACGGCATCACGATCGACTTGTATCTTGTGAGATATGAAGATTTTTCGATCGAGTGACTTCATGGTTATCTGGCAAAAAACCTTCATTTTCTCCCGTTCTTCATCATTTCACTCCATTTTTCTTTGAGACCTGCATATTTTTGTGTATTCATGGTGTGGAGAGTTTATGTGGCCATGGCAGAGCTGGTTTGGAGCAACAATGGTGGACCGAGTGTCTGGACAATCATGCAAGGAGCCAAGACAAGGTATGAAGTTGAGGAGAAATGAGAGGAAGAAAATGACTAAGTGTTGGATTTAAAATTAAAAAACATGCACATGGAGGGGTTGGGTGTATTTTTATGTCCCTAATTTCCCTGACCTCAGGGACGTGAGGGACATAAATTTCCACAGTGGTCAAGGCGATGCCATGTGTCCTTGATTCGACAGGACGGGATTTGCTTGAAAAATGCACTGAGGGCTGAAAGTCGGTCACGTGGGTGTCCAAATGACTCCCCATAGGGGTTGGGTGCATTTTTCCATGTTTGATGTCCCCCACCTTAGGTAAATAAGGGAAATTAGTTTCCACGGTGGTCCTGGAGGTGACATGTGGTGCCCGATCCAACGGTAGGGAATGGATGCTCCAAAAATGCACCTGGGGGTTGAAACTCGGTCACATGGGTGTCCAAATGACTCCCCATAGGGGATGGGTGCATTTTTCAAGGTCTGATGTCCCCCACCTTAGGTGCATAAGGGACATCAATTTCCATGGTGGTCCTGGAGGTGACACGTGGCGCCCGATCCAACGGTAGGGAATGGATGCTCCAAAAATGCACCTGGGGGCTGAACTGTCAAGTCTGGAGGTCACATGAGGGTCCAAGAGGTCATATGAGGGCTGAGAGGGATTCAAGGGGGCTGGGTGCACTTTTCTAACCTTGATGTCCCTGACCTTGGGGGACATGAGGGACACAAAATCCCGCCAGGCTCCTAGTGCTGACACGTGTCCTCCCAAAAAAATTTGGCTAAGTCTGAACTTGTAAATGATGATAACTTGAGCTCTTGATGGACTTTTTGGAAAATATTTATATGATCCTGACTATAAATGGCCTTTTGAATCCAATGGTGGGGGTATCATGTCTTGATTATTCCATTTGATCCCTAAAAAATTAGATTTTTTATTTTGTACTCCACCTATGCCTGAGAAAAACTACCTACAGACTTGATGCGCCAAAGTGTTGTGAAAAATATTATTTCACCATAATGTAGGCCTTGGAATCCTCTTTTTGTATATATATTTTTTTGCTCCTAACTCCATCTGGAGCTCCCATAATCTTCTTTTGAAGCCCAACAACTATTTTAGGCCTTGTGTACTGCTAGGCTCGTGAACCTTGTTTTTTTGATGCTCCAAGTATTGAAAAACTTCCCCAAACCTTCAAAAATCATTTCTATTATGTTTTAAGGTCTTCATTTCATCTCTGTGTTGAATTTTTACCTTCCGTTCCACTCCAGGGAGTTGAATCCAGTCTGGGAAGGCTAGCGATAGCCCTTCCCAATACTGCCAGAAGATAGTATCTTTTTAAAACTCCCTAAAATCACCTAGGGGTGATGAATATAATTTACCTAAATCACCTAGGGGATGAGATTACATTATTTAGGAGGTCATTTGGACTGATTGGATAGACTGGGGTGTCTTGGAATGATGGGACTTGAAAAAATTAACACTGGGGTATCGTTGTCGTGCTTGGAAATTGTCAATTTCCTTGTTGCACATTTGCACGACAACACAGGGGTATTTGTTAAAAATAGAAAGTCAAAGTGATGGGAATTTCCAACTTGCATTGCAGCTCCAAAAATCTCATCTTTCACTTAAGTGATTTGACTTTCATAATGAGAATTTTCACCCTGCGTTGCAGGTAAGAAATTCCCGCCGGTGCTTTAAGTGATTTTATTTTATAATGGGAATTTTCATCCTGCATTGCAAGTAAGAAATTCCCACCTGCCTGCCACCTCTAAAATTCCCATTGCAGCTTAAGTGACTTTGACTTGATGGGAAAAAGTAACTTGCTATGCAGAAAGAAATTCCCGCCTGCCTGCCACTGCCAAAATTCCCACTAGCAACTTAAATTCTTCCTTACAAAAAGTGCGACTTGCATTGTGACTTTTGCATTTAAAATTGTGTGAAAATTTGTCACTGAAGGCAGCGTGGAAATTAGACGTGTAAGACAACCTTGAAAATTGTGACTAGCATGAAGACATCATTTCTTTCCTTTTTTGGATTTTTGGTGAAGAAAACACAAGAACAATAAAATTTGCCATTTTTGGAAAGGGTCCGAGAAGATGTAGCAACAAAAACTTGCATGTGCCATAACTTTCATTTCGTGGCTCTGTTTTAGGTGTCGTTTTTTCTAGAAGTGCATATTTTCTCGAGCTCTACGCATCAATGGAAATATTTTTCTTATTTTCATAAAATCCATTTTGCACCTTTTGGACAAACAACTTGCAGTCTTCTAAAAGAATCCTGAGTTCTGATCACCTTTAGACAGATTAGTAATTAAAAATACTGGATATATTTTCAAAACCCTAAGCCTGGGGAAAGATCTGACATGAAGAATGAATAGGCTACATGAATTGCTGGAGAAAACAAACCAAAACACAGACAAAAATAAATAAAACAAAACAAAAGAAGCTATGCAGCAATTGCTAAATTTTTTTCTCCAATTAGCGATCAGTAAAAATTCTTCCCCCAGTGATTGTTATGTGGTTATAATGATGGGGTGAAGTTCTTTATATAACCTAAATCCTCCAATTTTAGCTCAATCTATTTTTAAAAGAACTTTATTTATTTAATAAATAAATAAATAAAACACTTGCAGACAAGGTCTGACGAAGGGATTGAGTGAGCTTTGGCATGTGGGTATTTTTCGAATTTGGCTTTTATGACTCTCTGGGGATATCTTAGAGCAATGCAAACAACTGCAAGAAAAACAAACACAAAATAATCGTTACTTTAAAAAGAATGATTTTTTTAAAAAGGGGTAGTCCCAGATTTCAGGGTGAAATCTTGGGGACACCAGATGACAAAATCATAATTATTTAAATCAAATAGCCATGATAATATTAAGCCCCATGTCTCAATGACGGATAATACAATGAGTCAATGTGATCAAAATAGGGAGCGAAACTAATGGGCACTACACTTAATAATAAAATAAGGATGAGTGTATATATACACCATGTATATTCACTGCACCTAACTTTCAAGAGCCTCCATGAGAGCTCCATCTTCAAACTTGCAAACAAATCATACAAATGAGAGCAAAACAAAAAAAAAAGACTTTAACAAGTCCATAGGGAGATTAGGTCTTTTGGGAAAACCTAGAGATCCTACCGTGTATGATGATCTCATCCAATGACCCAAATTCAATCCTACCTTCGTACTTGAGGGAGTTGATTTTCCCTAATTTGAAATTAGACTAATTTACTCAAAACACTTAATAAGAGGACAATATAAACGTTTAAAAGGTGTGCAAACATTTTAATTAAAGGGTCTTTATTTGTAGTGGAGGTTAATACCACACTTGACAACCTTTATCTTGTAAGTTCCTTGTAGACTCATCTATGAAACCTATTGCTACCTTGGAGGACACAAATATTAAAACAACCTTCTCAAATGAGCTAATTACTAACCATGGTTGGAGGCAAAGACACTTAACCCATAGGCCCTCATCATTTAACCATGAAACTTGAGCGACTTGTAGGAGCGCAAGTCATGGTATGTGTCGTAGTGCCATGTTGAAGTGTAACTCAAATAACGTTTCTCCAATTTAAAAATCTCATTAATTATTTTTAAAAATATTGTGATAATTTTACAATTAACAAGGTTAATTTAGTAGTTTTAATTTTAGGGCATTACACTATGCTAAATATTCATGATAATATGTGTGAGGTTTATAACAAAAACTCAAAAAATAATTGAACTTAGATTGAAACAATATCCCATTATCCAAAGGTAGAATAATGGTTATCATTACATTTAACCCAATCATAGTTTGTGTAACCCCCACTTGAATTTTCCATTACGGACAAACTCAAGTCCATATTAAAAGGTTCTTTGAAGATATTTCAAGATCCATTCTACAATGTTCCATAGACTATGTGGTTTCTATCACGACCTTGCATATCATCTCAATCAAATCGACATTTGTTTGGCTAAATCAAATCGACATTTGTTTGGCTAAATCAAATCTAATCTTAATCATTTTTTTGTAAGAGAGATATTTAGCCTTCATTATTTCTCTGGTCTTTACTACAAGAGTTTTGTTGATTGACCCCCTCAAAATTTGTTGAGGCATGTGAGGTATGAAAACTACCTTTGAATATCATTGTCTTGCACGATTTATGAAGTGTTTGAAGCTTTCTTTTACTCCTATTAGATATTATACCTATAATTTTGATCTTCTTGTCGAGAACCCTTTTGTTTTTTATTTTTGTACTATTGACTAGCACCTTCACCTTTAGTGGGTGCAAAAGAATCATGATAGACAATTTTTCGGCAAAAATATTTGGTGGAGGTTTTTCAAGAAGGGTTTTCCAACTTAAATTTTCTCGCGAGATATTTTCTAGTGGAGTTTTAGACACGTTTTATATCATGAGTTTTTCGATAGATCTTTCCAGATAGGTGAAAGCAATTTTCGATGGGGTGAAAGTGATTGTCTACGAATGTATTCATTGCAATTTTGTATATATTTATATATATGAATAAATAATGAGACTTGTAGAAAATATTTAATCAAATAATGGAAAATTGCGGAAAAAAGAGACAACTTAAAAAGGAATTTCTTACAAAAACTCAAAAAAGTAGAGTAAATTACTCCCATGAAAAAATGGTTTGAATTTAAAGATTATATAAAAACGAAAATCTAACTCTTACAACTTACAATTACTTCTAATAGAAGGGTAATCATACAAATTTTTTGGGAAAATTCTAAAATAACATCAAAACATAATTATGATATTCGAAATTTTTTTGAAGTAATTTCATCAACCAAATCCATCCTATAAATATTTAAATATATATTACTAAAAATTACAAAAAGAATAAAATTCTAACTTATTATATTGACTCGAATTTATTAATAATATAAATTGTCAAATTTACGTTTTGGATAAAATTTACTGTTTACTTCAGTTTTTGTGAAGTTGTAAAATACGGCTAAAATTGTCAAAAACTGTCCATAGAGCATCAAATTTCAGGCCTTACCGGCCATTTTTGAGAATGCTTTCCCTATTAGGAAAGGAATTCTGGTTTTTGTCCATCGAAGGGAAATAAAGACGATTGATTGAAGCCATTCACGACCAAAATTTTCAGACCTGGTATGGTTTAAATATTACAGCTCCATATGTTTGAAATCCTCTCCTTTATCGAAGTAGCGAGAAACTTTGAGCATTATTTTGAAAATTTGTAGTGATTGAATTGAGTTGTATTTTACGATCATCGATCGTGCCTCTTGGAACTCCTGGATTTTCATTTAGACTCTTCGAGAATTAGCTTTCAAAGTCTCATTAGGAACACTCGATGTCCTGCGCAGTAAAACATTATCTTAGACTACAAATTGTTATGGGTATAACAACGAAACCTTAGATCCCTAGAAAAAATGTCACATCTGGGCCATTGAGGTTCAAACCTGAAACCATCCAAGCAGCTCTGCGCAAAAGGCACGCTAGTGCAGAATATGGCATTAACCAATAAACTACCACAGCTGCAATCCCAGAACCATTCAAACCCTATTTGGTGAAAGAGATGAAGAAAATGACCACTAGCGAAAAAAGTTTGGTGTGGAAGCTTTGAACCGCCTTTGCCATGTACAAAAATCGAAAGTCACTCTACATCACCCATTCAGCCATTGTGCAGGGGGCCGACATAGATCAACACATAGAAACCATGGGCACAAACAAAGAGGAAAAATATCAAATAATGCATAAATCTATCCAAGCTACGTGCCAGAGGCTCCAAACAACCATTGTCTGCCCGTACGCCTTGAACTCCTCTCAAGTCTTGCCACGAGTACTGCTTCTTGCATGTTTTAATGAAACCCTTCCAAGATTTGAGGCAGAGAAGGGTTACAAAGGGGAAGAAAGGCCAGAGGCTCACCTCATCCACTCCATTCTCATATATTTTCCTTAGAAATTTGTTTTGACTGTGAAGAATGTATGAGCGAAGTTGGAAGAAGCACTAGTCTAACTCTTGATAACGAATCATTATCTGAATTTCTTAGCATGGGAAATAAAAACTCTCGAAAAAACAAGTTATATCACACATGCAAGATTCCAAGAAACTTATTCAAACTTCTTTCAATCTTTCATTCTTTTGCCGTTCCTCATTCCAAACTTGTGCAGAGTAATTGAATTGCACACTCCTTTGTTGCAGATCTTTCTCTAGTGTCGATTATCATTTTATTGAGGGCTTTGCACCATTGCCGTGTCATAAATGGAAATGGGAAAAGCTTACGGATGAGTTTATCATGAACTTAATAACCATTATTGGGAAATGACACCTTGCAAACATTTTTAAATCACAAGAAATAACCTGATTAGAGTTATGGATCAAAAATCAATTCATGGTGGTTGTGTTCAACTTGTGATTGGCAGATTATTCTATTCGTGTTACTAGATTGAAGACTTTGTCCATAACAAAGAATTTTGATATGTCAGAAGTATCAAAAGGTACAGATTTTCTTATTTCTCACATTTGGGTTGTTGTTGTACTCATGAAGTTTGTATTCTTAATTTTCTATGTTGGATTGAGCCTTTGAATAAAATAAAACCAAGTGTCATTGAAGTTTTGTGTTTTTACTAAGTTGGATTTTGTCATTTGTATGGTTTTCCTTTTGACAGATGGCTTAGGACAGAGTGGCTATGGCGGGCTTATGCAAATAGACTACATACTCAGTGGCAGAAGAATTTCCTGTGGATCATGGTAGAACCTTACCGGCGGCCTAGATCCTTTATACCACTTATTTCACTGAACATTGCAGCATTCTACACAGGAGTTGTAGGTGCAGCAGTTACGGAACAACTTTACAAGGTTTGTTTCCTTTAATCAACTTATAAGAAATTTATTGGGGGCGGGGGTGTCAATGGCTGGGCAAACATGTACAGTTTGCACTCTATTGCATGTACTCTGTCAGAAGGCCAACATTCCTTTTTCGTAGACATATTATCATGGTTTTCAAACATGAACCCGAACTTATCCCCAGCTTAATTTCATGGCTGTGAGTAAAGAAAAGTACGGGCTTAACTTTAAAAAAAATGTATGTATGCACACACATATATAAAGTGAATTCTTTTTAACATACACATGTATGTATGTATATACACATACATGCATACTTACATATACACATACACCTGGATACATATATAAACATACATGCACATTAAGATGTATATACACATGGATACATATACAAACATACATGCATATTAATATGTATATAACATACAAAAGCTTCAGTATATGTTGAATGAATGGAATGTTATAGGTGAAAAACATAGATAAAAAAATGAAGAGGATTGAAATTTATCATAGATGACTTATATATATTTATAACTTGGATTTAAGCACCGGACCATTTACAGATTGTGTTTGCGTAATGGTGAAGGCATGTGTACTCCATATATGAGGCACTAATTCAAATCTAGAGTGTCGTAGGGTATGTACACCACTTTGAACCAAGTGTTTTAAAAACCGGCTGAACCGGAACCGGAACCGGCCGGTTCGACCGGTTCAACATATTTAGACATGAACCGGTTAAAAAACCGGACCGTTCGACCGGTTTGGTACTGAACCGGCCGGTTTTGTAAGGAACCGGCCGGTTTAGTACCAAACCATTGAACCAGTCCGGTTTCATCCTGAACCGGCCGAGTCAGATTTTTTTCCTTTTTGGATTTTTGGTGAAGAAAACACAAGCAAAGAAAAAAATTTGCCATTTTTGGAAAGGGTCCAGGAAGATGTAGCAACAAAAACTTGCATGTACCATAACTTTCATTCTGTGGCTCTGTTTCAGTTGCTGTTTTTTCTAAAAGTGTATATTTTCTTGAGCTCTACGCATTGATGGCAATATTTTTCTTATTTTCATAAAATCCATTTTTGCACCTTTTTGGACCAAGCAACTTCTTGCAATCTTCTGAAAGAATCATGAGCTTTGGTCGCCTTTGTAATGCATTAGTAATTAAAAATCTTGGATAACTTTCCAAACTTGCGAGTATTCTCCGTGCTCGGACTAATCGTCCCACCTGCTAGCTTGGTCGCAACTTGCTTATTCAAATGTTGACTTCACATATCAACAGATGCGTAGGTTTTTTTTTTGCTATTTTAAGAGTTTTTTTGTGTTTACACTCCAATTTGCGCATCCTCAGACACAAGACTGAATGCTATCGTAAAGTTCCCAACAAAAAGAAAGCATTAATAGCAATGAAAGAAAACGCTGCAAATACACAATTTTGGCTGCAAATTTATGTTTTTTTAAAGAAATTTGAGTATTTTTTAAGTTGCCGAGTATTCCCGAGTATTGGCCGAATATTGCCGAGTTTTTGCCGAGTTTGTTTTTGGGGGTCTGCCGAGTATTTGCCGAATGCGAGTATTCCAACTATGGTACTATATACATGAGCAAACTATGCATATTTTGTGTGTAATTGTTGGAATTATGGTTTTTAACCTTTCAAATATATTATTTTCATTAAAAATATAAAATTTTATGTATTTTTTAGTAAACCGGTTCATTAAGTTTGAACCGGTCCGGTTCCGGTTCGGTTCGGTCCGGACCTCAGCTGGTTCTGAGTCTGGTTCCAATTTTTAAAACATTGCTTTGAACAATATAAGGTAAATGGAAAAACAAATACAATCCTCCTTTTGGACATCCAAAAGGGAGATTTCATATACCAAATTGGTGTCTTGCTTGGTGGTGACCTAAAAAATACCTTGCACTAGAAAACCAAGACATATGAAATAGAATTTGTGGAAAGCACACCTCACTCCAGCAAAAGTGTAAAAGTACAACAGCAAGGGAAAAACACTAGTGGAGGCCATAAGATTTGTTTCCACCGTTGATTCTTCCAAGTCAGCTGGGAGAGGCAAGAAGACCAAAGCAAAATGATCTACCTAAGATGTTCTTATCCCTACAAATTTGGATAATTTTTTGATTGAAAACTGTTTTCTATTACTCAATACATATAGTACATCGCTAATCGTACAAAAATTTGGGTTGAATGGAATCACACCCCGAAAGAAGACAACATCGATCTGTGTACCGAGAAAGGAGATATAAAAAATCTTTAAGAAACCATCATTTTAATTAAGCATAATCAGAAATAACTAGTCATCCACAAAAAATTATTCAGCCAAAAAAAGTCCTGAAACCATATAAAGCCCCTTGGGCAACAAGAGCAAGGTACAAAGCAACAATTAACATGAGCAATCAGAGCAGATGGAGGTGGCAGATTTGCCGTATCAGGGATTGGCACTCACCCATCATTATTCTTAGATTTTTCTTTGTCTTCTTCTTTCTCAGACTGATTGATAGTAGAAATGGCAAGCACCAGCGAATGGAACTTTCCTTGAGGAAGTACCACCCACCTACTGGAGTTGGGAACAATGTGATCAAACCAACATCCCCTCCAATGCTATAGCTGGGATGAGAACATGGTGAGAAACTCTTCCGACTAAGAGAGCAGTGATCCCCATGGTCCCCATGCCCATGACCTTGTGATGGCAACCATAAGCGAGAGGAATCAATTGGCACATGGTTCATGACACATGGAGCACTTCCCAGTGTTCCAAAAGAGATTGAAGATTTTCCACTTCGAGTTGCACTTTCTCGGCTTGGACTTGAATCTCAAGCATGATATTGGAGATACCTTACATGTTTATTACCCCATTCTTATTCCTCATGTGTCGTTTAAGATTGTTAACACCTTTGTTGCTAAGACTATTTGGAAAGCTTGTGAGCTGCTTAAACCTCAGATCATTTGGGATGGGGATAGATTTAGGTCAGACCTCTTTCTCGGTCCCTTTGGCGGTCATCTGTTCTCAACTAATATGGCATCCCCTTGGGTCAGGAGTCCTAGGATTTTCAGAAAGGGTTTCATTTCTGACCTTTTTGCAAAGATACTAGAAATTGGCTTCTCTGGCAAACCAATTTCCACTTTGCAATGGGGATTTTGAACTTTCATTGAAATTCAAAAGGCCATACTCAAAGAACACCGTCACAAAATAGGTGTGCATTCTCCTCCTGCTTGGTGGAAGAACTGGAAGTGGCCTGTGGAGACCCCTTCTGCCCGTATAAATCCTGGCTTGATTATCAGCTTTTATCACGAGCTTGCAGATTTGGGAACCTGCGAATGTAAGTATTGTAAATAAAAGAAGAAAAATCTCGATGGTGTCAGCAGACCAAGTCCATGACATCACTTAGAAAAAAATATGATAAAATAATGTAGATCTAGAAGCCTATGAAATTCTCCCCAGATCATTGAACTTGAGGATGGTACTCTTGAACCCACCTACTCTTCTTTATGTGGATCTTATCTTGGGGACCAACAAAGGGATTGAGAGAGAGACCTGACCTCAATCAATCTCCGTCCCAAATGAGCTTAGGTTTAAGAAACTCCCAAGCTTTTAAAATAATCTTAGCAACAAAGGTGCCAACAATCTTAACGGCACAGGAGTACTAAGAATGGAGTGTAAACCAAGCCCCTGGAATGTTAAGAGGCATTGGTGTTCCCAACTAATGCCATCTTCTTAGAGAACAAATATGAAAAAATAAGATAGATATAATCCTCTTGGAAGAAACTACACAGGCAGAAAATGTTAAGACAACTCAAATACTAGATTATGGGGAAGCCAACACATTCACTTTTGCCCTAGAAAAAAGTAATGTAATAATAGGATCCATGGAGGCATGCCCCGAATCTCATTCCTTTTCTTTTGGAGTGGTCTTCAATTTCTACTCCTAACTCGAAGAAAATTTCAGCGTTGTTAACATCTGCATACCTCCATATGGTGGCACCGTGACAATAGAATCTCCAAAAAAAGGGGCGTCAGGGGTTTAATCAAAGGGCTGTGAACTCTCTCCTTGATCTGATCATAGCCTCTTCAGTGATCGATCTGGATTACGTACCGGGCTTATTTACCTGGACAAATAGAAGAAAAGGCAGTTATTACATAGCTGAATATCTGGAAAGAATCCTTATATTATCTCAATGGATTACTCCGAATATAGAGATTGGAGCAAGAGTTAGTGATACTACACTTTGTGATCAATGGCCTATAGTGCTAGAGATTGTCCCTAAATGACAATAGCCTATCCATCACAATACAGGTTTGAAAGTATGTGTGGCTCACCCATCCAGAGTTTGCTTCAAATTTTGAAACATGGTGGGAGGAAAGTAATTATATCCAAGGCTATGAAATGCACAACTTTATGGTGAAGCTTAAATACTTAAAATTCAGAATTAAGTTATGATATTGCCATATCTTTATAAGCATATTGTCTCAGGTAAAGAAAAAATAGGCCAAATAGCAATGGTTCAAAAACAAATTTGAGAGCAGGGGTTCACTTCCGCAATGGCTGATCAGGAGCAGTGGCTCATCAATGAACTGGATCTCATTCATCAACAGGAAGAATACTTGTTGAGTTCATCAAATATGAAGTGAGTTCCCTTGCCTTTCCTCCTGCCACACTCTTTAATGAGGTGGTGTTCAGGTTTTCCTCAGTCATGGTCTCAACAAATAATTCACCCTATTCATAATTCCAGGGATCTCTCTATCCCTCACAACGACAGGGCCATTATGATTGGGCATACATTTGCTAAACTTTATGCCATGGTGTTGGACACACAGCTATCAGAGTACTTGGAAAGGAATAATATCAGAGTTGAGAGTAAGCTGGCTTTAGGAGGGACTACCAGACCATTGACCACATCTTTACACTCTGGGCTATTATTGAGGAGGCTCATCACAAGTCTTTTGCTGTTTTGTTGACTTTAGGAAGGCATTTGCCTTTTGCTATTTTGTTGACTTTAGGAAGGCATTTGTCTTTTGCTATTTTGTTGATTTTAGGAAGGCCTTTGACTTGGTTTTGAGATACCTGATTTTCTAGAAGTTGAAAGTATCAGCATCCCAGATTCTTTGATTACAGTTGCTTGTAGGATTTATGAGGCAGTTATTGGGCAGTTGTCATACTTCTCTTGACTTCTCTTTGTGAAGAGTACCATTGGGGTCAAGCAAGAATGTTCTATCTCTTTGACTCTATTCAACATTTACATTGATGAATTTGAGGAGTTTTGTCGGCAACATACCCATTTACATAACAGTTGTATTTTGCATGAGGTACTTATAGCTATCCTCCTTTTTTCCGATGATGTTCTCTGCCACACTCTACTAAGGGCTTAAAAAGATGACGTGATGCCCTTGCTTTTTATGCGAACTTCGATAGCTTGTGGTCAACCTTAGTAAAACTAAGGTCATGATTTTCAATATCTCCAAGCGCTCTCTCTCCAAATTCTAGTTTTTTCAAAGGGGACTTCTAGAGATCACATTGGCCTACACATACTTGGGGGTCCAATTTTTCAGGTCCATCCTTTAGCATGAAGTCTAACCCACATCCGTGCCTTTGTAGGGGTACACCTCTCTTTCCGTCTTGAACGCGTCGGAGTTTCTAGATTCACTTCCAAGACATCTCACCCAAGTCACGCCTTTTGATGCAATTATCAAGCCTATTTATATGGTTTAGAGGTTTGGGGACCTAGCTTGGGAGTCATTGACTGGGGTGGTATTGAGAGGGTCTAGACTCCCATGCTACATTGCATGATCTGTTGCAAGTGAACAGTTCCTCAGTGCATTGTCTAAGCTGAATTTTCCACTAAGCTGCTACACGTTGAGACTATCTGTAGGCTTACTTTCTACATCCACAGACTCAAATCCCCGAGGGTGTCAACTTTGGATCATGAGAGATGTCCATACTCAGCACTTTTCTCTTTAGATAGGATGCTTCATTAGTCCCCATCAAACGTCGACACCATTGGTACTTTGAGACCAGATTGCTGCTTCTTTCTATTGTCATTTCCATTGATAGGTTACCCTCTTTCTTTTACTCATTGGATGCCCCCAGGCTCCTCACAAAGGATGTCATCATTAGAGCTACCAGAGAGGATATCTACATACGATATATTTGGGCCATCCGGATCTACCCCCTTGAGTCACTCAACCCCAAAGTTTCTTTTTACTTTGAGCATTTCTTATAGATGGTGGATGATATTATTCGTTCTCACTATCTTCAGTGCCATTGGTCCCACGGCTTGAGATTTCCCCTTGGCTAGATGAGAGTGTGCTCTCACTAGTTATGGGTTGAAATTGATCATCACATTCTCTTTCAAAACCAGATCTGTCATCTTTGCTCCCTCTAGGAGACAAAGACCTTGGAACACTTCATTTTTAGATGCCCCATTTATTATGAGATCGGGGGAAGCTATCATTGCCTCTATAGGGACAAAGGAAACACTCTATCTACTTTCTTCAGATATCTAGACTAGTGGTGCGTAGCTCTTTATCTTCATGAGGCTGCCACCCTCTAGGGCAAATCCCTACGGGGGTTCTAGAGGCTCCAGAGCCCCCATGCGGATCACCTCTTTTTTCTAGCACACCTAGATGACAAACAACATTACGCGTCCTTTTGACACTAGTACTTCACATATCAAAGCTGATATATCAGTTAAGTGGCACTTTTCTCAGCTCACTATTACTACTCGAGACCACTTAGATCCCCTCAACTTGCTCTTCCTTGCCATTGCGGATTTGGTCCTTCCTATCGGTGTGGCTCGCCCATTATCGACAACATGGATCTACTTCTTATTGGTTGTCCCCTAGAGCACAAGGGCAGACTCATATCATGAGCTTCTTTTTTTTTTACAAGGGCTTCACTACCCTTGGAAGCTAGGGGATATTCTAGAGGAAGTGCGTTGCTTCCTCCTAGGATCTTCCAACCTTGCCCCTCCGACCTTTGATACTTCCCGGCAAGCATTGCCAATCTTTCATAAAAATCAATGATGGCTCAAACGACTCCTTCACTTCAGGCACAAATAGAGATAATCAATGAAATTTCCTTCTAGTATTCATCGGCACGTGCTTTTGGGGCTCTCGTACGCTCTTCATTGCTATTTGTATCAATTTCATTACCACCTATGTTAGTGGCACATTGCTTTATTTTTTTCCTATGTACTTTTAATCCTTTATTTTGCTTCTAGGATTCTCTCTTCCTAGAACTTTTTATTATTATCTGCTCTATCCTTGAGCCCCATTGACCTACTTTATGGTCATCTATGGACATTAATATAATTTCATTCTTTCTTATGATTATTTAGGTACTCTTTCTTTGTTTATGTATCGGTTATACAAGCATACTCAAGACTTCTGTTAGGACCAAACTCCATCTAAATTCTGCAGTCATAGAACATCACTTGTGTGGCTTGTTTTTTTTTCCATCCAGGAGCAGATGCTGTTGTAATTTATTTTATATTCTAATAAAATTCTGAACCTTTTTCAAAAAATCACAGCCCATAATCTCCGAAACATTATGTGTTTGGTCGTGAAGTCAAAGGCAAATCTGTTCATTTGTTTTCTATTCCTAAACAATGACGACTATTTGACTGTTATATTAGTCAAGAACTACATCTTTCTAGTTTTTCTTGTACCAATAACCTTCAATATCAATAATGTTATTAGTCTTTATATGATTATTTATTTCCAAGTCAATAAATATTTCTCATTATTTTTTTGGAAAAAATATTAATATATTGTATTTATAGAAAAGGAGAATTAACAGCTACAACCTTCTAGGGAACTGAGTAAGAAAAATGCATTAAGAATATTTACCATATACTAAGGCTGTGAAAAGGTAACGAAGACCAACTAGAACAGCACTAGTAGGTGTTCTGCATATACACATGATCCGAAAGAGAAAATCTAGTTAGAGAGTTTTCCAATAAACCTATAATATCTATCATAACCATTGGATATATCCTGGTTAGAACATGGACCACAGCATTACTGGATTTACAAAAAGAAAGTTACTAAACTTCTTAGCTTTAACCATCAAGGGATTGCATTGGCTGAAAGGATCACTGGCTAGTGTTTTGCTTGGCCTCTTGACGAGTAGCTTCAAGGGGCAGTAGTAGTCCATTTTGCCAATGTACTCCATAGAGTTGCATTCACGGAAAGCGGGCACTTGTTACTTTGTAGCCTGAGCTTGTGCGCTGCTGCAAGTGGCTTCCATCATGGCTTTTTGTTTTGTGCCCTTTGTTGCTGCTGATTTTCTTGAATTTTGTTCACAATCAAATGTTCTATGGGATCAAACAGCAAGATTTTCTCAAGATTCTGGAGCCTGAATTGCTGAAATTCAATGATTTTTGGAGTCAAATGATGTAGTCATGATATTGTGTGCTCAGAATTGTGAGGTTGAAGATGCATTTTCCAATCATAGGGATGAGATTGCCAAACTCTCCAAACTTGCTTGTGAGTAATTCTAACTTTGCATCAGGACTATTGATTGCTTTAACAACATCAACATATTTGTACCACTTCTGGGATTGAAAGGATTTTTCCATTTTATAATTGCCTTGCATGAACTTGGGGTCAAGGAGAAATAAGCCTATGGTGTTAGGCATTAAGAATAAATGTGTCAACATTGTGTTGGTTTATAGCGCGGAGATGGAAGCATGACTTTGTGTGCTTTGATTTTGCATTTCTTTTCCTTGAAGGAGGTGTTTGGGGCTGTCGAGCGGTTTGTTTTGCCATGCATATCTTTCACTTGAATGACAGGTAGATGGGGTGATCCGGATTCCGAAGATCTGGAGCATAACACTCTAGATGAGGACCTAGATGTGTTGTATTGGTATGTGGAAGCAATTATATTCGGTGAAACAAAACAAAGAAAATATAGAACTTGAACAAAAATTATATTAATCTTTGCATTTTTACAAGTATACTCTTGAGAGAGATTTATGGTTGTTTATCTCCTATCTATCTACTTGTTGTATAATGCTATAGATGTGCATACATATTAAGAAGTCATGAAAGCATAAAGAACTGTTATAGAAGTTGGACCGCTCGGGCTTCTATTTACAACTTTTCACTTTTTGACTGTAATGTGGCTTGGTTGACAAATGCGGGGTATGTTGTTAGATGCTTTGGCATAATGTGAGCCCTAGAAGTGCCACTTAGCATGGTGCGGAGTGTCCACGTGGCCAGGTGAGTTTTTGACATTTTGCACATAAATTGAGTTGCGTGGCATGTTTGTGATTGTTGCGTGGTGTTGCTAGTGTTGTGTTGTATTGCAAGTGCTATCGATGTTGTGTAGAATGTGGAGCGATGCTGAATGACAAAAAAGATCGATTCTCAAAATTTTTGTACAGGTGCTGCCTCTTAACCCCGCAAGGGGTAAGCCCTTGATAGTAACATCGTTTCCTGTCAACCTCGCAAGGGGTAAGCCCTTGATAGTTACAATGTTTCCTGTCAACCTCGCAAGGGGTAAGCCCTTGATAGTTACAATGTTTCTGTCAACCCCGTAAGGGCTAAGCCCTTGACACTAATGTGCTCCAAAACTATTGGGTAGAGTGTGCGATATGGTCTTTGGAGTTGTGCGGTATGGATATTGTTGTTGCGCATGTGACACATGATGCAAAGAGTTGTATGAAGGAGCTCAAGTGTACGAGTTGTACGGATTGTTTCCTAGTGTCGTGTAGGAGGCCCATGATGTAAGAGTTGCACACAAATGGCAAAGGTTGTGTAGCATGTTCCTTGGCACCATGCAAGAGGCGCATGATGCAAGGTTCCGAGAGGTGATGCACGAGTGACCAAGGCACTCAAGGTAAGAGTGTGGGGTTGTCGGTTGCATATGATCATTCACCATTTCATGAGAAACAATCGTCCTATTTTTGTTATGTCTAAGAAGCAATTGTGGAAGTCGGGCTTCTAGTTGCTTCAGGCGAACCATTTGCCTTTGTGATCATTTTGGTTTGCCATGACAACTTTGTATCTTGGCATAGAAAAAAGTATTGTGTACGCGGTTTCCACAACTTGATATGTTTCGATTGATGTAATCGTAGTTAGGGATATCCAACTTTTGCTTATTTCCTAGCCTTATAATTGCATGCGAAAATAGATCCTCTTCGCATGTCAACATGCTCGCTTCAACATTATGGTTCTCGGGTTATGTTGTGGAGCCTGTTTTCATGTGTGGAAGTGTTGAAGACTAAAATATTGTACACTCACCACGCAGTTTTTCGTTGAGAAAAATTTTAAGCCTCGAAAGACGTGCCCGATACCTTGGGAAACATGCTCTTCTCATATGGGTGGTATTTTGACCCATAGGTTTATGGGGCGGTTTTGGCCCATGGTTTTGGTACCCATGGTATTGTAAAATTTCTCAAGCAGTTGCATATTGATGTGCTTTTGTGCATATGGTAGGGTAGACATAACATTGTAGATGTGTGTGAGTTTAAGTGTGAATTCTAGGAGAGTTTGTTGAGCATAGCTCCAAATAGATCTAGGTATTGTATTGAGAGAAAGAGGTGGCTTGTAATAAAATCGAGCAAGTGATTCTTGGTGGACGTAGCCCAAATTGGATGAACCACATTAAATACTGTCTTTGTGTTGTGTTTTTTTATTTTTGCACTTTTATTTCAGATTTGTGATTTTTTTGCATATTAGTTTCTACTATTGCGATCTACGTGTGGGATTGTTCCGCATATTTTATCCCTTAATTCCTAACATTAGGTGCTCCTTCGACGATTGCACCACCGCATGCATCATCATCCATTGCAACTCTTCTCCGTTTTGCAGTCTCTATAGCCTTCAAATGGGCTTGTACTCTTCTCATCATTTCCGCCAAGTCTACAAGCATTTGCGCTCTAGATGCTCTCGTCGCTTTGGTAGCGAAGTCCCTATATGTGCCACCCAATTTCCTCACAACAATCAACAATAAGAAAATATTACTATCTACACCACCTACTCAAAACCCAAATGTTGGAAGATGCCTACAACTACTTTCTACCCACACTCACATGTATGGAAAGCAACTACTGAAAATCACTCACTTACAGGACTCTAAAATCCTGCATTGATACCAAACTGATGCAGTTGCTGTTAGGTGTTTCAATTAAGAGATGTATCAGACCACACAACTTACAATTGTTAGAGGAAGATCTCACACAAACAAGATCCCTACACAGCTCATAAGAAACAATAAAGGATTCTTAAATGAATCAATGAGGAAAATATTACAGACTCGTACACAATACATTCCCATTTTTTTGCAGTCTTACCATAGACTTTGCAGAAATTCCCAAAAAGAAATTTCAATCCTTGTGACCTATCCTTGCTATGCTTGCAACATGCAAGACTTCAATTGAACAAGACTTGGCTCCTTGGACATTGGAGCTTTACAATGCAACCGATTCTACTCACAATTTGCTTCTACAAGCACTTGCTAACTTCCCAATCCACTACCATGGTTCTATGATCTCTATTCCAAGATCATATGGCTACTTCTAACTACCTTGTAGCATGCTTCTTACATCCATCGCTCCCTCTATTTATAGATTTGGTGGGAGAAATAAAGGTCTCTTTTTAAATAAAGTTACCTTTTCAAAGATTCCTTAATTCGATCAGATCACTATCAACTCAGCTCATCTGGTTTATAAGTAATCATTTATGGGGGTGTCTTCTTCCAATCAAAACATACCAGGTTGCTCGGTCATCCAGTTAGCAAAGAAAACAAATTATGGCCCACATGTTCAGGTCCAATTGGGTTGATATTGGAAGGCACACAAAAGAACACAAGATCCACAAAGGCTGCAAAAGTCGAACAATAACCGCTAATAGGAGTGCATAAGAACACCCAAAGGTGCAAAAGCTCCCTAACATCCGCTGGATGCAACAATCCATAAGGCTTCACAAAGTCTAAAATTCTTCATGCCTTGTCTTCTTTTGTTCTAAGCAACACTATGCGCAATTTTGCACAAAGCTACATAGAATTGTGCAAGCTTTTATTTCTCCTAACTCTGAACTGTTTTTGGTGATGCAAGAGTGCAAGTGAACTTGGATGCTCCTACATCATTTCTGTAGGATGAGTTTGTGATGCTGTAGGTGGTGAGTGTGTCGCGATCTTCTTAGGAGTTCGCATGGAATCATTTTAGGAATCCAATATCTCTTGCCACCCATTGATATGATGATACTCTGCGAATTTGGTTGTGTACACACTGTGGTGGCTATGCATGTGTGCATGCCCAAGGATTATATCACAAGCATCAACTATGCTATGTCAGAAACTGTTTGAAAGGATGGATAACATATGAGAAACGACATTGGGGAGTGATATGTATACCTTTGGAGCTGTAGGAACTGATCCATTCTAAATTTTAAGGACGCAGATGAGGCATAGTATGCATATTTTGTCGCTTTAGAGATGAGATTCTTCATGCTACTGCCATTGATAAGAAAATCCAAGAGTTGCCCTTGCACTCACATTTGCAAATGGAATAAGTGTTTTGCTTTAATGTCTTGCATTGCTAGTGTGGTTGTGTTATGACAAGGAGCTTCTAGGGTTGTTTCCTCCATTTCTAGAAATAGTTGATATTGGGGATCCTCTGCTCCTGCATGAGCAAGCAAGTTTTTTTGCACGTGGCACGTTGTCTTGGAGTGCCTGCTGGTTTTGTGTTTGTTCCACCATTTACGTGTCTTAGACGGTTTGTACTTGTTTTCTTTGGTGCAAAAGTTGTGTCCTTTCCTTCGTCTTTGACCCTTCTTCAATGGTCATTGCAAAGTGATAAGGCTTCTCCCATCATCTCGACCTTAGCCAGCTTCAGTTTGAACTAGATGAATGTGCTGGTTAGAATGAACCCGATTTCACATGCAAGTCATGGAAGGCATTGGTGTAGGCTGGGACTGATCAGTCACGTCCTTGTCATAGTTACCATTGAATATAGTGGTTGTCATAGACATCTTCAAGATAGTATTCATCCTTGAAGGCTTCTGGGATTTTTCCTAGGCCGGCTTAGATTCCTCTTCTATATGGTCTTCCTCCCATAAAGTATGGGCTTCCACCACTTCTTGACCGATGAAGAAACTTTCAAAAATGCAATCTTGATTTTCTCTTTGTCGAAAAAGTCATTCATAGAAATATATGACTAATTGATCCACCCAATTCTATGTTGCATCTGCAATTATTTTTCCCTCAAACAAAGGAGCATCTAAATTTTCTTGAAACCTAGGGGACTCGACCACCAAAAACTTTGCATTTAGAGTGAGCCGATAGAATCACCTGTTTGAGGACTTTAGCAAACTAGTTGAACATAAATGTTTTTGTTCTTGAAGAGCTTTGCAATCTCAAGCTTGATCATTGGGACTTCATCTCGTACTTCATTGTGTCTAGCTATCTAAAATTTATTGAAATTGTAGATAGTGTGAGGGATCTTGTAGCTTGATGCCGAGCTAAAAATACCATGACCTTGTTTGATGGCACACAAGATGAATCATTCTTATAACAATGATCCAAATCCAACAAGGTCCAGGGAACACCCTTTTAGATGTGTTGTAGGCATATGCAGAAGAAATTATATTTAAAGAAACAAAATAGATAAAATATAGAATTGAAACATAAATTATTTTAATCCACACATTCCATACATGGCATACTCTTAAGGGAGATGTATGAACGCTTATCTCTACTTATTTGCCTGCTATTTAATGCTACAGATTTGTATACATATATTACAAAGCCACAAACGCATAAAGAATTGTGGAAGTTGAGTCACTTGGGCTTCCATGTACGAATTTTCATTTGCTTGACAATTGCATGGATTGGTTGCCAGTTGTGTGTGGTATGTTGTGGCATATGACGAGCCTTGGAAGTGCCATTTGGCATGGCGCAACATGGTTTGGTGTCCACATGACCAGGTGAGTTATAGAGGTTCTACATGGGAACCGAGTGTTGCACAACATGTTTGCGAGTGTTGTATAATATCGTGAGATGTGATGAAGTGCCGCAAATGCTTTGCAAATGGGAGGTCACCTTTGAATGATGTTGAGATTGATTCTAAAAATTTGGCACATGGTATCGGGGTGCTGCCCCTCAACCCCAAGGGCCAATTCTTTAACACTTACATGCTATGTGCCTATTGGGTGGAGTGCACAATATGTTGTAGCTGTTTGACATGGATCCAGTGCTGCACGAAGGGGCATGTTGGAAGGAGCTACGTGGAGGAACTTGGTGTTTGGGAGTTGTGCGACATGTTTGAGGGCATTGCACTAGAGGAGCAAGGTGCAAGGGCTGTGCGTAGATGCTTGAAGCATGTAGGTTCTACAACATGTTTCCGCTAGAGGAGCAAGATGCAAGAGGCTACGCGTAGATGCTTGAAGCGTGTAGGTTGTGTGGCACGTTCCTTGGTGCTGCATATGAGGTGCATGATGTAAGGTGATGCACATGTGACTAAGGCACTCAAGGTACATGATCGCACAACCGTGTATTGATAATAGGGAGTTGTTGGGTAGCTGGAATGACACAAACACAAAGGGGTTTTGGATACATGGAGGCCAACTATTTTAAACACCCTAGTGGGTTGGGTAGATATAAAGGGGTCTAATTGAAGTAGAAGATGGAGTATACCCCTTGAGTTTGATCTTGAAAGCTTTGTTGTGCATGCGAGGAAGAGCATCAAAAGATGGAGGAGCCTAGCCTAAGCTACTGACCTATTGGTATGTGCCTCCTTCCATATCTTCTTCGTTAAGGGGATTTGGTGCTTGGAAACACTCTAGATTTGAAATCATCCCACGTGTATTTAATTGAGGGTTGATTTACATGATGCTAAAGAAAGAGCTTTTTTCTGTAGATTTTCAAGAGCTTTGCTTCTTTTCACTAGACAATTGTATTTGTTGTATGGGCTGCTCTCCTTTATAGATTTTGAAGCAATCTTGTACTGTACCTTAATCACATCCTGTGGTATTCATACATGGTTTGACTTGATCCAAGATTTGTAGTAGAAGAAAATCAATTGAGGTGCCATGGATTTTGTGGTGGTATGACGTGAAACAGTCCTAGAATCTTTCCCTTGACCGCTTGCATTTTCTATGTATACGCGGGGTGTGGCAAAGCATTGTGGAATTTCCTTACAAGACGAGTAAACTGTAAAGCGTTATCTAAGGTAGACAATCTCGATCACCAACGTTTGAATTTCCTCCTCATGCCTATAAAGAGGTACCTTGGCTACCCTAATGTGCCTAGAGGTGTTGAGTGGTGGCATCGTGTGGAGTGAGCTTGTAGTCTTTGTAACCATTATTATTGTACTTCCTTGCATTAAGTTGGAGATTGCGGTATGTGCATTGATGCCATATTGTGACAATGCTTTTGAAATTGCTTAGCCTTTCCCTCACGCCACCAAAAATTCTGTGGCTTTGTTGTATAGTGTTGAGTGCTATGCATTGTAGATTGGATGCGTGGATATGGGTATAGGTGGCTAAAGAGGAGGGTGAGTTTAGATAGATCTAGCAAAAATAGACATGGGTGCGATGGGATACGAGAAAAGAATGCAGCTTGGGAAAAGGTTGAATACATAGTAATCGAGAGAAGTGTCTCATGGTACTTGGGATATTTCTCGAGACATCTCCCAAGTCTCGAGACTTTGTTTAAAGTCTCCCATGTCTCCTATGATTGTCTCCTTAAAAACACGTCACTTGCCTTAAATTTTTATTTTATTTTCAATATTAGAAGTTAAAACTTCAAAATTTAAAGGTGAAGTTGAATTATAAAAAGTAAAATTTTAAATTTTAAAAATAAAAACTTAATGTCAAATGTCAAGTTAAAACGAAAACCTAAAACATCAAATCTTCAATGTTTATGAAATCAGAATCTGTTGTATTTTAATAATTGATTCTCAAAAATTTAAATATATAAATATTATTTTTATTTCTTTTGCCATCTCCAAGTATCCCCATACCCAATGTCTGAAATTGGTGTGCCATCCCCCTCCCCATCTCTTGGTGATTGTGGTTGAATATTAGGTGATTTGGGAGGGTTAGGCTAGTAGGTAGTATTGACTAGGAAATCCACAAATTTTATGGTAGCTGAGATGATAAGAATAGTTACCATGTTCTTACAAACTTAGTGAAAATTTGGTTCGAACCGTACTTTTTGGTCTGACCGAACTTACCAAACAAGTTCGGTTGAACATAATTTTTCTTTTTTTAATTAAAAAATTAAAACATTTAAATTAAAAGAACTTCAACACAAAACAAAAATGAAACAAGAAACACTAATACCTAAGCGCATAAAGGAAAACTCCGTAGATAATATATTTATTTATTATTATGTGTAATTGTTTTTTCTTTTCAAATATCATTATCTATGTATAGTATTTATTATTTATATCTATTTGCTATTTGTAAATTTTCTAAACCGAACCGAACCGAACCTTTTGCAAAATTCCGAACTTCCAAACTTTGTTTCCCTTTTGATCTATCCAAACTTTTCGAACATGGTGACTATGATGATAAGTATACCAAAATGTCTTAAGAATGTTTATGGATGGGGAATGCCACAAGGCCATGAAGTGCTAAGTGGGTTATGAGGTAGGAGATTTTATGCAATTTGGTCGAATAGAGGTAAACATGGCTTGATGAGGATATGGGACTTGAAGTATTGTTGACTTGAGATTGATATTTTGTTAGGTGCATGCATATAATATTATAAACCATGTTTCAAAAGTAACTTGGGTTAGCTGATAGCTATGGCTATGAAGTGGAGGGTTAGGTTCCTCCCAATCCATGTGAGTTTTTGTTTAACCATGATCAATTGTGTTAAAAAGTGGCCGCTCTAAGTCCAATAGTACTCTGATTCTGGTTGGGAGCTTGAATCCACCCTGGTATAGTCGAAAGTTGTTAGTGTGATTGATGTCATCATTGGCCAAAAGGTCTACTGCTTTGTTGTAGTGTTTCTTTTGATGATGAAAGGTGACTGCCTCCATATTTATGAAATCAGAACCTGTTGTATTTTAATTTTTAGTTTTCAAAATTTAAATATACAAATATCATTATTTTATTTCCTTTTCCATCTCCAAGTACCCCTGCACCCAATGTCTGAAATTGGTGCCCCCTCCCCCTCCCCGTCTCTTGGTGAATGTGGTTGAATATTAGGTGATTTGGGAGGGTTAGGATAGTAGGTCGTATTGACTTGGAAATCCACAAATTTTATGGTAGCTGAGATGATAAGTATACCAAAAATATCAAGAAAGTTTGTGGATGAAGTTTGCCCACAAGGCCATGAAGTGCTAAGTGGGTTATGAGGTAGGAAATTTTATGCGATTTGGTCAAATAGAGGTAGACGCAGCTTAATGAGTATATGGAACTTGAAGTATTGTTGAACTAAACTTGATATTTTGTGAGGTGCATGCATATAAACCATGTTTGAAAAGTAACTTGGGTTAGCTGATAGCTATGGTTATGAAGTGGAGGGTTAGTGTCCTCCCAATCCATGTGAGTTTTCTGTTTAACTATGATCAACTGTGTTGAAAAGTGTCCGCTCTAAGTCTTCTGCTTCTGGTTGGGAGCTCAGACCCGCCCTGGTATGGTCGAAAGTTGTTGTCAGTGTGATTGATGTCATCATTGGCCAAAAGTTCCTCTGCGTTGTTGTAGTGTTTCTTTTGATGTTGAAGGGTGACTGCCTCCATGTTATTGAGTGAGGTCACTAACTGTTGGATCATGTTTTCCATCTGCCAATTGTAGTCATGTCTCTATATTATTATATTAGCACTGAATGAATTATGCACCCAAGTGTCCTACCATGGTAGTTGAGGTTGATGATTATTTTTGGATTCTCCTTTTTCCAGTAAATGATGTAGACCATGCTCGGCTGCTAGATTGATTCCTATATTCAAAGAAATAAGCTCAACAACATAGATTGTTTATGTCCCAATATATTGGATTTAACTAAAGAGGGGGATGCCTTGGGAGTCTCTTATTATACCCCCTATGTATGCTTTTTCCGGGGTTTCCTTTGACATCCCATCAAACTTAGTGTTTGGGAGGGAATGGGGGTAGCCATGCTGACTTTGCAGAAACTCTGAGTAATGAAAAGTATTGTGGAATGAGAGATTCCAACTATGTGCCATCTGGCAACCTAACATGCTAGCTGAGTCAAATGACCCTAATTGTTCTTTATGCAAGACCAAAACTGTGTTTCTGATTTGAAGTTTGATTTGTATGGATATTTGACCAATTTCTTGCTTATTAAGTTATTTGTGTACCCATGTTTATTTCATGCCACAACTGCACAAGATGAAGCTTGGTGTGATTTGACGCAGCTCATGCTTGTTTTGATCCCTTTCCATTTGAATATTTCCTTGGAGATCAAAATAAGACTTGTGTTTGAAACATCAAAATGTGGGCTACCCTCCAAATTTCCACTGCTATGGGGCATTCAAAAAAAGATGTTGAATGATCTCCTTTTCTAGGAGCAATTCGGGTATATATTTGGCTGCGTTCAGCTGAGTTTTTGGAGATTATCTTAGGTTAAGAGACTATTGTGTGCTAATAACCAGGGGAAACCTTTGATTTTGGGCCAAATTGGAATTTCCCATAGTTGATGCCATTTGATATGAGTAGTTGAAGTAGCGTGTACGAGGGCATTGTAAGCCAAAGCAACAATGCAATCTCCATCAGTAGTATGCTGCCATATCTGTTCATCTGAATGAGGTAAATAGAAAATTGGTCTTGAGGCCAAGAGCTGTAGAAGCAGCTGTGTTTGAGCTTGTTCTTATATGCCATGACTTGAGATCATTTTCCTTGTGCTAAGATAACATATTTGGAGGGTAGCGATGAAAATAATCTGCTGTGTATCTGAGAACCACAGAGTGGAGGAAGTGTTGCAAGCTATTTTGTTCTTGACCCTGAGTAGGTTTTTTTCTATTCCAACTGCATTTGCAGAAGGTGATGCTCTTTCCGTTTCCCACCTTCCATGTGAAGTGATTGGAGAGGAGTGGTACTACTCTCAAGAGCTTTGCTGGTTTGAAAAAGTAATACTGCAAGGATCCATGAGTATCTTATCCGGAGTTTGGTGAAATATTTTTGCTAATAATAATGCTTCATATAGAGTTTAAATGTTTCCAAAATCTCCAAGCTGCATTCTTTAATATTTAGGCTAGCTTTATGTTTAGGAGTACAAATTTGTGACCATGAAACTAAGGGATATTTAAACTGTTTGTCAACCCCTTGCCAGAGAAGGCATGCCGAAATTTTGTTATTGCCTCCCCAATCAGCTAAGGGAGAGTTAGAAGAGTAATCAAATAGATAAGTACTGTCTGTAAGACTGAGTACGACAGCTGAATTTTGCTTGCGAAGGACATACATCTGTTTATCCAATTTGCAAATAACAGCTTTAACTTTTGTCATACTCTCTCCCATAATTGGCTTCTGTAGTTCAATTGCAGCAGGAAACCCAAGTACCTCATGGGCAGATAGCCTTCCTAAAATTCTAGAGTTATGTGAATATCTCATTTTCTTGGAGCTTTGATGTCAACGAACATAACTTGAGATTTACTTTTATTTATTTGTTGACTTGAAGCCAGTTGAAAAGTGTTGAGAAGCTGTTTGATCTTTTGGAGAATGAGTGTAGAGAAGTGAGTGCGTCTATGCCTACCTTTTGTTGTTGGAAATCCATTAATTTGTACACGATTCTTTGCACGCTCCAAAAGCATGCATAGTGTTTCCTCTTGTACTATGAATAGATATGGATTGAGGGGGTTAACTTGCCTTAGTCCCTATGACGAGAGGAAAGGCTGTCTTAAATTACTATTGGTGCAAACTGTAATTTGTGGGGTATTGATACAATTGCAAATCCATTCCACAATTTCTAGACTGAAGCTGAAAGCTTTGAGACTATGTGCGAATAATTGCCAACTACTTTGATCAAATTCCCTGGATATCTTTAATTTTATTATTGTACTTGAGCATTTGTGGAGCTTGAAGGAGGCACAATTCTTTGGGCTGCTATAAGGTGATGTAGGAGCAACTGGGTCCTCAAAGCAATCTTGCATCAAACAAACATATCAAGCAATAATAAGTTTTGTGTAAAGGCCTTTGATGTGGGTTAGAGATTCCAAGTTCTGAAGTTAGCATTGGTAAACCTTTGGCAGGTTCTGGACTCATGCACAATCATGTAGTGGAGTACCCAATTGATGGCCTGAGTTATCCGCAAAGTTCGGTGAACCTCTGCACAACTTCCCTTGCCTACAAGATCTCATGAAGTTCTTTGAAGTTTTGCGCAACTCTTTTGCCTATGAAATTTTGTGAACTTCTGTGTAGCTCTTTTGACTGATTAATTTTTGGGGCTTCTGTGCATCTTCATTTGCCTGTGAGATTCTGCAAAGTTCTGCAAACTTTTGCGCAACTGTGTTGCCTATGAAGTTTGCGAACTTCTGCACAACTCTTTCATTTGAGAAGTTCTGCAAACATATATGCACCTCTTTTGTTTGTGAAGTGCATCACCAATCTACATTATCCACAACAGTACCTCCCTTACTTCTTCGCAAGCTATCTAAGTTCCATGCAACCTCCGCAAAACACCTGAATGGTGCCATGTGTTTGCACAAGAATTGATATTAACTCTTCTCACAGTTTGAGCATATAACTGATAAAAAGTTGAAGTCACAAAGGGAAGCTTAAGCATTTCATGAATGGAAGCTCAAGCTAGTTCCGTCTACCATAACAGTTTTTACTGGTTTCTTGATAGGGAAAGGGTTCCTCTCGAAAGGGTTGGCTAGATTTTTGCGGGGTCAGGAAATTGTTGTTGTTCTTCAAAGGCAGCTAGAGTAGTTATATAGAAAGGCTTGCCAAGAGTAGGCAGGTCTGCACATAGACTGCAGGAATTGAATCGTGTCCAGTCATGCATGGATATTGTATCCCTGCATATTTCGTAGCCCAAAATAAAGCTAAGAGTTCCATAATGTGCAAGTATGTATGTGAGTATGTGCATTTCGAGTATTGAGAACCCTGGTTGCACAATCTAAGGTTGTTTATTTGACTCCCTAACCGTGATTGCATCATTTGGTATCATAGCAAGGTTGTGCCTTGTTCGGTCGAGTTTGTAAGGCTCTTGTGGGTTTGTAGCAGGTGCAAGAGAAGTCATACAATTTTAGAGAGATGTGGAAATATCAATGGGACACAGAGGAGTTGCAGACCTGGCAGAGATGCTGATAGATATCCATGTAAGGTTGTTTACTATGGATTTGGTCAATGGAGAGGATCCACAAAAATATGA
Organism: Taxus wallichiana var. yunnanensis; assembly: GCA_018340775.1. Taxonomy (NCBI): domain Eukaryota; kingdom Viridiplantae; phylum Streptophyta; class Pinopsida; order Cupressales; family Taxaceae; genus Taxus; species Taxus wallichiana. The sequence goes on from CM031237.1 coordinate 441,729,715, forward strand.
GTGAAGATGAGGAAACACCTAAGGTCCTTATTGAAGATATGGTAGATGAACCAAAAATAGATTCGTGAAGGCCATTGCCTAGATTGGGGACAAGCCAAGGTTGGACAGCCCAAGCTAGTCGAAAAGCTTATGCGCAACGGAATTGATTGGATCTTGGAGCCGGAGAACTATTTTGACTCTAAGCAGATGAAGAATCCCAAGAGAATGGAATTTGCTTGCACAAGTTGAAGGGATGTGCATCCTTATGGTAGCCATAGGATTATTTGCCAACGGAGAGGATTCAAAGAAACAAAGATTGAATTAAGTCTTGGGATAGAATGGTTAAAAAGCTGCAAGGTAGTTTTCTTCCTCTAGATTACCAACTTGGCAAAATCTGAGGCAAAGAGAGTTATCAGTGAAAGAATATATAGAGGAGTTCTACAAGCTGACAATAAGGTCTTCTCATAGTGATAGATCAAGTAAAGGTAGCTAGGTATATAAGTGGCACGAGGTTGAGTATTCAAGATCAGCTAAGCATGGTGAGGTTGCATACAGTTGAAAAGGTATATCAGTTTTCCTTGAAAGCTAAAGAAACGTTGGATAGAAGACAACTAAGAACAACAAAAGATAGGAACAATATGAGGGAGAGAGGCATGCATGAAAGGTAAAAGATGAAGTTTTACAGTTGGAAGGAGATGACAGCTCTTGCTCATATGAACAAAATGAAGAAGATGAGGAGCACTATACCTTACGGTATCATGAATGTGATGAAGCTCAAGGAGATGATTGAACATTTCATGGAGATTGCTTTGAGTTTGGTGCATATGGGTGTAGGGCATTTGAGTCTCCTCAACAAAGAGCTGAAACAAGACAAATAGGTGCAAGTCAAGGGACAGCAGGGCTCTCATGCTACCAATCAGCATTAATTGAGTGCGAAAAGGATGATCCAATGAAATTTGAAGGTTCAAGTACAGCCAAGAAGCCAATAGCAAACTCGTTATTAAAAGGAAAGGGCATGAAGACAATAAAAAAGCATGAGGAGCCTTGTCAAAGAAGCCATATCTTCAGAACCAAGTGCAAGACAAGAGAGGTAAGTACTACAATGTATAGTTGATAGTGGAAGCACTAATAATCTAGTATCTATGGAAGTTACATTAACTAAATTTGAAGTGTACACCACACCTAGAACCGTATAGGGTGTCTTGGTTAGTAGAGGGGCACGAAATCACAATGGAGGAACAATTTGAGATTGATGTGAAAATAGTTTCAATAAAAATACTGTTTTTGTGATGTGTTGCCAATGGATGCATTGCATATCTTGTTGTGAAGGCCATGACAATTTGATAATAAAGCTTGTATTGTGGCAAGGACAATATAGTTTAGTTGAGAAGAATGGGAAAAAGTGGCAGCTTCTTCCAGTGAAGGAAGAGAGTGAAGTCATGAAGCATAAGTGTCATTTGGTGTTGCTAAATTCAAAGAAGGCAGCCCTACAAAAGAGAAAAGGAAATGGTTATTTACAGTGCATGGTGTAGCTATGTTTGACGGTGAAGATAAAATATTTGTCTCTAGCATCTTTAGAGACACTTGATGAGAAGCCCAAATGATGTGGGAAGCTATTTTGCAGAGGCCATTACTTTTGATCCGGGAAGCTTATTGAGCCCTTTTTAAAAAAAGATCGCGAAGTGTTCCATGCTTCTCTATGTAGTTACTGCCACTTAGGGGTGCTTCTTGATGATTTTTTGGGGCCAAAATCAATCATCTAGAGGAAAAAAATTGCACTTAAATAATTTTTGTGGTATTTTTTAGGATTTAATCTTTTTGTATCCAGAAACTTCTGACAATAATTTTCACTGTGATATATCAGTCAGAAACAGAATATTTTTGTATTCGGGCATGGACTTGTGTTGCAAGTCACTCTTGGGATTTATTTAGACTTTTAGAGAATAAGGGACAATTATTAGGTCCATTCGAGCTTGCATGTAAAAGTTACCAAAAAAAATTGCTGCTAAAAATAGCAAGTTCATTTAACTCTAGGATAGTTTTTTTGTTTTTTAGCTTTGATAGCCTTTTATTTTTAGTAGCATTTTAGTTTTGCACGACAACTCAACCTTTGAATTTTGATTTATTTAAAGACTTATGTATTACTTATGGAATAACGAAGAGTATAATTGCCTCTTTTCTGCTCAATAATTTTTGTACAATTTTTTGTTTCACTTTTGGATACATTATCTGGTATCAGAGCAGGCTCAGCTCTGAGAAGAAATAGCTGAAGATAATCTTGTTTTTGAATTTCTCCTACATTTCAAATTTTATTTTGCAAAAAAATCTGTTTTGAAGAACATATTTAAGCAAGATGGCAAGAGGATGAGGAGGCTATACTCTGATGAATAGGAATATGCAAGAGTTGCAGAGAAGAGTGGACCAGCTTATTGGAGTTATAAACACAAATGAAGAAAGAGAGCACGAGGAAAGGAAAAGAGGAGGTGACATAGATGGAGAAAAGAATAGGGAAAAAAAAATTCTGCAAGAGGAAGAACAAGAGGAGCATATAACTGACAAGAAGTTGAAGAGGCACGAAGGAAGCTTAAGTGTCTCATGTATGGAAGCTCAAGTATTTTTCTTCCACTATGGTTCTTGATTGGTTTCTTGATAAGGAAAAGGGTTCCTCTCGAAAGGGTTGGCTAGATTTGTGTGGGGTCAGGAAAGTGTTGTTCTTCTTCACAGGCAGCTAGAATAGCTTTACAGAGAGGCTTCCCATGAGTGTACAGGTCTGTAGATAGGTTGTAAGAATTGAGTCACGTCTAGACAGGGATGAATATTTTATGTCTGCATATTTCGTAACCCAAAACAAAGCCAAGAGTTGTGTGTTTGTATGTGTTGGAAATTCCCTAATTGAATGTAGTAAAGAAAAGTTGCGGTGTTCCATAATTGCCCAAGTCTGTGTGATTATGTTCATTTCGATTGTTGAGATCCCTGGTTGCATGTTATAAGGTTGTTCATTTGGCTCCCTTACCATGACTGGATCATAATGTATCAGCTATTTGTCTCCCATAGACGAATGCAAATTATGTGCCTGAAATGATTTTTAGTAGCAAAGGATTGAGCTTGAAGGCTGTAAGTTCAGGTATTGATCTTATATTGATCCATTCTCACAACTTGAATCTTTTTGGGGATTAGAACCGGAGGAGCGACATCCAAGTTTTAAAGCATCTTCTTGTTTTTCTGAGATTCTTCTATTTGTTTAAGAAGATCATCATTGAGAATGGCCAAGTACAATATATGGTTGCTAACATTTTGAGTTTCGATGGTCATTCCTGAAACCTTAACCAAGTAACCCTCATTTCTTCGCTCGACTTAGCGACGATGGTGGATTTGGTAGGCTGGATGGTTAACCTCACCATGGGGCGACCAATAGGGGCGTAGAGAAGTGATTGGGACATGCTCCGCGGGGTAGAGGATCGTGGCATATTCGTGCTCAAATTGCCGCTATAAGAGCTTCATTTAGGCTAGGTTTTGACCCAGAGGTTGCGGACAGGATGGTGGTTGGCACAAAAGGGGGTGGTGTCTCTAGCTAGCTAGATAGAATAGGATTGCATACAGATTAGATCTGGAGTGGACGTGTAATCATTGGCAAGAGCGGGTTCCTCCTCTTGAGCGCCATTTTTTGCGAAGTGGCGGTGAATCATGTAAAGATTTATGGGGTTAAGCCTCTTACTTGCGCCAAATCAATTCCCTCTATCTCCTTTGGGGAAGAGGTTTTGGGACGAAGTATTAGAAAATGAATGGAATTTTGAGAGTAGGGCACGATCTACGGAGTTAAATGGTTATTGGCCCTACCTTCCCGCTCCCCATGCCTAGATATTTCAAGACCGGAGATCCCTAATGAAGGTAATGCTGATATTTATCCCCGCAAGAGGTTTTTTCATAGTGGTCTTTGATTTTACTCGTGATAGGGATACCATCCTTAACAAGCTCTAGATCAATAAAAACCACCACTCATGAATGAAGCCATGGTACCCATCTTTCAACCCCACCACAAAATCATTTTCCAACAAACTTGTGTGGGTAAGATTGCCACACCTTCCGCTGCTTATTTTGGACCCAATCTTGTTTCATGCTTATTGAAACAACTCGAGGAAGAATCTTGGTGTAGATCGGGCGGACCGAACTCATGGCCCATTACCCTCATGCTCAAATTTTGGTTGATATGGACACCTCTATTGACCTTCCACCCAAGATTGAGCTCAAGGTTTTGGACAAATCATGGTCTCACACCTCTTGACTATGAAGGATTGCCATTCGAGATGTTGGAGGTGTTTTAAACTTGGTCACTTGGCTTCGGAACGCCAAAGTTTGAAACGTAAAGAATCGGCGAGAGTTTTGTGGTGGAAGGACTCTCTCCCCAACACACTGGGTGTGGAATGAGTTGTAAACATCTTTTTGGAGTCTAACTTAGAAGTGGCAGTAATGGAAGATGACCTAAATCCCTATGCCTCAAGAGGAGGAAGCACATACCATGGCAAAAGAACCGGTGGTTGCAAACCCTGTGGTGGGTCCTTACATCTTCACATCGATAATGCCTAATTTGGGCGTGGAGGGAGGGAACCCTTCAAAAACAAAAATGGTTCAACTAATTGAGTCCCTGGAAATTTGTATTCCTTGCGATCTTGCACAAAGGATTCTAATGAAATTTGGACTAAAGTTCGAGAAAGAAGAAAGGACCTCAAAAATAGAATTACCGATTGACTTTGGGGGCAAGTGAGCCAATTGTAGCAGCTGATGGTCTTGCACTCTAGGTCTTGAGGGCGACTGAGGAATTCAGGGTATGTAATTGGAGTAGGCTTTTTACTGACTTACAGAGGACTCTCTTGGAAAGAGGCGCTAATGGTTGGTAGTTGGTTGATTGCCTATGTGGATAGGCACATTGGATGTTTGTATGAGTTGGCTTTAACGTTTCATCCATCGCAGATACTGTAAAAGGTTATGGGGGCCTTTCAAAATCCTTGCCCATTTACCCTTAGACAAAAAAAAAGAATGTCCCACTACCTTTGATAGAAGAAAGCAAAGAAACCATTTTGTCCTAGTGCTTTGTTTGGTTGGAAGGTGAAAACTATGCGTAACTTCTTCTTTAGTGACGTGTCTCATAATGAGATTATTTCAGTTGTTTTAGTTGAGATTAGTTGCGATTCTTTGTTGAGCTTGGGTTTCTTTGTGTGAATTTGGCTGATTTGTGAGAAGCTCTGGAAGTAACCCATGGCACGCTTGATTCGTAGAATTGTGCCATCCTCTTTACATTTGATGCATTGCAGAATTATGTGCTTTCTATTTAGTAATGACTTGTAGAAGATTTTTGTGTTGAAGTCCCCATATTTGATCCATTTTTGCAAGATCGTTGTTCCCAATGGAGTTATTTTCTTTTTCTATTATTGCCAATTTGTGTACGAGATATTGTTCTTGATTTGTCATTCTTTGTGAGAAGCGACTTTCTAAAATTTTATGGGAGAACTTCCAATTGATTTTTACGTATATGTTAAAAAGATTAGAATGAAAATGTAAGAAAACAAACAAATTTGTCTTGCAACTCTAATCGTCCTAGCAAATACCTCAGATAGAGCTCGATGAAAAGGGAATAAAATGCAATACCTTCGCTTACCAAAGTAGAGCTCTCTTTATTTGTTTGATGTGCTCAAGATGTTGGATTGTGAAGTTGCTTGAGAATTTGGTGGAGACACACGGGCAACACCTCCCCTTGATTTTGCTTGATGATTGCTTGATGAAGATGGTGATAGATTGATTGGATGATGATAGAATGGATTGATTGAGTGATTGAAGCTAAAATGGATGATTGATAAAATTAGTAGAACTTTGTTATGGATTTGAAAGATGGCTCTCGTGGAGGAGGAGAGCTAAATTTATAGTTGAGGAGTGGAGGATTCAATGGCTAGATGAAGCCATGTTGGATTGAATCAATGGTGGAGAATTTATGTGAGGATTAAAGATTCTAGAGTGGAAGAATATAGAATTTGAATTCAAATTCATGGAGGGAAGAAGCTTCCATTGAATTAAAAATTCAATAGAAGGAGAAATTTAGAGAGGCTTCTAGAAATAGAAGCCTCTAGATTTAGAGGTGTGAGGATGTGATTAGGATTAGAGTTAGATTAGGTTAATAAATGATGATTAGGGGTGAGGTTACATGGAAAGGCTAGGTGTAGGGATGTGTAGAGTAGGTGGGTAGGTAGATGTAGGAATATTAAATTCCTATAAAATGTTAATGAAGATTATGATAGGATAATATGATATAATAATGGACTAAAAATATTAATGATAAAATGGGATATGGATGATTTAAAAAGATTAATGGGATAAATGATAAATAATGATAATGATAAAAGGGTAAATATGATAAAATGGATTAATAATAATAATAATAATTAATCTTACGATTAATTATTATATGGGTGATGTTGGGATATTTGGGGACAAATTAATTGTAATTAATCATGTCGACATTTTAGATGTCTACATTTTGCCCCTCTTTGAATGGTTATTGCGTAGCAATGACCATTCAAAGAAAAAAAGAAGAGAAGATGTTAGGATGGTGATATGATGCCCCCTCGAGGGGTTAGGTGGGGAGGAACAAGGGGTAACCACTCGAAAAGAGGAGAGGCCCAAGTTAGTAGATGAGAGAGGATTAGAGGATGAGAAGATTTGAGGATTAGAAGGATGAGGATTAGAGGATTAGAAGATTTGAGGATTAGAAGATGAGTATTAGAAGATTTGAGGATTTAGAGGATGAGGATTAGAGGATTAGAAGATGAGGATTAGAGGATTAGAAGACGAGGATTAGGGATTAGAAGATTTGAGGATTTTGGAGTAGAGGATTCGGGATTTGACAATGTTAGATATTGGATTTTGGAATTGAAGATGAGATTGTGACGATGTTAGATATTGGATCTTGGAATTGAGGATGCCCCGATAAATGATGTATGACAAGGGTGAAGATTAGGATTGGTGGATTATAGGATGCTCGAGTCAAGGGGTGGATTTTGAAGATTTGGGATTTGGATTTGAGGATGTTGGATTTGAAGATGTTAGATTGAGGATTGATTGGATAGGAAGATAGGGTATAGGATGTTGGATTTGGAGGATTAGAAGATTGAGGATGTTTAGATGAGAGAATAAGGATTGGGTTTTGGATTGATTTGGATGATGAGCGAGTTTGATTGATAAGAGGAGATGTTAGAAGATCCATGCAAAGGGGTGAGGATTTTGGATGTTGGATGCGAGATGATAAGATTTGGATGTGGATATTGAGTGATTGATGAATGATTGATTGGATAATGAGGATGAGGGGAGGTTACTTAGATGATGATGATAAGATTAAATGGATGATGATAGAAGGGGGTGTGCTACCATAAAGTGCTCACTGTTATCATCATTAGCAGTGTTATGAATGTGGCATAGAGCAAAATACATCAAGGTATAAAGACCATGATGATTGAATTGCCAAATGCCCGTGTCCTCATATCATTGGACAAATTAATACAAAAAAGATGGTCCTCATATCATGGATGCATATCGAAAGAAAAAGAAACAAAAGGGGCCTCATATCATCGACCAAAATGTAAATGCAGAAAAACAAGCAAACACACATTGCATTTTTGTAAATTTGTGATCTTTTTGTTGATTTTTTTTTGAATGTTTTGATTTTTAGATTTTGGATTTTGGATGTTTAGATTATTAGATGTTTTGATTTTTAGATTTTGGATTTTGGATGTTGGATGTTGAGATTTTGGATTTGGGATGGGGGAATGGTTGAGATTAGGTAAGATGAAAGGATTTAGGATGGGATAGCTCATGGGGGGATGGGAAGGGATGTAAGGTGGGATGTGAATTTCTCCTATAAGCTTGTTTGGGTAGGATGAAAGGGAAGGATTGAGGGAAATTGGATAGGTTGGATAGGATAGGGATGGGTTGATAGGTTAGGATTAGATGGGATGTGGGATGGGAGATAGATAGATAGGATGAGGGATGTGGTATAGGATAAGATGGGGGATATGGAAGATGATAAGATATGCCCCTGGTATAGGAAAGATGGATTGAGGGATAGATGTGGTGTGCCCCCAAGTGTAAAGTAGGGTGGCTTGTGTGGATGGATGAATGGGTTCAATTCCCCTAGGTGTAGGGTAGGATGGGAAGTGAGGGGTATCTAAAATGGATGATGCCCTAACGGATGGTAGTAAGGTTGCCCCAGTCATGATGATGACAATGAAAAAAGGGACATGAGGAGGATTGGATGAAAAGGAAAGGATCATCGTCTGCCCACGAATGTTCGATCCAAGGGAAAAAGGATGTGGATGTGATGGATGGAAGGAAAATAACAACATCAATGAGGAACAAAAGATGAGCCTAACGACACATGTTGTAAGGCAAGAGATGGACTAAAAATCTAAAATAGAAGTGTGACCAAGGTCTAAACAATACTTGGCAACATGCGAGCCCTATGTCTTTGTGAGATCAAAGTGTGTGTAATTGTGATGGTTAATTACCACTTGAAGTGAAGACTTAATGGGTAGTACATGAAAACAAACTAGCCAATGTAGAGGGAGTGATTAAGTCAATTAGGTGGATGGAGGGTGAACGGAAGGCTAAGCCATGCATTGCATTTCATTGCCGCCAGACGTCCATAGCTGCGAAGAAGATACATTGATTCTTGTCACAACATTCGCTCTACGCCGCTTGCAGGCGTCCATATCCCCGATAGAGTTGTTGGAAACACCCTAGAGAGAGTCTTGAGGTGGATTTTATTTGATATTTTTATTTTGATATGATTTTTTTTGCTTTTTGATATTTAGATTTTTTTTTTGCATAAAGAGGTTCCACTCTCTTGAGAACTCTCAAGGGGTTAAGAATCACTAGTGGCTTGATGGGGGATGGAAATGAGTGTAGAGATGACATTGGCTAGAGTGTAAAAAGATGCACCCAAAGGTCTTCACCACAAGTTGATTAAGTGTGTTAAAGTGTGTGGATCTCTAGGAGGACAATTGTGCTTAGAATGTTGGAGGTAATGATAGACCAAGGTCACACGGTTGTAGTAGGTATTATTATCTTACAACATGTGTGAGCAAGCTAATCAAGTGTTCAAATGAATGGATTGGAAGAGGATATAAATGGATGTGATGATAAGAATGGATTAGATGCAAAGGGATTTGGGATTGGATGGAAGAGGATGAGTGGGAAGGAAAGAACATCCATGCGTAGGCAATGAATTATGTGCTCAATCCATTTTTAGGTGTTTGATATTTGTAGGGGGATTAAATGATTTGTGATTGGGTTGAGTGGTTGGGATGGTAGGATCAATAAGAGGAGTGGTAGAAATGGGTTGTGATGGAGTAGTGGGAGGGACGTTGTAGTGTTAGGTTTATAACCTAATCCTAAACGACCTGGATTTGATGAAGGGAGATGGGTTCGTGAATGCCTTGTTCATGGATGCCTAAGCCTTTGCCTCAATGTTTCATATTAGCGAAACATATTTTTGGCTATAGGATATGAAGTGGATGGGGAGGATGATGCCATGTGGTCATCATGAGACTGGGGGTTGTAGTTTTTTCATCTGATAAGAGGCCGGATTTAACAAAGGATGGGAGGTGAGATTTGTTTTTTTTGTTTGGTTCGTGATGGATGTTTGGATGGATGGATTTGATGGATGTTTGGATGTTGAGTGAGATTTGGATGATGGACGATGGTTAGGGATAGGATTGGGATGGAAGGTGGTGGATAGAGAGGTACAAGGATAAGAATTCCTTGGTTAATGAGATTTTGGACATAAGACCTAAATTACATGCAATGATTGGTCGAATGTCCATGGGTGCGATGGAAGTCACAATAATAGTGTTCCGATACCAAGATGGTTTGGGAAGGTTTTGATTGTGTGATTTGATTAGGGGATGGATGATCATGTTGAAGGTTTTTAGACGATAAAAGATGGTGGTCAAGGATTCTCCTAAAGGAGTGAAGTGGTTTAGGTTAAATGGTTTTGGGAGTAGGAAGTAAAGGTGTGGGATTGGGTGGATAATGAGATGTGTTGGTTGATTTGGATTTGTGAGTTGGATTAGATTGTTGTGGCTTAGAAGATGAAGGGGATGGATTAGGCCTGGGGTCGAAGTGGATGGTTTGGGATTGGAGGCTGAAGTAGATTTGGTTGATTTTGGATTGGTTGGAGTATGTGGTTTTGAGGTAGATGGTTTTGGCTTAGGATTAAATTGTTTGGGAGTAGTAGATTTTAGGGAGGAAGGGGTCACATTGGATTTGGGTGATGTTGGGGATGAAAGAGATTTGGGAGATATGTGTTGTGTAGGAACCACATTAGATTTGGTTGATTTAGGGATGAAGGATGAAGTAGATGAAGGTGGCATAGGAGCCTCATTAGATGGGTAGGATTGGGATTGGATTTGTTAGGTTTGAGAGTTGGTGACTTAGGAGTCACATTAGATGTTTTAGAATTGGGGGATGGTGGATTTGAAATAGGATTAGAGGATAGGATAGTGTTAGGTTTAGGTGATGAAGGGGTTAAGATAGGATTAGGTGTGGATGAAGAGGATGAGGATGGTGTAGGAGCCACATTAGATGGTTTAGGATTGGGGGTAGAAGGGGATGAGGGTGACTTAGGAGTCACGGTGGATGAGATAGTTTTGATAGATTGGACTTAGGTGATGGAGGGATGAAATAGGCTTAGAGGCTGAATTTGATGGTGGATTAGGGGATGTGGGACTATCTAGGAGAAATTTCCGTAGGATTGGATTGGGATGATGAAGATGACGAGGATGGAGGACTAAGATGAGATGTGGGAGATGATGATTGTGGATGAAGTTGTTGGGGTTGTTGTGGATATGTGAATGAGACTTGATGATAAGTTTTACGATGATTAGATTTAGGAGTTGAGATTTTGGATGGTGGTGGATGATGAGTTTTGATGGGAGGAAGGTGTAGGTCATGATGATTGATAAGGGATTTAGAGGTTGAGGTTTGGGATGGTTGTGTGGGCTTGGGATTGGTGGCTAGATTAACAAGGACATAAAGGAGGTCCTCTTGGTCTAGGTCAAAGTTAGTGAGGTGGTCAAAGTCGATGTAATTAGCTTGTGGGGATAGTGGTTTATGTTGATTAGGTCGGTTGTGGATTGAGATGATTTGGGTTCCTCAAGGAGGAGGTCAATGGGGTGAGAAGTATGGATCTTAGGAAGGGGAAATTGTGGATGGGGTTGGTTAAGAGATGATAGTTTAGGGGGTGATTGGTAGATTAATTGAAAGATGTGATATTTGTTGATTAAGTTGTTGAATGTTTTTAGGATGTTAGGATCGACATGGGATGGTTGATTTGGATGGCGAGGAGAGGATTGGTTAAGGTAGGATGTTAGGTTTGAGATTTGTTTGTTAATGTGTTGGATAGTGTGTGGGACTTCGTGGTCAAAGTGAGATGGTTGACTTTGATGGGTGGGGGATGATGAGATAGCTTGGTTGATGGATTTAGAGAAGAGATAGGGGTTTGGATGTTGGTTTGGAAAGGATGGGGATTGAGGATCAAAGGCCATGGTTTGATAGGATGTGTGGGTGATTAGTTTTGGATTAGGATTGATGGTGATGGGATTAAGATTTGGATTGTGTGATTAAGGATGGTTAATTATAATGATGTTTGATTGATTAAAATTTTAAAGTGATAGGATGGTTAAGGGTGTTCACAAACAAGCAACAAACATGCAACACACACCCTAACTAGTCAAGTGGGATTTGCAATCAAGCTATAGATCATTTCAATACCACACACCAATGATGGTGCCACAATTGGCTCTCCACCTATGTGTCAATGTGGGGTTGGCTAGTGAGTGATCTTGGGGAGTGCGGCCTCCTTGCACTATAGTTTGATATGCGGCCAAGAGGTTGCTAGTCTAGGATGCACGAGCTCACTAGGGGTGTCCTCGATATACCTTGTGGTACGTGAGGCCCAAGTCTGTGTTGCAATGATGTTGTCTAAGGCCCGAGTATTGGACGTGGAAGCCCCTCACTTCACGCCGCTCTTAAAGCAAGCAAACGCTTAGCCAATAACGACAATTGTCCAAGAATTTGTATACCTCGCCGGAACATAGGGTGTGTCTACGTGCGTGGAGATGAAGCCCACGGTCACGAGACCCTAGGACTATGGCAAGTGCGTGGATATCACTTCCATGTCACGTTGCCCCTACAAAAAGAAAAATGGGAAGGCTAATCGCTTTTGATCCTCAAGATCGTCCTAGGATGCGAGAGGAGAGCATACACGGTTTTTCCTTTGGGATGAACAAACAACAAAGGGAAAACACACAAAAGGATGATAAATGCAAGATAATTAAATGCTAGATGATAAAATGAAATGATAAAGATTAGTAGTTTGATGATTGGGTCTTCAAGAGGAGGCCCTACAAAACAAGGGTTAGTAGTTTGATTTTTAAACCCAATGTCTTGGACTAAACGAGCTGCAAAACAAGAGGATTAGTAGTTTTCAATCCTACAATCACAAAAAAGGTTAGATAGATATCAAAATGGACAAAATCTCCCCTTGTTGCTGCAATAAACCTGCAAAAAAACGGAATGTTAGACCTACAAAAAGTCAGCAAAAACACTTGAAAACAAGATTAGACTGATAGTTGTGAGCGAAAATTGTGATTCTGCAAAGGTGCTGATTGACAAAAGAGCAAAGGTGCCACTATATCTGCAAAGGCTCCAATATAAAAATGCGCTACTAGTTCTGCAAAAAGCGTTAACTTTTTATATATAAACGCATTACTAGTTCTGCAAATGCGCCACTATATCTGCAAAAGCGCCATTTTGTTGACAAAAGACGAAACATGCAAAAAAATTGCAATTTTGGGGTTTCAAAGGCCAAAACAAAGCGCTGAAGTATTTACAAAGGCACCACAGGTTTTACAAAAGCGCCAAAGTAGATCCTCGAACCACAGAAGTTAGTATTTCATCCAAAAACATTGTTTCGGTCAAAGGCGTTGTTTCTTCTGCATAGGCGTTGAATGACAGGTCAAAAGCGCTAAAATGGAAGACTGTCACAAAAATTTGAAATTTTAAAGTTCAAATCCGAAAGTGAAATTTTTCCAAATTTGAACAACTTATTTTAAATATGAAATGTTATAGAAACAAAACATATTTTGGGGGTAAGCCCCACGGTGGGCGCCAAAATGTATATGTCAAAAAGATTAGAATGAAAATGCAAGAAAACAAACAAATTTGTCTTGCTACTCTAATCGTCCTAGCAAATACCTCAGATAGAGCTTGATGGAAAGGGAATAAAATGCAATACCTTCACTTACCAAAGTAGAGCTCCCTTTGATTTGTTTGATGTGCTCAAGATGTTGGATTGTAGTTACTTCAGAATTTGGTGGAGACACACGGCAACACCTCCCCTTGATTTTACTTGATGATTGCTTGATGAAGATGGTGAATGATTGATTGATGATGATAGAATGGATTGATTGAGTGATTGAAGATAAAATGGTTGATTGATAAAATTAGTAGAACTTTGTTATGGATTTGAGAGATGGCTCTCATGGAGGAGGAGAGCTAAATTTATAGTTGAGGAGTGGAGGATTCAATGGCTAGGATGAAGCCATGTTGGATTTGGATCAATGGTGGAGAATTCATGCAAGGATTAAAAGATTCTAGAGTGGAAGACTCTAGAATTTGAATTCAAATTTCATGGAGGGAAGAAGCTTCCATTGAATTAAAAATTCAATAGAAGGAGATATTTAGAGAGGCTTATAGAAATAGAAGCCTCTAGATTTAGAGTGTGAGGATGTGATTAGGATTAGAATTAGATTAGGTTAATAAATGATGATTAGGGGTGAGGTTACATGGAAAGGCTAGGTGTAGGGATGTGTAGAGTAGGTGGGTAGGTAGATGTAGGAATATTAAATTCCTATAAAATGTTAATGAAGGATTATGATGATAATATGATATAATAATGGATTAAAAAGATTAATGATGAAAATGGGATATTGGATGAATAAAAAGATTTGGGATAAATGATAAATAATGATAAAGGGTAAATATGATAAAATGGATTAATAATAATAATTAATCTTGCGATTAATTATTATATGGGTGATGTTGGGATATTTACGGGACAAATTAATCGTAATTAATCATGTCGACATTTTATATGTCTACATTTTCAAATCTGACCTTTGCTTGAAAATATTGCTGGAACTCTGTTCTACACCAGTGTTTAAGTCAGCGTTTGAGGCATCTGAGCTATTTCATGAATCTGTACATTTGATGGGCCTGTATGATATCTACTGCTTGCCACTAGTTTGTTATGTTCTGATCAGGATGTGTGAACCACATTCTTTAAAACTGAAGGAAAGTTGTTTTGGGATGTCAGTGGCTGCTATTAGTCTCAGAGTTACTGTCCAATGATCAGAAAGAGTTGTCACTAAATCTTGCAGCAAATAGTTTTTGCTGTTAACCATTGATTAAAAATCATAATCTAATCCAATTTTTTTTCAATATAGTGATGGTGTTTTTGCAAGCACTCCATGTAAAGACACCCTGGGCATAGTCCAGGTCAAATAGGGAGGATTCCTAGTCTAGATCGATGAGATTTGTTTTGGTCCGATTGTTGATACTTGATCCCGCTTTTTTTCCTTTAGGGGTTTGGATGGTATTGAAGTCCCCATGATAAGGAGGTTTTGTGGCTGGGTAGCTTTGATCCAGTATTTGAGCTGTTCTAATTAAACTATTCTTGAATTCCCTTGAGGAGGAATATATACATTGAGATACTGAAGTTGATTTGTAAATCATATCTGTGGACACTGCGAACAACCCCAGTTTAGAAATTGATGGGTGTGTATGACATACCTGAAAGGGTCCCCATTGTATGAGGGTTTGTGAAATGTTGCGAGCAATTGACTTTTTCCTCCCCCACGGTCTTCTATATTTGAAGTTCTTTTTGGATCCAGTTCTCATTGTTTCCTGTAACAAAACCATAAAATATTTCTGTGTGCGTCTTGCTTTGGAGGTATCACATTTGTTGAGGATGCCTAACCCTCTAATGTTCCTAGAGAGAATGCATATAAAATCACTTGAGTTGGAGCAGGGATTCTCTCAACATAGGTCATGGCTGGAGTTGTTTGAGACTTTGAGTGGGATCCTATTGCTTCCTTGTGAGCCTCTTTGAGTCATTTTATGTTGTTTCCTTCATATCTATTATCTCTACTGAGGGCTCTCTTTTTGGCACTTATCAGATTTCTTGGGTGGGATGAGATTGATATGGGAAGTTTCATTATCCATAGTTTTTAATTTTGACTCCGAGATTTGGACGAGCGTTTTTCAATTCTGAATGTTATTGGAAGTGGAGATTTACCTTTGAATTTGGTCAGATCCTTCAGAGGCTACTGCATGGTGGAGGTAGTCGAAGTGGATGATTCAAGAGAGCATTAAATACACTCCATTTCTTTGGTATCCAATTCTGCTAAGGAAACAAAAGTATTTTGTTATCCTGAGGGATCCCTCAACTTTTCTTACACACGATTCTTGGAATTTACCTTCTGCTTTCTGCTCCTCTGATTTGTGCTGCTTTTTTAGGTGTTATTGATTCCTCAATTATGGTGTTTGCTGATTTGCTGTCTTCTTTGTTGATTGTGGTTGCAGTTCATTTGCTTGTTCCTTTAAGTTGGTCATGGTGGTCTTGAGAGGGACATAACCAGGCGATGTGTCCATGTGTTTGACAGATTCTGCAGTGAAAGGGAATGTTTATATAGTTGATGGTTTGTTCCCATTATATACCTTCCAGATCTATGCCCAGGAGATCAGGAAAGGGGTTTTCTATATCCAGATTCATACAGATTATTGGTATAGCTTAATACGCCTGGTTTCTTGGTGAAATAAGACGTTATGATGTATTCTCCTATTGCAGATCCTATTTTTATAATAAGCGTTCTTTCTAGTTTTCACATTGAAGAAGTGCCAATCCAAGCCAAAATAACAGAAGGGGATCCCTTACCTTTTCTTATATACGGTTTTAGAATTTACCTTTAGCTTTCAGCTCCTCTGATGCGTGCTGCTTTTGCAGAGGTTGTTGATTCCTTGATTATGTTATTGGCTAATTTGCTGTGTCTTTTTTTATCGTGGTTACAGCTCATTTGCTCATTCCTTTAACTGGTCTTGGTAGTTTTGGTAGCTTGGGTAAGGTTTCCATGAGCATGTCAAATTCTGAAGCGAAAGGGAGTGTTTTCATTGGCGATTGTTTGTTCCCATTCTATTCCTTCCATATCTAAGACCAGCTGATTAGGAAGGGTTTGTCCTATCTAGATTCGCACAGATTCAGCCATAGTTTAATGCCCCCAAATTCTTGGTGAAATAAGAGGCTGTGATGTATTCTTTTATGGAAGATCCTATTTTTTAGAAAACATTATTTCCGGTATACACATGGAAGAAGAGACAGTCTTACCCAAACCATGAATGATAGTTGAGGTAAGGTTTGATAACATATTTTGGTCAGCTTGTGTAGTTCATTGCTGCAATTTGATGTTCACCAAGATGGGGCAAATTAGTTGGATTAGGAAAAATTAGAGATGGGGATGTTTGTAGCATTATGTTTCCATGGGGGAAATGAAAGCACCCCATGACAAGACAGGGACCAAAAATTGTATAGCGGATGGAATGACTTGAGGTGAGGTATGATGACACATTTTGGTCATCTTGTGTAGTTGATTCCTTCAATTTGATGTTGGAGATGGGGCAAAACAGTTGGATTAGGCAAACTTATAAGAGATGGGATTTTTAGCATTAGACGACTCCATGGCGGAAATGGAATCATCTCATGACAAACCTGGATCTTGTCGTTTGGCAGCACTACTAAAGCCAAAAACTAGTGAGCTACACACTTTCTATTTGTCTGCTATCACAAAGTATGTGATATATTTCTTAATTGAAAAATCAAAATTGTGCTCAATGTATTTCTTTGTCCTTGCTTGGCTCTTTCCGTGAGTGTAAATCTCTGTATTCCTTCTTCTGAAACTCTAAAAATATGATGCATGGCTAACTCTCTCACTTGAGCACGGGGCTTGATTACTTCTTAAAATAATAATTATAACAAAAACTATGTTACTTCTATTTTCTATTTTGTACATATAGTAGTTGCAAAATACACTATCCCTTCATAGATAGCCATGGTGAAGATCTAGTGCTTGAGTGGGGATGTCACGGGCTCAAACCCAGAGGGGGTAGGGTGTTCGCCCCATGGTGTAAGTGGGGTGGTCTCATATGTGGAATTGCTATCCTATAGTTGCTGGGCACAATGTATCATGAACCTTAAAAGCGTCCTTTCCTTTCAATAACGAACAAAAAATAGAGTGCGTACTATATATTTAAGTTTAATGTAACAGATTGAAAGTGAAGACAATGGAGGAGATGGTGTTTATTCCCTCAAACTTGTATGTCTTTTCACACAAGAGGCTTGATTGATTATTACCTGAGTTGCTGAGACGTTTTGGATACGGGAGCGGGAGCGGGAGCGGAGTATCCGATACGTGGAAACGGCAATTTTTTTTTGACCCTAGATACGGCGAGGATACGACAGTACAAAAACTATATAAAAATTTAAAAATATATAAATTTCAGCCTTCTAAATAAGAATTAACCACATGTTATGCAAATGAAAAACAAAACAAGCTAAATAGCCACAACAAATTACTCATACATTCATAATTTCAATTGTCCCTATCATATCTAGTTGAGGTGTTTATTACATTTATGATTTATCTCATACATGCTATTTTTATCCATGTTTATGATGGCTTGTACTTGGTACCTTATGTAGAATAATGGTGCTGCAAAAACTGTAATTTCTGCTGTAATGATATATTAAATTTTAAATATACCTTCTGTAGAATAATGGTGCTGTGAAAACTGTAATTTCTGCTGTAATGATATATTAAATTTTAAAAATACCTTCTGTAGAGTAATGGTGCTGTGAAAACTATAACCTCTGCTGTAATGATATATTAAATTTAAACTATACCTTCTGTAGAATAATGGTTCTGTGAAAACTGTAATTTCTGCTGTAATGATATATTAAATTTAAACCAGAATTATAAAAAAAAAAAAAAAAAAAAAACCAGTTTTGGGCCAGGAAACGGCTGGGTACGGCTGCAGAAGTATCCAGCCGTATCCGGACCTGCCTGGTTGCTCCCAAGCCGCTCCCGCTTCCGAAACGTTCCGTACCTGCTCCAGGGGGTCTAGGGGTGCCGTTTCGGCTACTTAGATTATTACTGTCACCTCCTCGTGTATTTCAATGCTCTAAACCCAACATAGTGTTATCCCCTAAGTGCTTACTAAACTGAACGTGTATTCTGGGATTGAAACATGATTGTTTTATGAGCAAAAGAGAACTTACGCTGGAATGGTATATTTCAGGCTTTTGAATCTATAAATAACACCTACATTATTTTACCCGACAAATTGTTGACCCATCATGAGATTGAAACATGCAGCTTTTATTAGCAACAAAGAACTGTGTTATGAATAATGATTTGTTGGCTTTTGTACTCGTCAAATTACTGCTAATTCTCAGCTGCATGTATCTTGTTGCTTTGGAATTGGAAGTGGCACTGATAATTGCATGTTTGGAGTTTACGCAGTAAAATATGCATAGCAAATTGAATTGGTTGGTAGTCCTTGGTAAAAACTAGGGTCTTATTACATGTATCAAGCAGCCATCTAGTTTGAGCCTTTGAGGTAAGTTATCAATGAAAAATGAAGTTAATTATTGAAGTGGGTAGTTAGGACAAACTCTGCTTATGATGAATTAGAATTTAGGCTAGTACAAGTTTTTATAGTCCTTGTTAGTCTATATGAGATACAGAGGCTTCTATTTGTGAAGTCTTCTACTTGTTTTTAAAACATGTTAGCTAGAATGAGGAAAGTATGAGCACTTCCTCGTGTATGAATTTGCCATTTGTACTTGTTAGAAATTAGAATACATGATATAGCTGAGGTTTTTCTTGTCTGCTTTTACCCCTCTTATGGAATTTTAGGCCTCTGTTTCCTCTAGATTTTTCATACTTCCGTTTTCTTGTTTGTGGTTCTTGTTTTTGCGATGATTGATGTTAAGCAAATTTGCCTTCTTCTGCACCGTTTTAACTAGTGTTCCGCAGGACGCGTCCCCTACCAAAAAAAGGTGACGTCTCTTGACGGGGATGTCCCGAGACTTGGGAACGACCGGGAAATGTTCCCCCACTGTCCCCGACCGCCACCAGCAAGAGGGAGACGTCCACAAAATGTTTCCCTCATGAAGGGGATGTTTCGAGACATCCCCTCATTTGGAGACTGTGGGGACTTGGGACGTCCTTGGGACTTCTACAAGTCTCTCGACCTGTCCCGAAGCCTCCAAGCCGTGTCCCATGTCATTCTTATTCAAAAAGTGTTTTTTTAAAGAAATTTTGTCCCCCAACCCCAATCCTAATACTTAATGGGCCCCACCCACCCCCTAAGCACTTCAAAAAAACTATAAATAAGCCTCACACCCTCACTCCAAATCACTATCAAAAATTCAAAGCAAAAGTGAGAGCATTAGCAAGCAAGAGGGAGAGCATTAACAACAACAAGAGTCGAGAAAGTGCCAAGTTGTCGGTGATCAACCATTCAAGTTTCAAGTTTTCAACATGTTCATCAAGCCTTCAAGGTAAGCCATGACCCAATTTTGTGGAGTATGCATGGCTTAATTCTTTGACAACCACACCGGCCTTGCGCTTGCTATCCCCAAGTTTCTAGTTCTTTTGCTTTTGAGAGGAACTGGTCTACTTATGGCTTCATCCACTCTATGAAGAGGAACAAGCTTACCTCTAGGAGGGCAGAGAAGCTTGTAGTTGTACATAGCGCCTTGCATCTCATTGACCGCAACATGCTTACATACAAGGAGAGTCCAGCAGCCCGATGGGATGTAGAGCCAGAGGAGCCACCTTGATTCATAATGATGTGGCAGAGACAGGTTGGTTCAAATTGGTTTGGAGGAGCTTGACCTTGAGGAGTCTAGCAGTTCGAGTGATGAGGAGTTTGGCGTAGAATTTGGGGATGATTAGAGGCATTGAGCCATTGGCCAATTGTATTTGGAGTTTGAATATAATCATCATTTCGAATATAAATATTATTATATTAATATGTTGATATTTGATATTTTCATTGTTCGATGCAATGTGTTTAGTATTTCAAAGTTTCATTGGTTATTCATTATACAATTTTTAATATTATTTCAAGTACTATATGTATTTGTGCTACCCTCCCTAAACCTAGGCCCTTGGTCCCCCGTCCTCAAAACCCATCCCCGCTCCGAGATTCCATGGAACACTGGTTTTACGTCTATAATGGTCTCCCTCTGTTAATAGATCACCATTTATCTTGGGTTTAAACAAAATCATTAATAAGTTCTTCTCTTTATGAGACATTGTAGGCTTGCTACATTTGCTTTTGCCCTATAAATGTTTGCATTTGAGAAACCAATTATGTTTAATAGCCTTTGCATCGTTGGATATCCTATATTTGGATAGCAAAAGAGATGAAACGACATTGAGAAACTAATCGTGTCTGTACTGATGTTGGTTCAGACCCAACAATAAATGCTTCTATTTTGCGCGGATATGTCATTTAATCGAACTTCTCTTCTTTACATTTAAAGTGGCTGTGTAATCAGAAACTATCTGGTTCCTGCACTTTATACTTAACATTTTAGTTGAGCATGAAGTCCAGTGTGTGAGATTGTATGTTGTGCAGATCAATTAGACTTTCGGAGTGGAAAATCGTCAAAAGGAAAAGCATTCAAAGGATGTGTCTATATCTTTTGTCGTAGTGCTGATCATCTGCTATTAATTGCCATTACATTTCTGATAAATGATGCATCTTTTATAGGTTGAATGGTATTATTCACCATCTAGAAGGCACTACGCATTGGAGATGCATCATTAGCATTGAGGCGATCCTCGTTTTCTTTAGAAACATTAATCGATTTTAGGCATATTATATGCATATGCGATCTCTTCATTCTACAAGGGGCACACAATCCATAAGCTTTATTCAAGCAGGTGGCCCCCTTATTACAAGGAGGCCTTAGCATTATTTCCTCTGTGTTCGTATATTTCCTATATGTACATTATTTGTGGGTCCTTAGTATGTTTCTTAAGACACAATAACGGAGATTTGCTTCTCGAGTCTCGCACTCTTTTCATCCTAGGTAACTGTAGTCCAAGTGCTTCGCCTGACACTCTTTCAATCCATTTCATACTTCTGTAATATTGTTTGACAAATGGCTGAATCAGAATATTCTGCGGAAATCAACCCCATTTTCTTTGAGAAGCCACTGAACAAGCAATTAAAAACTTAGAAATTTCAATTTTTTCATTTAAACATCAGTATATTGCAGACTGATTTAGAAGACTAGTCTGAGGTATAAAAGAACTCTGAAGTATCAAAATTAGATACCTTATTTGACATAGAATAATCTTATTAAAGAAGAAATTTCCAATGTAAATGATTACTTCTGTTCCATTTTTAAAAAAAAAATTCAAAATTTACGAGCTTTAATAGCTTGAATAGTAACATTTTCTAACAGACTTAGGAACCCTCATCAACAACACACACTAACTGGAGAAGACTCTTTCGAAAGTGAGGATAAACTTTTGGGTCTCTTCTTGATGATACATTAATGGATCCTTAGGAGGCACCTCAGATTCACTTCGTAACGGGCCTCTTTCTGATATTGAAGCTATAATTTAATTTGATATACTTGCTGCATTTAAGATATTTTTTCAGACAACCCCAGGCAGGGGTGCCCATTTTCTTTAAGAAATGAACAAAAATGCAGGAGGGCAACAACTTAAATAGATTTTCTTTTCAAGTTTTCTGTGGAAGTTATTTGCTCCAAAACATTTGTGAGCCCCATTCTCAAAGGTTTGGATGCCTTAAGAGTCCAATGATATTATTGCTGGGAGGAAATAATGAGAAATGTATTTTCAATTTTAATCAATTAGACTTCAGGATGTTTATGATAATGTTCTGTTGGTCTTAGATAGTATGTTTATGTTAGTGTTCTGTCAGTCTTAGTAATCTGTGACCAATTAAGGATTGCATCTATGAAATTGCAAATCTTGTTCTAAGCATTTCCTCATTTACAAATTTCATTTCTGCTCAGTAGTTTGTGACCAATTAAGGGTTGCATTTATGATGTTCCAAGAACTGTTGTAAGCATTTCCTCGTTTATGAATTTCATTTGTGCTTGTTAGAATACATAATGCAGAGATGAGTCTCATTAGAATACAATAACAAAGAATCGACCATTTCTATCTGTGTTTTCCTCTTTTCACGGAAAGTTATGGTCATAATTTCCTTTTGCCTATGGCTTTTTCACACTTCCAATTTCTTGTCTGCGGATCTCGTTTCCGTAACAGTTGAGGTTTTGGGTTTATCACCTAATTGGATTTCAAAATCTGGGACAGTAATGTACATCCTACAAGAGATTGTAAAGCATGAAGAAACAATCTTTGGGAAGCATTCCTACATACCAGCTAATTTTTAATGGTTTTGGAAAGGATTGTGTTGAGTTAAAGGATTTTAACACGGTATCCTTTTTATCTAGATACATTTGCCAAAACTGGTTAATGGAGTGGGACTTCTGCCATACAATATAAGGTTGGTTAAAACTGTTTTTTAGTTACATTTTCCTATTTTATCATTAGTGGTATTGTGCACAATTTTCTTAGTTTTTACATCTAATTATTGGCATCTGAATGATTGAAATTGAGCATTGGAATTTTTAAAGGCATCTTGCTTCTAGGTGACAATCAACTGTTTTAGTTGCACACTGTGTAGATGATGCCTTTGCTATTATCTGTAATTATTAAAAAACAGTATCGAAAAATTTGTAAATCAAAACACCTATGCTATAGTTGTTTATATCAAAATTAGTCTGAATGCTTTATATAAAGCGTAGTGGTATGATGCCTTTGCTATTATGTGTAATTATTAAAAAATACTATCGGAAAATTTGTAAATCAAAACACCTATGCTATAGTTGTTTATATCAAAATTAGTTTGAATGCTTTATATAAAGCTTAGTGGTATTTGTAGAGCCATTTGATATTCATAATGACAAAAAACACGAGTGATTGTGGATTGCCTTTCAATACATAGTTCTTGGACATAGTATTTACTTGTTTGTTATCTCTAGAAGCCATTTAGATGCAAAATTTGAACAGACGTTAAGCAGCTGAAATATAAGGTGTATTTTGCTCCATTCACATTGGCTGCATGTATATATCTTATAATGCTACACATGATTTGTCAGTTTTCACATTGGCTGCATGTATATATATAAAAATGCTACACATGATTTGTTAGTTTCTAGAGTGATATCGAGATTAATTTAGAATGAGAAAGTGTTTCCTAGTGTGCGATGAGATTAACCAAAGTGGGGATTTCTAGTATTAGTCACTGGAAGGAAGACATGTCGTCTAGACTAGCCAGTCCAGTTGGCAGTCATAAATAGTAAGAAGACATGTGCCTTAGTGATTCTAGCTTCTACAAAGATGATCATCACTCTTCAAAATATGTTTTTGTCCCTCCCCTGCTTGTTTTAAATAATCTTACTGTTTTAAGGAGTTGCTTTGTAAGCTCCCTTCTAAGAGTCTTATTAATTCTTTTGGGTGATTTGTTAGATATTTTTGTAATTCAAACCAATTATGATTCTTTATTGAAGTTGGATTACTAGCTAGTTTTTTGTTATTGATATCTTGATGCAATTCATGATTTTTTTCTGGTTAATAGGAAAAATATTGGGAGGAGCACCCTGGGGAGGCTGTTCCAATGATGAAGCCCTTATTTTATTGGGGCCCTTGGAAAGTTCAAAGAGAGGATTTTAAAGAGCCCTAATTTGAATTTTAATGTTTTTTTCTCAATTTTTGAGCATTCTCCAAGTTATTTCAAGGTCAAAATTAGGGCCATCCTAAGTTTGAGTTCGAACATTTTGAAATTTATGGAACAACAAATATCTTAGATGTCTCTTTCGTAGAAGGTTGCTTTTTCAAATTTGTAAATGTGAAGTCTGGAACCATCTATCAGAGAAACATTTAGTAAGGTGCAGGGTTGTATTTTTCCCTTTGAAAATGGCCTTTTAAGGTTTTGAACTTCAAATTTTGTATATAGTTTGTATGTTGGTATTAGTAAAAGTGTTTGCGTACGTGTTATGCAAATTCTAGAAGATTAAAATATAGATGTATAAGAAAAATTAATAATAGAAAGTAAAAACGCGTGCCTTAGTTTTTGGCATTCTTTAGTCTTGTTGAAGTCCAATCATACAAGTTTTCGCTGTGTAGTGAAAGTTTTGTCCTTTGTGTCTCAATGCAAGTTGTTGCTACTCAAGTATTGCCATGTATTTTTGCAATTTCTTATGATGTTGAATCATGATAGCATTTAATTTTGCGTGTTCTTCATTTTGTATGTGGTAATCTTCTAGAATTTTCTCTAGGGTTTGTAAATACAATATTTCAAATGCTATTTTTGCATCCATATGAATGTTCAAATATTCATATTGGTGGCAATGCAAAGTCATGTAACTATTTTAAGAATTGTCTGGTTGTTTTTTTGAGCAAAAAGAAGGAATTTGAAATAGTTACATTTCTTGAAACTGATTTAGAGATTTTGATATGCCAATGTAGACCGCATATAAAATTTCAGTTATGATTTAATTTTTCTCTATTAAAAGACTAGTTTTCTTTTATAAAAAAACTTAGAAAAGAAGTGAGAAATGGCAATCATAATTTTATTGTCTTCATTTAATTTCCATTTCCTACACATGGTCTCTCATACTAAATGAATATAAAATGTTAATGAGAATTCATGTTTTATCTTGTCAAGTCATTATTTCACTTTATCATCTATATCCTTATATAACATGGGAAAATTCTATTTTTCAATATGTTTGAGTATCCTTAAACAATCATGCTAAAATTTAATTTGTTCCACTTGAAAAAAAAATTCATTTAGTTGTTGAAGCCAATGTTTAATTTAAGGGGTTTATTATGTATAATATTTAGAAAATAATTTACTGTTTTTTAAAAGTAAAAGAGGAGGCACTAGGCCCGACTATTTAAAATATTTAAAAAAAAGACCTGGTGAACCAGGTGTAAGTTCGAGTATTGCCACCACATATATGTGGTGAGAATATAAAACGACATAAGTGTATTGCAATTTTCAAATTTGTCTGTTGGGATGCCCAGAGTGGCACAAGTGGCATCCAACTTCTTCCCTCGAGTAATACTCTCCAAAGCATGTCAAACCCAAGCTGCTCCATATCCTCATGAATAACAAAGGAATTACTCGCCCCCAGAAGAATAGTTTGAACCCAAACTATTTGAGCCATTTTTAGAGTGCCAAGCCTAGCAGAATATTGCCATGAGTCTCCCATGACCTAAATCACCTCCTCCACTGCCGTTGTGCTCCCAAGCCGAGTCGATAATTGTGCATGCAAAAGGTTTGTTGACATCCATCGAAGCAGTTAGTATAGGGTTCTTCACCCTAGCAATCAAAGTCTTTTGAAAACTCCATGGCTTTTTAGCCATAATTTGCGTGCCCTTGTCCAGTAAATGTCCCTCATTTAGAAGTCGCAGTTTCAGATCATTTACTAGCCCAAGGTAGGAGTGGTGCACGTCATCAATGGAGTACCTGTGAATGATATTGTCATGTATTTCATGAGCCATGTTGCTTGTTGTCGCCTTTCCTTTCTTGGCCCTAGAGTGCTTTGTCGGCCTAGTCACACATTTCCCTTGCTCCATTTCCCACTAGTGAAATCGTGAGAGGTTCAAGATACCAGAGCTGAATGAACAAAATAATGGGTGGGTAGAATTTATAAATCCCCTCACACGTCGAAAAACTGTGCTCCTAACATGAGTAAATATGGAAATAATTAAATTGTTGAATGACCAAAACAATGGGTGGGTAAAATTTATAAAGCCCCTCACACATGCGGAATAACTGTGCTCCCAACGTGAGGTAATATGGAAATAATTAAATTGGGCGGGGAGAGATACATGCAAATATCTTGTCATCAATGTGTATACATCTGTTTGAGCTCTATGCCCATCACTTGATTTGATGTGGCAGACCCATCTTTTTAATTATTTCTCCAACTTCCCTGCTTATATCCTTAGGTTGCATGATAATTATATTTTCATTTTTGAAATTGAGATCAACTCCAAGATTAGCAAGATAGTCAACAACCTTATTAGCGCTTTTGTAGGTGTGAAGTATCTTTCTGAATTATTTAGGGCAATACAATCTTCCACAATGCGAGTTAGATTCCAGTGATCCATATTCTTCTTGTTTATAACATTGATGATGATCTGTGAATCACCTTCAACAATGAGATTTTCCCAGTCTTTTTCCTTTGCAATTTGAGGCCACGCCAAAGAGCCTTGGCTTCCACAAGGTTATTGGAGTAGTGACCAAGAGCTTCAACAAAGCCAAGGAGAGGATTGCCCAATGAGTTGCGGAAGATCCCGCTAGCTCCAACCCCACCAAGATTGTTTTTAGTAGCCCCATCGAAGTTGAATTTGATAAATTCATAAGGTGGCTTCCATTTGATGCTTTTTCTTACCTTACTTTTTTACCAATCCCTTTATTGGGGATGCCCGATAATATAATTTTGCAGTTGTTGAAAGTGTTGATGTCTTCAGAAAAGATTTTCCCATCTTCAAGGTCCATGCCATGATGAGCTCCTTGATGGTCCTTAGGATCTGGGAAAGGGTTGTTTCGAGTTTCTATTTTCATCTTTAAAAATTCTTGTATTTCTTTCCAACCATATGCTCAAACAAACATTTACATGGATGGTTTTCTAAATTTGCAACAATAAACAGAGCAAAGTCTATGGTCCAACATGCAATAAGATCCTTGACAAGATATGTAGGAGCACTAAGTGGAGATTAAAATTCCAAAGCAATTTATACTAGAATTTGAAGGTGTAAGAGCAATGTATGAGAAGGTGATTGGTCTCTTCTTTAGATTGTAGACATAGGGGGCACAATGATGGTCCATAAAATCCACGTTTTCGATATTGGATTGTGTTAGAATCTTGTCCCAATAAATCGTCCATAGGAATGCATTAGCGTTTGGTTGGCCATATTTAAACCAAATCTTCTGAGAAGGGAAGGAGATGTCCGCCCTAGAGGAGGTAGAGATGATGACACTATATCCAACATCAGTATCTCGCAAATTTAGCTCCCATCCAGATCGGTGGATCATGATGTTTTGCGAAGTGAAAAGGTTTGAGAATGTCCAGTAAAGCTATTTTCTCATCAATTAGATTCTGCGAGACCAATAAATCAATCCAACCGTCTTTGAATTGGTTGAAATAGTTCCTCACTTATGGTCCATACTTGTTAGTACACCAATCTTGTACCCTATTGAGATTAAGATTTTCCAATGGGGAACCGAGGATCCATGCATCCGTCCATAATTTTGCTCTTATATCTTTGCCAACATTCCATCTTAGGAGGGGTTTGAGAATGACCATGGCTTTAATAATGAAATTCTAGATGTGAGAGCCGACTAAATGCTCACTAACAACGAAAATTCTTTCGGGGAGCATGTTATTCAGATATTTCTTTCTGAGAATGATACTCCATAAGGCATGAGGGTCAACATAAAGCCTCTAGGTGAGTTTAGCCCCTAAGGCCAGGTTCATTTGATTGTTGAATTTGAATCCCATAACGTCTCATTCTCGGGGAGACAAAGGTTCTCCTATTTCACCAAAGGTTTTTTTGCCTCATTCATGTCGCCCGGATGAATTTTGTTTGAATGGATTTTATACATCTACCCACTTTGGGGGATAGGTAAGACAAACATCATGTAAATGGGGACAACTTGAACACAAGAGGAGATTAATTGAATTCTTCCGGAAAAGGATACCCACTTACCTTTCCAACTGTCCAACTTTCTCAAAATTTGGTCAATCATGATTCTCCAGATATCTGGGGAGTTCTTGCCCTAAAATAGGGGCATGTCAAGGTAGGAGCAAGGGAGGGATCTGGGTTGATGTCCAAAATCTTGCAAATCAAATTCGGGATGTATTTGTTCGTGTGGAAAAAGAAGATTCTTGATTTTCTTTTGATCACTTTCTGATTCGAGGCTTCCTCATATAGATCAAGAGCTTGTCTAAAGGCCTGAGCCTCACCAATGGTAGCTTGCCCAACAAGGCTAGTAATGTTGGCGAATTGAAGATGAGTGATCTTAGGATCATCATTGGCAACCAAAACCCCATTGAGGATTTTATTTGATTTAAGATGAGATAGACAAAAACTTAATGCCTCTACCATGATGATGAAAAATATGGAGATAGTGGATCACCTTGTTTGAGCCCTCCGGAGGAGTTAAAAAAACCAACGGGCTCACAATTGATGAAAATACATTTGTAGACACCTAAAGTTAGCACCGCTTAATTCCCCGTATCCATGTTCGCTAACCCTCAACATTATCACATCAATATTTCATCTATAAAACCTTTATCCTAAGTCTTATTTCTCCCCACCATATTTACTCCCGGTAAATATAATCCTACACCTGTAAAATCCTATTCTACACCCTCTTAAACCACCCAAACCACTTACATACCAAAATCAAATAAGGACAAAAAAAAAAACACCTTCCCAACCATTTTATAACCTCTCACCAACATATCTCCCATCTTACACAAAATAACAAAGAAAAACGATTCGGTTGAGGTGGTTTTAACCAAACTCCATGGTCACTTTGGCGATTTTCCCAGATCACCAACGATTCTATATAAATAAGTTTCTGAGCCCCTTCAAAAGGTTGTTCCATGTTTGTTTCTCCATGAGACCAATTTTTACATTTCGTTGCTATAGAGTCTTGTCACACACCCCTGAAGAACGTCAAAACAACACTCAAGCCTTCTACATGACATCAACAACTTCTTCATCAATTTTCAAACATCGTTCAATGTTAGAAATCAACAACAACAATCTTCATGCCTTTGTAATCTTCTTGTCTCTGGTAATACCCTCTTCTCGTCTTCATTCATCAATTTATACAAGGTAAGTGGTTTCCCTTGCTTCATTATCTTATTATGCATCATTTACAAGCTTAAATCAACCTTATCAATATCCCTTTCGAGCTCTTTTCCAATTTGTTATTGACCTGTACATTTTCACAAAGAATCGTTGACAATTCCCTATAATAATCGCCGACGATTCCCTAGAATCGCTGACAATTCCCTATAATCATCGACAATTCTGGTTTGAAAGGTCCTTTGACCCCTAAGCTTGCTCTTTAGACATCCAGACCCCATCATTTATTACCACTCTTGCCTTTGCAAGTGTCTGTCTAATCCTATCCATCTCCTTTGAGCCATTACTTTATTAGTTATCCTAAATCCAACATATCACTCTCAGCTCACCTTTACGAGCGTATAGCCATACCCATCCTTGCTCCTTTGAGCCATTTTTATGATCCCTAGACTCCCTTTGGATCATGTATCACCACATTATCATACCATCATATAACCTAGGACCGCATCAGTCCCTTTGCCTTTGCATTGATAGTTATATTATCTGTTTTATCATTTTATCCTATCATTATCAGATTGATTTCTTAAACGTGGATTGACATCCTTGCAAGGAATTCCATTGACTTATGGGGATTGGCCTTTGCCATGCAATCCACCATATATATATTTAATCCTATCCTTTTCCAAGTGTTTATGCATCACGGGTAGCCTATCCATTGGAAGGAAGAAGTTATGCGCCCGCTTGGATCTCACATTGGTCATCCAAGTATCAACATTAGTCACCACGGGTATTGTAAACCTTGTGCGTCTTTCGAGGTTAGTTTGGTTTTGTTATTTCATTTTATTAAATTTAAAATTGGAAAATAAAAACTCTCTGGTACATTCTCGCATGCCCGATGGGACCCTGTCCACTTGCTTTCATTTTTAAATCAATTCATATTCATCTTTAGGTCTTATATTTATGTAATCGTTAGTAATCAATCAAATCGCCAACGATTTTGGTAAATCCCGCGATTCCTTCAAATCACCGACGATCTCTGTAGATTATTTCGATTACTCGGTTAGTCTTCCTTTAACATTTGTTTCTTTTTCTGTTTCTGTCTTCACCTAACCCTTGCATTTTGTCTTTGGAGCATCTATTTGTTGCGTTGTAGTTGTGCTAAAAAAATAAAAACATCTAAAAAATTAAAAGGAAGCGTTTACATGTACATCTTCTTCTTTTCTTTTTCTTTCTAAGCATTGCATTTTGTTTACTTTGTCCTCATCGAAATTTACATCTTCTTTTGGGTTTAAAACGAACCTCTCATTTCTATTTGATCACATAGTCTAATTAGGAGGTTAACGGATTGCATTCACTTAACATCCCTCACACACAACCAAACCACATCAAATACAAACTTGCATCAAAACATTCCTACCTAGGTGGACCTACTTGGATTTCATCACCAAGAGGATAAGTGACTCGGTATTCTAGGCGAGTATAAATAATTGGTGAGCGGTATATTGGCTAAGCACCCGACTCCTTAATGCTACGGGACTATGAAGTGAGGGGGTAGGCCCCAATACCACGCCCATACCGACACTAGCATAGATTCGAGCCTCACATACCTTCGGGTATATCGAGGAATCCAATCTTTAACATCACATGAAACCAACCTTAGAACATGCATATCATCAGGTTCCCTCTGAGCCCCTTCCTCCACATCTAAATTCTAATTAAGATAATAAAAATTTATGGTTTTTTGACTTGTCTATTACATTTTTAGCTCTCTTAGAGTTTTTGCTTTATCATTGTCAGTCAATTTTCGTTTAATATGGACCAGTCCTCCACATTAGCATATCCTCTTATCTCTTATGTGTCATTATTACAACCATCTTTGGTTGCTTCATCCACTATCTCTACAACCTTTCACCCCAATCAATACCAAAACATCCCCTACACAGGATCTAATCCTTATCAATCTCACCAACCCATCATATCCCAATCAACTTCACCTAGCTCGACATACTCCCATAGTCATCTAGACCATCCTTTGTACCTTGTGGAACCTCTACCTTCCAATCAATCCTACAACCCTATAACAACTCCATCCAACGACCTTACAAGAATCCTTCACGTCTAGATTACTTCCAAACTATCACCCTCAGCCCATAACAAGTGTATCCCCTTAATCGATCATTGACACACCCCCTCATTCATCACAATCTCATTAGAATATTAACATCACACATCTTTCCCATCAACCTATCTCAACTTCAATACCTCTCTCGATACCTCAGACATCCCAAGCTCATACACACATCCCTACTCAGGCCCAATCAACCCCCTCATCCAACATCTCTACACATCTCCCCACATCCCTTTATCACAAACTACTTTGTAATCGTACCTTATCAAGCTACCCATTATCAACATCCACATCAAACCCATCTACAACAGAACCATCCTACTCCCCATTATTATCGAACAAATCAACCACATTCTCATTCACACTCACATGTTAATTCCCTCATGCGTAATCCTACAAACGATCCCATGCAAGATCTGTTGAACATATTAGCCAATTTGGAAGCCACTACCATGGGATCCAACCAAGTCTTCACATATGATTAGGTCCGTAATGAACTCATCCATCCATCAAGCACCTATAAGCCATATCCTCCGAATTGGGAATTTCTTGAAGGGTAAGTGCACCAAGTTGGGGGCCAAAAGTGGCCAAAAAACTGAAAACGAATGAAACGCGATCGCGTTTTGTGATAACACTGTCGCATTATGTTTTCTTAGGCTCGGTAATTCATGAGCCTATAACGTGAATGTGTTTAGTGTTGTGAAACGCACACGCGTTTTGAGCTATATATGACGTTTAGGAGGGCCTGAAGGAGCCATATTTACTAAAATAAATGTTAAGCTTCAAATTTATTTTAGTAAATATAAGAAGTTAAGTCTTTATCGTGATAAAATTGGTCCCGTAGCTTTGTGATTATAATCTAGAAGATAGTTTGTAAAAATCTAATGTGGTTAGTACTTACTCATTTTTAGAATTTTAGTAATGACCTAAAACTTTCGGGCGTATATATTGTAGTGGTCTTTGTTTGGGAAAACATATAGTCGTTTTGTAGGTTTTTTGACCTTCTGGATTGGATTATGGCCCTACCACTGCTTGAATTTGTAACAATTTTAAATTTTGGTCCATAATTCACTTTAGTGACCACGAATCAGCTCTATGATGCTTGTCTACTTCTTATTAAAATGAGATCCTAACTTTGTAGATAAAGGATTGCTCCCTGAATAGGATTTCTATTCTATGGAAAAATGAGGTGATTATAATGTGCCTCCTCCTTAAGGTTTGATCAAAATACTAGGTGTTGAATGAGTTTTCACGAATAGTACCAAGTGAATTGCATCAAGTGAACTCAGATGATTGCTCATTCTTAGAAACAAGGTGCTCCATATAAAGATAATCCCTTCACCTTTCATGACTCTAAAATCATCATTTCATGGAATTAAATTCAAGATTATCATACGTGTCTTTTCTCATACATATTTCATGGAGATAAACAACGCCTTAATAATTCACACATGATGGTCCTGGATACCTGATGGCATGACTAGCTCATTTTAGCTTGTTCTTTGGAGAGATTTGGGTACAATGACAAAGTCAGGATATGATGATCATCAAGTCACTCCTTGAGCTCCACATTTCACCTTTAAATATGATGAATCCTTCACAATTCAATTTATTGACCAAGATGAAACCTAGGTGTAAGCATGCTTATGGTACATGGACACCTTTTTTCTCAAGTTGCTCCTCATGGAAATGGGTTTCCTCCTCCATATAGGGATGAATCCTTGAATGAAATTTGAGTATGAGTTACATGTTCTTGACCTCCATACTTCACTGAAACACTACAAATCACATTTTACGATCAATGAAACTATTCTAAAAAAATTAATTCTTCCTGTAACTCAAAATTTAGGTCCTATTTCATTTTGAACTTAGAGGGGCAGCTGAAGAGTTTTGTAGTACCTAAAGAAATATTTAAGCCTTGAATCAATGTTGATTATTCCACCTTATAGAGTATTCTAATATCCTTCCAATTCCTATTTTGTTTCATCCTAAGTCTTTCTAGAACTCCTAGAATCATCCAAAGAAGTCATCTTTAGGGTTTATGGCTTTAGGTTCGAGATTGAGTTACAGGTTTAAGGTTTAGGGTTTAGAGCTCAGGGCTATGGATTTAGGGTTTATGGTTTAGGGCTCTGGGTGAGGGCTCAAGGTTAAGGGTTTAGGGTTTATGATTTAGTGTTCATGGTTTAGGGTTTATTATTTGGTTTTAGGGTTTAGGGTTTAGGGCTCATAGTTAAGGGTTGAGGTTTAGGTCACGAGTTCAAGGTTTAAGGTTTAATGTTTAGGGCACAAGGTTCAAGGTTTAAGGTTTAGGGTTTAGGGTTTAAGGTTTAGGGCTCGGGGTTTAAGGTTTAGGATTCAATGTTTATGGTTTATG
Organism: Taxus wallichiana var. yunnanensis; assembly: GCA_018340775.1. NCBI lineage: Eukaryota > Viridiplantae > Streptophyta > Pinopsida > Cupressales > Taxaceae > Taxus > Taxus wallichiana. The sequence goes on from CM031237.1 coordinate 441,763,301, forward strand.
ATTTAGGGTTTAGGGCTTAGGGCTCGAGGCTCAAGGTTTAGGGCTTATGGCTAAGAGCTAAGGGTTTAGGGTTTAGGGCTTAGGGTTCATGGCTTAGGGTTTAGGGTTTAGGAAACCTAAAGATTGTTTAAAATCCCTCTAGTCTACAGTAGTGATTACAAAGTGAAAACTTCTCTTGATCTTCTGGACTACAAGGATAAAAAAACCTCATATATTTCTAATAGGTCTCATGAGTGAGTTCATCTTTTGGAATATCAATATTATGACCATATTTCCTAGTATCGTGCCTAGAACCATCATTGAGTCTGTTTGTACAACTATCTTGTTTATGAGAGGTGGGACAAGTAACTAAATGGATATGGCATCTACCTTGTGCCTTGCAATGCATATTACATATCTTTGCCAAACTTGTTTCTCCCCACATATACTTGCGCTCTTGAATGCCAATTTCTTCACACACTGAAACAAATTTCACATTTCTCATATTTCCATGTATGGTATTATGCAAGCTAGGATGACCCATTGGAAGTTGGAAAAAATAACCACATGCTCATATTCACATTCATGATTCACTTTGATACATGTTCATATTCACAAGAACCTCTTCTTCCTTGAAAGTGCCTAGTTTGTCTCACTAACTCGGTAAGGATTACACATACTCCAAAAAATTCACATTTCTCATGACATATATGGTCGTTGCCACATAGATGTTCAACATTGGAGTCCAAACTATCTCTATCATTATAAATGGAAGCCAAGTAATGGTGTCTCCTGTATCCAAGGATCGAGGACTACTGGGGTCTGTGGTAGGATTGGACATTCAGGAATCATCGAGTGTATCTTAGAAAATAAAATTGAACCTCATAAATCCTTTCAAATTGCCAACTTACACAAGCACTTGACATATCAAGCTTTGTTCTTCGAATGAAACCTTTGTTCCCGACAACTTGCAACTGAAAGAATTATTCAAAAGAATGTAAAAAATGATCAAATTTTCTTGGTATCCTAATCCGTCAGACCCAAAAATACCACTGGACTTGTTATTCTCAATTTATAACACTCTTAGAGCTCCAAATATTTCACAAGCTATAGAAAAGAAGAAGATAGATGTATTGGGTAACATTTCTTTGTACTAAATTGTTCTTGGATATCTAGCATTTCCCTCCTTCAAAATATCAACAAATGAAAGGTATCAAATTGTGATGACTCTCTTTGAATGTTCTTTATGAAGCAGATGAACCCTTTTTAGTTGAATACTCTCTATCAATACTAATAAGAATGGGTAAGACACAAAACATTACAGTGAGTGAAATAGTTCCCATGCGATGGGAAAAAGAAGACAACTGTATTGGGTAACATTTCTTTTCATGCGAAGCTTCCACAGGGAAGGGTTTACTTAGAAAAAGGTTGTACTCAAAATTTTCTTGGATATTTGACACTTTCCTCCTTCAAAATTGTTGTACCAAATTGCGCACATGCATCGAGATGGCCTGGTAAATGCTTGTGGGTTAATTTATCTCATAAGATAGATCTACCTAGAATTGGGTTATAAAACTTAGGAGTCTTCTTGAGTCACACCATTATGGAGAAGACTCTAATACCGTTGTAGTTATAAAACATTCAATATTTCTAGTTCCTACTTGTTTTCCTCCTAAATCCTTATAGAGCTATTAGAATCAGCTAGAGAAGTCAATATTCACAATTTGACTGCTCATTCCTTGCACCTAAAATCTCATTGTTGAACATATTATCCCTTAATGATCAAAATGGTTTAGGGCTTAGGGTACATGGTTTAGGGTTTAGGACTCAGGGATCAGGGTGTAGGGTTTAAGGCTTAGGGTTTAGGGCTTAGGGTTTAGGGTTCATGGTTTAGGGTTTATGGCTCAGGGTTTAGGGTTCAAAGTTATGAGTTTAGGGTTTAGAGCTCGGGGATCGGATTTAGGATTTAGGGTTTAGGGCTCTGGGCTCGGGGTTTAGGATTTAGTGTTTAGGGTTTATTATTTTGGTTTTAGGGTATATGGTTTAGGGCTCAAGGCTAATGGTTGAGGTTTAGGGCTTAGGGTTTAGGGTTTAGGATTCAATGTTTAGGGTTTAGGGTTTAATTTTTACATTTTAGGGTTTAGGGTTTAACATTTAGGGCTCGTGGTTCATGGTTTAGGGTTTAGGGTTTAGTGTTTATATTTTAGGGTTTATGGATCATGGTTTAGGGTTTAGGGTTTTGATTGTAAAATTAAAATGCTAAAAGATTTAGGTGAATCTGAAATCGAAAATTACGTATGTTTAATCTTGACCAAATTATACTATAAAAACTATCTCCTAAACCGTGACTCATGGAGCTGTGAGACTAGTTCCATAAGGTATAGAGTGACCATAATTTCTTATATTTACTAAAATAAATTTAAAGTATAAGAAATAATAAAATATAAATAATAATAAATGAAAAACTTATACTTTATTTTTGTAAATAGAAGCATGTCAATGTCTATACTATGCGAAGCGTCGCACGCGTTATAATGCGTATGTGTTTTACATTTTTCCTTTTTCCAATGCATGCCTTTAGGCTTGGATCCAGTTTGGATCCTTAAGCTCGAGGCATGGACTCCGCACAAACACAACAAACAACGTGTTTTTGTAGGAAAATGCAAAAATGCCACTTCCGCCATGATAAATCAACATAAAACGATCGATTCGTTTAAAAAAAATTATACCACGACGTAGAGTAGAGTTTCTTCTTTCTAAAAATATATATTTTCAAATTTTATGACTAATATAAGGTTTCCATATTATTTATTTTCTAACTATGTTTTTTTATAGCTATTTTTTAAAGTTTAAATATGTCTATCTTTTGTTGTGTATATTTTTTTGGCTCATCGAAATTGAAAAAAAAGTATACTAGCACAAACTAGGCCTAATTCTATACATATTAAAAAAATCTAATTTTTATATTTTTAAGTAGTTAGGGGGCACGGTGGAGCTCCATTATTTTTCAAAATTTAAAATTTTTGTACTAAAAAAATCATAAAAATATATTCGCTAAAAAAATCTAAAAAAATCTAGCACAAACTAGATGCTCCTAGCTATCTTTATACCAAAGGGTTTTCAAAAATACTAAATGGTGCTCAAAAAATGGTGGGGGGCACAAAATTCACTCTATTATGTTTTTTAATAAAAACATGAGCTCATGTTGGTATTTTAGTTATTTGACCCACTTAAACTTATCCATTTTGAATAAAACTTAGTAGTTTAGAAACTAGACTCAAAATGCTACGATTCATGTTTATACAACATCTTCCAATTTTGAGTGTAACTATTTCAAAAAACTCATACAAGTTGAAGTTTTTATTTTTTCAAAAAATGCGTCCACTTAAGACCCCCTTTTGGCCCCCCAACTTGGTGCACTTACCCCGAATTTATCATGTTCCATGGCAGGAGGATCCTCAGCAACACATACTAGCCTTTAGACACTCGTGTTATCTCATCATTTGCGATCAATATCTCATGCTTAGAACCTTTCCTATGTCATTAAAAGCCTGCCTTGGATTGGTATAACTCCCTCCCTCAACACTCTTTTTCTCAACACGCAACTAGCCATGTTATTTCTCAAGCACTTCTCTATCAACATTACTCGTAAAATAACCATTTCTAACCTCTCTACCATCAAACAATCTGAAAACGAATCCATTTTCAACTTCGTCACTAGATGGTGAAGCATTATCAATCAATTGACCTTTTCACTACCTCAATCAAAACTAATCGAGTTGTTTTCTTGATCATGTGCCCATCACATCTCATCTACCCTCTAGATCCACACATTCTAGACTTTTGACAAAGCCTTCACCATGGATAGAAAGTTATAAATCCAAGCCCTTGAAGAAGGCCATCTGAATCCTCAATCTACACATGTCCCATTAGATTCCCCTAGGTCTTCTTGTGAACCAGATGAGACTACCACACATATTTCCATATATTATATTTCTAATCAAACGCCCTCAATGGAGTCGGTCCATGTATATATTGTGCATCCTTGAGTCATCTTATCAACACTATCACGCATGATCTTCCCCATGAGGAAACCCCTTCATCACTAGTGTTGCCTTTGGAAGGCTCGGAATCCTTGAATCTTCTTTTTGGTAGTCCTCATGCATCGATGTCACCTTTATCTACTATCTAATCACCTACTACCTGTAGACACTAAATCACGCACTTCAGGTATATTTCTAGTCCATATTACATACTACTATTCGTATGATTCCTAAGAAAGAAAAGTACTAATTGACCACTATCTTTGGCCTCTTTGCTTGCTTTTTGTTTTCTCTCTTGGTCTTACACTCTTTCTGCTCAGTCTATCTTTTCATACTTTGGCATTTCGATTTTGGACACGGTGCCCACCGGACGCCTTGATGCTCAGCGCCCGTCCCCTTTGGGAACCCATGACATCTTTGTACTTTGCTTGCATCTTTTGGGTGTCTTATATCCATTTGGGAATCTTATTTCTTACTAGTCGACCTTTTAGTGGTTAATTATGAAATTCAACCAAGGGAATCATATAAATACAAATCTATGTGATCATAATAAAGGACCAAACACTAAACATCTACTATCTCCACCTAAGGTTGCATCTAAAGGAATTTACAAGAGCATTTAAGCATCCATATAGCATCCACACAAGGGAAAGGGAATTCATTTTTCTGCATACAATTCATAGGAGGGAAGTTCATTTTTCCATGCACACATCTATCTACATCTTCTACATCTAGCTATTGCTCGCTATCAAGTGTGACTTGCACAAGAGCCACCTAGGAACAATTCTACACACACACACATAAAAATACATGGAGTTTGAAATGTAGTGTGGCATCCGTATCATAAGTTTACTCGGTCGGTGGACTGGGGTCAATCGACTCCCCATTTACATCTTTTCTTTTTAGGATTTGATGTGTTTTGGGGTTTTGTAGGTGCTCTTTCTTATTGCAGGTTTCATGTGAGCTCGATGATCATACAACGACATAATCATGAAAAAGAGTGAAGTTCAGCGACACTATAAAAATCACTTTTCGAGGTCTTGAGAAATCACTAGCGCCTGAGAGGAGGTCTGCAGTGCCTCAGGTACCCTTGACCCTGTCCAGGCACCCTAGTCCCAACATTTCCAACACTCATAAAATTTTCTTAGCTCGGTTGTGACAGTTTACCTTCTTGCTTCATCAATTTTCCAGCTTGGCATAGCTTCGACAATATTGCAAACTAGCTAAGTACTTTAACCTCTCTTTGGTAGCTATGGTTTCAAATTTATTAGATTACTTGCTTGGGTCAAATCTATACTTTATTGCATATCTATATCTACATTGTTACATATTTATATTTAATATTTATTTATTTTAATAGTGCTTAATCACTACCTCCTTGCAGCCCTTAGAATTGACCTCGAAAGCCATCACGGAAGAATTATCTATAATCAAGAATCCTAAAATCCAACTATCTTTTGAACCAATAGAAGACTTGGGTAGCTCACACAAATGTAACCCGCCTCAATCGTATCTGGAGATAACATCTCCTCATCCGAATTAGACCCAATCCTATCTGTTTGCTCACTTACCATCCAGTCTGGAACCTCATCCTAAATCAAATACTATACAATCAAATCCCATCACGTCCATTGTCCTTCCTCTATTATCGGGGTCCCACCCTTTAGTAGAGCCAATCACATCCACGACCTCATCCTCATCATTTGTCGTGAGACCCTCTCCTCTATCTAAAGAAAACATTATAAAATCAAAACACACATCATCTAGGGTCTCAACCTTACCATCCATTTTGGGACCCCATCCTTTATCACAATCCAAATCTATCACATCTATAGTTTTACCCTTATCATCCATTTTTAGACCTCATCCTTTATCTTAAACCCATATCACAAAGTTGAACCCTATCTCATCCATAGTAAGTCCCTCATCTATTTTGGGGCCTCATATGTCATCCAATTTTATCAATCCCACATCATATCCCATCCTTGGATCACATCCTATTTCTTATCAACCTCACAACATCCCTATGATGCTCCAACACATCCAAAAATAAGGAATGTCCAACCAAGCGTTCTCGTAAATCAAAATAAAAATCTATTAATCCAAACCCCCAAAGGGGACTTACATTGACATCCTCGAGAGGCTCATACATGCTTTTCTTATCACATTACCACCAATCAAAACATCCAATCCACATATCTAGAAACCTACATGGTACAACCAAGATAAAACTTGTGCCTACCATAGAATCCCAGGTCATAGCACGGAGAGTTGTAAAGCGCTTAAAGCCATAATCTAACAAATCTTCCTCATCAATGATATTCTCCCAGAAGAAGACCATCCTAAGCCATCATCGATATCATCTACACCTCCACCCTCGTCAGTGTCCTCACCGACATCTACAAGACAAGGGGGTCATCCTCAATCGATATTAGCAAACCTTTTCTAGACATCTCTTCAACACCTTCCATTGAAGGTATCTCAATCTCATCAACATCTACACCCAAGTCACCGGTAGTGTCCTCGCCGACATCTGTGGGACAAGGGAATTATCCTCAATTAGATCTCGAAAAACCTTTCTCATACATTTTCTCATCACCTTCCATCAAGGCCTCTCGTCTCAAGTCGGTATGGTTCATCCACCTACGCGAACCCAAAATCGTCATACATGAAGAAAAGGAAAAACCAAAGCTTTGTCATCTACCCCTCCTCATCAATCGTCCTCTCATATCTCATCCATATTTTCATTGGCTCCTTTGTCAAAGGTTCCGCATCCTCCTTTATTTACCATATACTCAATCAATCAACATCAAATCTTTCATTATCCTAAGTGAAAGACATTGTTCATTCGGGGCATGTTATCTCTAACCACATCCTCACACTAGGGTGTCTCCTCTTTACTAGAACATCAAAATTCTCACCTTGCACACCTTCCCCTAGTGAATCTTCATTGACCCTATCCTCTCAATCCAATCCATATATCCTAAGAAGATAAAGAATAAACATCTAAAGTTTTCCCCTAATTGGATCGGTCCTTGTAATATGGGCTAGAAGATTATAACCTAGTCTCCCTTGACGGTATGCCTAAAAGGAACCCTCGAATGTCTTTCACTTGCAGCCTTTCTCTTGTTAACATGTCGACTGTCATGATAGTAGTCACATCAAAGATCTTATTTCACTACCAACCAACCATCTTATCATCATAATTATTTGAAAGTATGTGGTTATTTCCGTCACTATCCTTAAAACCTTAAAGATGAGTACCATGAATCTGTTCATCGCATCTTTCATATGGAAAAGTTCATCTTTAGTAGGAACCCCACAATCATTACATCCATCCACCTTGTCTACCAACCGAAGACATGTCATGGGGCACACATGTGTAGTTTATGCACACATCTCTTCCCCTCCTCGAAATGGTCTATTAGGATTGCCCTCAGCGTAAAAATAAAGTAAAAAAAAATCTATGGATGTATCTCGAGCAAAAGAAAATAGCTGATTCCTCGAAGGATAAATATTAAATATCAAAATCATATTATAAAAAAGAAAATAGATTGATCCCTCGAAGGACAACTTCCTATCAAAATCATAGACCGATCCCTTGAAGGACGACTATCCACAAAGAAAAAGTCAAAATTGTAGACCACTCCCTTGAAGGATGGCTATCCATGTAAAAAGGCTTCTCGCATCAATCATCCTTCATAAAATTCAAAATATCAAAAGCATCCTTGGAAAGCTTCCAAATCGGCGACCAACTTTCTCATAAAATCAAACTTCTCGCATCAATCAATTTACGTCAAAAATAAAATGTGTAGCTAGGGCATCTCCCTATAAAACCATTGAAAGGATTACTCTCCCACATAACCTACATATGTCAACCCTTCCCATGTCCTAGGAAGGTATACATTTTACTTTCATCTACATCCAAGATCCTACGTGTGACTACTCATTGCTAGTCATATGCTAACATCTATTGTAAGGCCAAAAAGTGCAAGAGCCTTCATTATATTGATTCCCATCACATATGTATCAAATCCAGTATAAAAGCAATCATTTCACGTTTTATTCTTATCCAAGATTAAAAACACATTTTGATGAACATTTTGATCACGGTCAAGTTAAATATCCATAACATATCAACAAACATCCATTAAAAATCCATCAACATTTGTAAAGCATAATATAAACATCTATCAGCGTAATCATGGTCACATCTCAATATTATAGAGACATGTACATCAAAGGCATCAAATCTACTTAGTAAAATCAAAATTTTCCAAACAAATGTCTCCTCGATCACTACTCCCCTTATCACCGTCAGGACCCCTATCTAGTCCTCTATCAACACCTTTTTTCTCTCGCCATTAAGTCTATAAGACACAAACCCATTAGTTCCCCTATCACTTGACTTCATGGCCTCAAAATCCCACCTTTGTGACAACATCAAATTTTGATCCTTCGACCTCATCAAAATCATAATTTTTATCTTCCCTTGTCCTTTGTCAAGTCATATGTCTATAGGACATGAACCCATTAGTTCCCCTATCACTTGAATTCTTAGTCTCGTAAGCCCACCTTTGTGGCAACATCAATTTTTGGTCATTTGACCTCGTCAAAACATATTTTTATTTCCCCTTTCCATTGTTAAGTCATACATCTATAGGAAACAAACCCTTTGGTTCTCCTATCACTTGATTTTATGACGATATCCATCTTGTTTCACTATCTCATCTGCATCATCTCTCATTTTCCCATATTTTCATTTTTTCATCTCTCATTTATTTATTTATTTCAAACTCATGATCGATTCCTTTTAGGTCATCCACCCCTAGTTTGAGGGGGAATACCTCATCATATAATTCTACATCTTTCACATCCTTATCTATCACATCTCGATTTTGTCTCGTGGCTTGTCTAAACCACTCAACAAAAAGGGAAAATGTAGACACCTAAAATTAGCATTGTTAATTCCCAGTATCGTGTTTTGCTAACCCCTCAACACTATCACATAAATATTCCATCTATAAACCTTTATCCTAAGTCTTATTTCTCCCCATCATATTTAATCCCCATAAATATAATCCCGCACTTGTAAAATACTATTCTACTGACCTCCTAAACCACCCAAACCACTTACATACCAAAATAAAATAAGGAAAAAATAGAAAAAACACCTTCCCAACCATTTTATAACCTCTCACTTGCATATATCCCATCTCACAAAAATAACAAAGCAAAATGACTCGGTTGGAGGTGGTTTTAACCAAACTCCAAGATCGTTGACGATTTTCTTGGATCGCGACGATTCTATATAAACAAGTTTCGAGACCCCCTTTACGAAGGTTGGTCCATGCTTGTTGCTCCCTGAGACCAAACATTACATTTCATTGCTACATAGCCTAAAGAATGCCACAACAACACTCAAGCCTTCTACATGACATCAACAACTTCTTCGTCAATTTTCAAACATCGTTCAATGTTAGAAATCAACAACATCAATCTTACTGCCTTTGTAATCTTCTTGTCTCTAGTAATACCCTCTTCTCGTCTTCATTCATCAATTTATACAAGTCAAGTGGTTTCCCTTGCTTCATTATCTTATTTATTTAACACAAATTTGAGTATTAAATCTAAATTGCACTTTCACAAATGATTGACAAATGCTACTTTGTAATTATATAAGATAATAAAATAGAAACCCTAAGTGTGATGAGGAAAGAAGAATGAATTAGTTGATACTCGCTAAATCCTAAAGTGTCTCGATGCTGAAAGCTGGTAAAGCAGAGATAACAATGCATCATTGCAATGCCACGAGAAAATTACGAGAGATGTCGAATGTGGTGGACCGGGGCACACAGGCTAGTCTTATGGTGCATGGGTGCTAGGATCCCTATCGGGTACTAGATTCTCGCTCAAAACCTCAAGAACCGATTTCTACGAGGGGTTGTAAGGTTGTCACCGATCTTCACTTCTGTCATTATTATGTCGCACAACTCCCATAGATGTCACAGTAACCTACAAGATGATATCAATGATCGAGTTCTGCACTACATATTTGACCCAATGTAGCTCTATGTGATTGTGTGTGTAATAGTGTCCTTAGGTTTCCCTCGTGCCAATGACGCCAAGATAACAAGCTACGACTAGATAGAAACAAAAGTTGTGGATGGAATAAAAGAAACCCCTCCTATGTAATGTATGCAAATATAAGAAACCCAAAGAATGCACTCCCTTAATACTTTTCAAGCCCTTAATAATGGTATGTATGATGTGTATATATAGGGATCTCTTGTTTAAATTTCGACACTAGTAACATGACATGCCAAATAGGACCTTGAGATAAGGGTAAGATAACCGAAAATACCGACCAAAAATGTCAAGATAAAAGAAGAAATAAGTAGGACATGAGTGCCCAGATTTGGACACAAGCGCTTGGGTGCTAGTCTCAGTGCCAGTGCTAGTGTCCTAGAGAAAATGACAACAAATGTGAAAAGACTAATAGACAAGGATCCCTGTGACCTAACCAGAAAGAAGTGTGGGAGAGATAGATGTAGAAGAAGTGACAAATATAAAAGAGCAATACAAAAAAAGAAAATGAAAACAAAAGGGGACGGATATGGGGATGTGTTACTAGTGAATACTTTTCTCGCTCAAGATCCATATATATAACATCATACTTGTTAACATAGTAATGTAGTAGTAAGTGCATGATTTTGTGTCTACATTTCACCCCTTTATGCTATTTGAATGAAATTCAATTAGTTTAAGGAATTAAGGAACATACCTATGAGAAATCTAAAGAATCCATGTTGCAAAAGTACGCATGAAATAATATTTAGCGTGGTGAACCATGAATAAGTGTGTTGATCCACGTGGTGTAAATAGAAATAGTGAGCCATTGTAAGGAGAAATTTGGAGAGAATTGATGATTTTGATTTCAGAGAAATTGTTTTTGTTAAGAAGAGGACATTTGAAAGGGGAAGGGAGTGATCAGTTCCTAACTCGATTTTGTATGTTGTTCAAATAAATGAAGGATTTTGGCATCCTTTCCCCCAGAGGAAGAGTGTTAGGGAGAGAAGTCTATTTTTACTCTCTAACTATGACTACATCCTCGAGAGGTCCAACCACTACAGATGGTATAAAGACCCAATTTAGTTCCATTTTGATCCATGTATAGTTGTGTGTTTGAATGGCTTCCAAGTTAGGTCATCTGGAAGTGATAAAATTGTAGCTCCTAAGTTAGGTCATCTGGGAGGAGTGATAGAATGTGTTTATTATATTGGTTGATGATAGAAAATTTGTTGATTGATTGATTTGATTGAAGTAGAATACTCATAGAGAGATTTTTTTCACTTGTCCCCCATTAGGTCATTAGGGGAAATGAATTTGATGTGATTAGTAGAATATTCGTAGATTTTTTTCTTGTTTCCCCTAGCTTAGGTCATTATAGAAAATGAATTTGACATGATAAAATATAATAAATTGGTGAGTAGATCGAATTGTTTGTTTTCTCGAATAAGATCAAAGAAATAATTACCATGGTGATATGCCAAGATTGTCGATTGATTGTGTAGGATCCGGAGAGGGATCTTGAAGTGATATCGATTATGTGCTCCCCTTTTAGTGAAAGGGCGAGGAGTAGTGATAACGAGTACTGAGCTGAAATTAAAGATGTAATGATGAAAAAGGGAGGCAATAATAGGGTAGAATTTATTTGTAAGATTGTTCAAATATTGGTGAATATTACATGAGGGTAGAATATAGCGTTATGAAATGTGTATGATGTGATAATAGAAGAAATTTTGAACCAAGTTCCATGAACGGGGATGAAAATGGAGTAGTGAAGCTCAAAATATGAGTGAAACCGTATGCCGTGTATTAGTTCAAAAGGTGAGCGCAAATAATAACTATAGTATAGGAAAAATTGAAAGTTACTATATATAGTAGGAGTAAAAAGTGAATAGTAACTTTATTTGAATTGCGATTGAGTTGAAAATTGAGCTCTGGACTTGTGAAGATGTCACAGATTAGAGCAATGAGGACGACTAGGTTCGTGAGGGTGGTGGAGGCCGTGACAATGCGAGATGACCGATGAGCTAGTACATATAAGTAATTTTGGAACTTGGGATGAAATATGTCTTGTTTTCAATTTTTACAAAGTATGGGTGTTTGAATTTCTAGGTATTTAACACTGGGGTGGTAGTGCCAATGCATAGACGTCCTTTGGGACATAGTGCCTGGATTTCGGAATGCTAGGGACCCGCCCTAGGCACCGAGTCCTGCTCTCTTGGCATTGTAGTCCCAAGAGAGTTGATTTCCTGTGTATTATAAAATTTTGATTTTCTGATGCATAGATGTGGTTTTCGCAATTAGTTTTGGACCAATATGAGGTGCTAATGTCGATATTTTGGTCATATTTGTGTTGCATAGTGAGATATCCATTCGAGGGAGTTTCGTGGAGGTTGACACTTGAGTACATTGTTGACTTTAGGGTTGTCCGATGGTGAGTGGAATGTTCTAGACCATGTCGGGATATGAAACATAGCGATATTGGGGAGGTGCCCCATAATGTGCTCATGATTACAACATTTTGTGAGAGATGGTGTGCAGATATGTGCATATTTTAGTTGCCTATAGACAAAGGACTATGACCTTAGAGGATGTGTATCACATATTGTGATTTCCAGTAGTGGGGGAGAGGGTATAGGTTACGGCAGTGGAGGATGCTACGAGGAAGAATGTGAGGTAAACTAGGAGGTATTTCACATGGACACATGTACGAACATAGACCCATATTATCTTGGATGCCATTTTGAGATTAGGTGTTCCACGATTGTGGAAGTTTCATCGCAGTTGTGATTGCTTCGTTAGTGGTAGTAGAGGGTGGTGGTGTAGGCATCTTGTATAAGATGCATTATATATGTCAGCGTATCGAGGAGCATGGTATGAGGTTTTCTTGGGTGAGATGTGTATTGGCCCACTTATACAAGGAATTATACATGTTTGCACATGAGGAGCATGGGGGTGGCCTTAGAGCCACCACATTACTACATGTATGGGCTTATGAGCATATTACTATATTGAGGCCACTTGGTGGGCCATACACAAAGTGGGCTAGATGAGAGATATTTTTGTTAGATGGGTGGGAATTTAGAGTAGGCGGATGGAAACTACGACCTATAGAGCCATGCTAGATCAGATAGGGTAAAGGGTTGTGATATGGAGGCCATATAAAGAATATGGTGGATGGGTTGAGGATGCAGTTGAGTTGAGATGTATTCATCGTACTATGTGTTGGAGGATCAATTTCTGGGGTGGATGAGCTATTTTAGGAAGAGCGAGGATCAAGGCAATTTTCATGGCTCAGGATGTGCCCCCAGAGCCATATGTGTGGGTGAGGGCCATTAGAGCACCGAGGCACCAGGTGCGAGACCAGGCCCAACAAGAGCACAACTAGTGCATCCAGGTCTAGATGAGGTTGATGTGGCCATTGAGCCGATAGATGTGGATGATGTGGGTTGTACTCAGGCATATACTGATTGGTGGGCTACTCATAGGTGGGTGCTATTGTTCCCTGTGATGGTAGATGTGGCGGGTGAGCCACCAATAGGAGGAGGAGGAGAGGCTCCACCCCGATGGAGATGTTTTGGTAGTGGCGCGATCTAAACGTAATTATGATTGGTTATTATTTGTGATTGTTTGTTTGGTTTTGTGTCATGGTATGTGTAGTGACAAATGTGTTATTGTGTTGTTGTTGGTGACACATTTTGGACATTGATTGTTGATACCTTGATCCATATGTTGACATGGAATGTACCTCTCGACGTGCTCCCGAAAGGTGGGCTATTGGAGTACGTGGATGCGATTGTGGGTGAGCATGCCCGTTTGTTTAAGCCAGTGGAAATAAAGTAGAAATAGCTACACTGTACTTATATTTTTGGGTGAGTGTAATGAGGTGTGAGTAGAGATGGAGCGAGTTAGAGACGCCGTAGGAGCTAGAGCTTTGGATCAAGATATATTTGCTAGCTTTTTTTTATTTTCAAGGTCTTTGGTATGTAGTATAGACAACGGAACTTTCTTTGTACAGAGCCATTGAGAGAAATATAGAAGTAGTAGTTAATGATGTAGATTGAGTAGATAAGCATCTATTTCTAGAGATCCCGTAATTGTATATAGTGATAGTGATGATGATGTATGATGTATTGATTATACATTATATATGATGTATTAAGGTGTAGGGGCTTTCCCATGATGATTATATTTTGAAACTATGATTTTTGATATATATATAGATGGATGTTTTTGTGCTATTGCATTGTGTTATTGATGTGTAATGTGATGATGGTTGTTCCTATATTGATTTGTGATGTGTGATTGTAGATGTTGATTTGTGATTTTTGATTTGTATTGCGTAATAGATGATGATATAAAAATGAATGATGATATATAATATGTGATGATGAAAGATAGATGTGATGGATATAACATAATGAATCATAATAGGATTATGGTAGTAAAATGATGTATGACTAAGTGTGGATTGAAAATAATGTATGGAGTCATGCTTAAATGTGATGAAGAGGGGTGGAAGAAGAGCGATGCCCCAACGTATGTGTAAGAAAAGAGAACGAGGTTCATTTATATAATACCCCTCGAAAATCAAGAATGAACCATAGAGCAAGAGTGCATCATCGGGAAATGGTGTGATAGTACATGTTAGAAAGATAAAACATGAAGCACATTGTGTAAATAGTGAGTGATGTGATATTCTTATAGTATATATCCCTCATCTGTCATGTAAGAACCTTAAGAACATGAGTGCATCGTCGGGAAATGAGGAGATCACACAAAAGATTACCTACCAAAGATGGAGAGGTGAAGAGACATGGTGGAAGCATGTGAAATGGTAGTAGCCTGAGCGTAAGAACCAAAATGAATGTCTAGAAAAGTATCAACAATGAATGGAGATGTGGTAGCAAGCAATGGAGATGCTGACGGCTTAGGAAGCCAATGAGAAGAAGTAGCATCATGCGATGAATGAGATGGTGCAGTAGTGGATGAACTAGGTGGAGGATACAAATGAAGAATGACCTTAGGTGGTGGGTGAACAACAAACTTAGGAGTAGGTGATGGAGACAAGTGAACTGAAGCGGAAGCACGCTTATGAGGAATAGGAGACAAAGATCGCTCACAAGAGTGAGGTCCAAAGGAAATGACACCTTGATCTTGATTTGTTGTAATTTATCATGTAGATCACAACAATAATTGTCTCGATGGCCATTGATGTAGTGAAAATTACAATATGGATGATTGTCATTGGTGATGTAAACGATGAGGAGGATGGTGTTGTTTAGACAACAAGCGAATTAAGTGCTTATCTAACAAATTATGCAACACATCATGAGGCTTGGAAGCATGTGAAAATTACAATGGTTCATGTGAGTAGATGTGGAAGGAATATTTTTGGAGACCTAAGTGGTGAAGGAGATGGAGGATGCTAACACGGTGTATCGAGATGGAACATACTTACGAGGCGGAGGAGATGGAGACTTTGGAGGACCCTCAATCGATGGAAGAGGAGAAGAATCCTTAGAAGAAGAAGTAGAAGCAATAGAGGGAGGATCTATAACATGTGCAATAATCAAGTCTTGTTCTAGATCAATAACTCTATAGCATAAAAGTGTAAATGATTCACATGTATCATATTGTAGTTGTTATTTAAATGTAGGAATCAAGCCTTGACAAAAGATAAAGTGATTTTCTAAATTGACTTTCTGAAATAATAAAATATGCATGCAAGAATTGAAGCATAATATGTAGTCTAATATAGGTTCATTCTTTCCTTGATGTAGGCTAGGCAAGTGATCATGAGTGATTCTAGGACCATTGTTAAGCATGAATCTCCTAAGAAAAACGTCTTCCATGTCATAATATGTGTTGATAGACCTAAAAGGTAAATGTGTATACCATTGGAGAGCATCATCGACAAGGCTATGGTGAAAGACTTTGAGTAGTAATCGATCATTAGAATATGAATCCATAACTAGACGATAATGCTTGAGATGTAAGGATTGCCTATTCCATCAAAGCAAGTGAAAGTAGGCATGAAAAAATCCTTAGGAAAAGATGAATTATGAATTTTCTTAGGAATAGGATTGCCATGAAGAGAATTGTTATCAATAGATGCATAATAGGATTTTCTTTCTAGAGTGAGAGATTGGACCTAAGATTGCAATTGGCCAAAAACATGCATGAGTGATAAGATATCATGTGATGGAATGGTAGGTAAAAGAAGAGGCACATTGAGTGGTTGAACCTTGCCATTGTGAGTTATCATTGGAACTTGCGAAGGAATAGTTGATGTAGAAGGAGGTGTAGAAGATGGAGACTCAAGAGGAGTGCAAGGTGGAACTTTTCCGGCGAGACTATGAGAGGTGTTCTGATAGAAGGAATAGAAATAAGAGGTAAAGAGCATGGAAGATCAATAACAACCTTAGATGTGGAATCGGGAGTGATAATGAGAGGAGGAGAATCATCATGCATGACATTGGAAGTAATCTCAGAAGTAGAATAAAGTGGGGTAGAAAATTCACATTCAATAGTATGGAAAGAAGGAACATCTTGACTAATATGCTCATGATTAGAAATGGAATCTATGTCACTATCACCAAATTTTTGCAAGAAATCAATTCTTCTAAACTATCATCAACATATAAAGAATTAGAAGAGCTAGCATGAGATACATCATTGTAATCACTAGAAACATTATGAGATAAAGCATTAAATTCATCTTGACTATGAGTAGAAACAATATCATGTACATGTGCATTTACATTTTCAGAAATAGAATTGTTTGTATCTATAGGAGCAAACATATCACCAAGAACAAAATCTATAACATTAGCATGTGTGTCAACAATAGGAGAAGAATATACAGTAACATGAGATCCTATGGAATAACAAGGAGAACATCGCATGAAATTTTGTTCAGGTGTAACTACACGAAGACCATATTCATTAGGAGTAGTAGAGGGAATTTGAGCTTGGCGAGCGAGGAGATCGCTTTGAACTTCATTATCAGTTTGAGCACAGTGATAAAGAGCAATAAGCTCAGCCAAAACAACCTCATCATCAAGGATAGGGTTCACACTTTCATGAGACATAGCTTTCTAGGAGAAGAAGATTGATTCTTAGCCATGGGGATCCTACAACAATGAGTTCTACTAATGTCGAGTTCACAAAAATGATTTAAGAAAAATATGAATATTAAATCTAAATTACAATGTCACAAATAATTAACAAATGTTACAATGTAAGTATATAAGATAATAAAATAGAAACCTTAAGTGCAATGAGGAAAGAAGAATGGCTTAGTTGATACTCGTTAAATCCTGAAGTGTCGATGCTTTAGAAAATTGGTAAACAAAGATATGCAGTTATGTGCAATGCCGCACAAAAAATTTCGAGAGATGTTGGATGTGGTTGGACCGGAGCGCCTCACTGGTCTTTGTGGAGCACGGGTGCTTAGGATCCCTATCCGGGTGCGATTCGATCGATCGAACCTCGGGAACTAATTTCTGCGCAAGGTTGCATGGTTATCGCTGATCTTCGCTTCCTGTCACTAGTATGTTGCACAACTCCCACAGATGTCACCTATAACTCGTAAATGATTTAACAAAAATAATCTTTTGTTTAAACCCTAGATAGGCTATTTTAGAGTCACAACGATAAATAAAGCAATAAATTACATGAAGTGACACAAGAAATAAGCAAGATGAATGAAACCCTAAGTGCAATGAAGAGTTAGAATACTTAGCTGATTTTGTAATTAATCCTGGACTGTGCAAAGATGGAGAACTGGTAAAACTGGAACATAGGAGGTCATAACCGAGCCCAAAAAAATGTAGAAGTGTAGAGGAAGGTTAAACCAGGGTGCCTAGGAAGTATTGGGATGCCTAGCACTAGGATCCTTATCTCTGGTGTGCGAGTTTACGCAGATGCTTAGAAAATGATCTTTGTAGGGTTGTTGAGTTATCGTAATCCTTCACATGCTGTCGTTATAATGTCGCACAACTCTCGTAGATGTCGCATATAACCTTTGTAAGGCAATATCCACGACCAAGTGTTGCACTACATCTCAGACCCAATGTAGTTCTATGTGATTTTGTGTGCAATAGTGTCCTTAGGTTTCCCTCATGCCAATGACACCAAGATAACAGGCTACGACTAGATAGAATGCAAAATGTGTGGATGGAACAAAAGAAACCCCTCTTATGCAGTGTATGTAGATATAAGAAGCCCAAAGAATGTAGTCCCTTTGTATGTAGATAGCCCTTGATAGTTGTTAGCCCCTTAATAATGGTATGTATGATGTGTATATATAGGGATCTCTTGTTTAAATTTTGACACTAGTAACATGACATGCCGACTAGGACCTCGGGATAAGGGTAAGATAATTGAAAAGACCGACCAAAAATGTCAAGATAAAAAGAAGAAATAAGCAAGACAAGAGCGCCCAAATCCGGACACAAGTGCTCGGGTGCTAATGTCCGTGTCGGGCGCTAATTTCTTAGATCAAATGATGAAAAATTTGAAAGTACAATCAGATAGGGATCCCCGTGACTGACGAGAAATAAGTGTGGGAGAGATAGATGCAGAAGAAGTGATAGATGTAAAAGAGCAATACAAAAGAAGACAATGAAAACAAAAAGGGACAGAGATAAGGGGATGTGTTACTAGTGAATACTTTTCTCACTCAAGATCCATATATATAACATCATACTTGCGACATAGTAATGTAGTAGTAAGTGCGTGATTTTGTGTCTACACTTATTATGCATAATTTACAAGCTTAAATCAGCATTATCAATATCCCTTTTGAGCTTTTTCCAATCTATTATCGACTGTACATTTTCATAAAGCAATCGCTAACGATTCCCTAGAATTGATGACAATTCCCTATAATTACCGACAATTCTTGTCCGAAAGGTCCTTTGACCCCTAAGCTTGCTCTTTAGACATCCAGACCTCATCATTTATTGACACTTTTCCTTTATAGGTGTCTCATGTCAATCCTATCCAACTCCTTTGAGCCATTACTTTATCAGTTATCCTAAATCCAACATATCACTCGGCTCACCATGAGCATATATCCATCCCCATCCTTTCTCCTTTGAGCCTTTTTTGTGATCCCTAGGCTCCCTTTGGATCAAGTATCACCACACTATCGAGACCATCATATAACCTAGGATCGTGTCGGTCCCTTTTCCTTTGCATTGTTGATTATATTGTTTGTTTGATCATTTTATCTTATCATTATTAGATTGATTTATTAAACACGGATTGACATCCTTGCAAGGAACTCCATTGACTTCGAGGTGGCTTTTGCTAGGAAATCTGCCACATATATATGTAATCCTATCCTTTTCGAGTGTTTTTGCACCGCAGGAGCCTATCCCTTTGAAAAGGAAGAAGTTGTGCACCCGCTTGGATCCATTGACATTGATCATCCGTCAGTATCGACATCAATCACTGCAGGTATCGGTAAACCCTGCCATCTTCCGAGGTTAGTTTGGTTTTGTTACTTCATTTTATTAATTTAAAATTGGAAAGCAAAAATATAAGTACAACATTACTTATAATTTGGGTTAAGAGCTAAAAATAAACCAAGGAGCCAAATGCGAGATCACTCCCTTTGGGCCAAATCAAACTCAATTTTGATGGGGCTTCATATGGAAACCATTGAATTACGGGAGAAGGTGTCTCTTGAAATATCATAATGAGTTTTTGGCATTCTCATCTTTTTTTAATTCCTAGTTGGAATTAATAAGCGAAAGCAAAGATGATTGATTGATTGAGGCCTAAAATTATCTTTATTAGAGGGGTTAGTCACATTTATTAGCAAGAGGTGTGTCCCGATTAATAATTATTGTAAAGATCGAAGGATTGACATGTAGATGGAAGTTTAATGGAAATCTCATCAAACTAGGGACTTGATATTGAAATTATGTACGGTAAATTTATGACGGTGTTTAAGAGAAATCAATGGTCAAGAGACCTAGTGCATCCAAAGTGTAGGATTTACCAAGTATTAGTGGTAAGCTTCCAACTTAAAGAGGGGAAGGGCCTCCAATCCATTGTCCTTAAGGGTAAAATTGATTAATAAGACAACACATTGTTCATTCCTATGTTATTAGGCTTTTAGTCACTAGGTAGAGCCATCTTTTCAAATTGTGACCATTGATTTATCATCTAACATTACATCAATATCCTTAAAGGCACCAAAAGACAAGCCTTGGATCTAGGAAATCTATGCGTTAAACATTCACAATGTCAAAACTCACAAATCAACACTACTAATGTCAATGCTTGTTTTTTTAGGGAAATCAACACTATTAATTCATTGTGTATTGTAATTCTTATAACAACTTTATTTCTTCATTATTTGCAATATTTTTAGTGTTGTTTGGTTAGTTTCTCACATGTAGGTACTTTTGTGCACAAATTATCCTTTTGGCCATGACATGAGATGAGAGCTTTGAGACCTCATATGCTAGGCGTGTTTTAGATCAAAGGTTGACAAATGTGTTTTGGACATAAGATTAGGGATTGACAATTATCAAGGCAATATTGAAAGAGGACAACATTGGTGATAGTGGGTGGAGGGATCAAAAATTTCCAACACAAAATGGTAGTGGTGGTGCATGAAAAAAGGTTTTATGTTGGATCCTTGATAAGATTCGTGGAGCCTTTGAATATGGGTATAGGGATTAGACAAATCTCTATCGTAAATTAGTAGTGGTTGTGCATGAAAAAAGGTTTCATGTTGGATCCTTGATAGGGTTAGTGGGGACTTTGAAAACCCTTTTGGGATGCCCTTGTAGGCACAAGCTAAGGATAACCCCACGAGTAACGAGGAGGTAGTTGAACTTAGGGTAGAACTTATCTCTATGTAGGCCATTTTGAAGTAGTTTTGTGTCTATTGTGGAGGGTTTACTAGTTACATTTAGGGCCTTAAAGTGGTCTAGGAGGAAGAAAATATTTTCTTAAGCTTGAAGCTGATTTTATATTTCATTCGACGGAAATGGAGAGCCCTAACTAATTGTAAACGTGTTGTAAGAGAATTGCTTAGGATTCAATTGTTGAATTTTCCAATGATTGAGTTCATTAATTTTGAATTACGAGAAAACAGTTGGGAAAAAATGAAAAATAAAAAATTGGCTTTGCTTGAGCTTCTTACACTAAATTATTTATTTTAAAATTTGTTCTTGAGTTCCTCTTGCGGTGAGAATGTTCTTCCAAATCTATTCTCGAACAATGTCGGTCTTCGAATGGTGAAGACGGTGGAAATTATATGGTTGAAGCCGTATGTGCCTTTACTTATTTGAGGAGGATTGTTTCATTCGTGAAAGAAATGGGTTAAGGAAAATCTTCCTCAACCTAGATTTTTGGGCAATAATTGCATTGAATGTGATGGTCTAACCATTGCTTGTACTCTCATCATTTGGGACCGATCTGCTTTCCAAGTATTTTCATTGTTTCTCCAAACCACTACAAAATATTGTATATTTGGAGTTTTTAAAAATTACAATATAAGAAAATTCCACCATAAGTGGATTTAAAAATTCGAACTCAAAAAAATTAATATAAGAAAAATCCAAAATTTTAATTAGGCAATTTTTTTATGTTACTATTACTATTATTTATAATTAATATAAGTTAATTTTTATAATTAATATAAGATAATTTTAATAATACAATGAGTAACTTAAGTACTCTCTCGAAACTCTTTGTTAATTTTTTGAGAAGTACTAGGAAAAACCTTTATTAATTTATCAATTTTTTCCTCATATTTGTTATATTTTTTTGGTGGACTTTTTTTTCCATATTTGAAGTCCAAGATTTAATAGTCTCCATACGAAAGTTGCTTCCTTCCAAATGGTGATACAACTCATCAAAAACTTTCCCTAATAAGAATAATTTTATCAATTTTTTAATTTTTCACAATTGAGAACTTCTTTGCTTAAAATGTGGCAAATATGTTTATGTTTAAACAATGTCCTTTGAAGCTTTATGGGTTCTTGGAGTATTTGTAGAAATTGATGTTTTATCATAATTTTTACGGGTATGGAATGTATTCTACTTTAAGTTGGTAACTTTGATGAATTATAGAGTATTTCTTCACTTCTTGTTTTATTGAAACTTCCACTTTCAATATATATATATATATATATATATATATATATATATATATATATATATATATATATATATATAACCTTTGTGTTATTAAAACCTCAAGTTTCGAATGTGCAAAACAAATTTTCAAAATAAAGTTCTTATTTTCAAAGCTTATATGTTGATGTATACTACAACCCTCCTCACAGAGACTATACGATATTGTTTGTTGCATAGAGACCACAACCTGACATAAATAATGGGTATGATTGTAGTTCTCTTTAACCCAATTGAATGTAATGCTCTTCAAAAAGGTGAACCATCATAATGAATCTTAGTATTGTTCATTGAATTGGGCTCTTAAAAAGACCAAACCTTAAAGTAGAAGTCTAGGAAAAGTTGAGGAAGTCGTGAGTTGAATTTGCCACTCACTATGGAAAGATCTCAAATTATTTTAGGGAGCTTGTCATTAAGAATCTTATTTCCTAGAACGCCCATCTTATGCAGGCTAGGAGGGTGATAATTTTTTGCACAACATTCTGCAAGTATTATATGCTAAAAAAATTGGTGAAATTAAAAAACAAAAATATATATGTTATAACCCCAAGTTGGGAGGGGTACTTAGCTTGTAGCTAAAAGATCTAGGAATTCTTGTACTCTTATGGCTAGCATCTCAAATTGACTTGGTGTTTAGTTCTTGGATTTGAATAGTTAGGATTCCAACAAAACTTCCTCCATTGACACTCATCACTTATCTCCAAAAATAAGAAATCAAACTTTGATCTCTTTTTAAATAGAAAAGGACTCTAGTTATTTTTTGAATACAAACTAATTTCTATTTTCTCGGTGCATACCATTTTTCTCATGATTACAACTAGGAAACAAACTAGATCAACCATATGTAAATATAATAAATTCATCTATAGTGTGCCAACTTACAACCTTTATATCTATATACTGACAACCCCATGATGGAAATGTGACTTAATTCTTAAGCCACAAGTCAAATGGAGATAGTTTTTAAGTACTAGAACGTCACAACCATTTGGACATCAACTAGATAGATTATTCACAACAAGCTGCAATAATTAAAATTCAATAAAAATTAAATTTGTTATCTAACAAAACATATGACAAGTACTTGTGCTACATGACTTTTGTTGGTTAAATGGAGTCAATTAACAAAGACTCCAAAACTATGTAAATACGATCTAAAATATTAAAAAAATGAAACTCTTAATTTAAAAAAATTATAATTTTTAGAGGAATTGATAATTAAAAATATATTTAAAATGTCTACATAGTTTGTAAATAATTGAATTCAAATTGCCCATTATAGACTCCTAAAAATAGTTTGGTGATATTATCTAGTGTTAAATTCTATTAATTTAACATGTTTCACTTATGTTAGTTAGTTAGAGGTAAATTGGGAAATGTGGGCACTCTTGTTGATTTCCAATGTGTTAATTTATCCACTCTCCTATACATTATGTGGCTTATCTCATATCATTTAAAAAGTCTCCTCTTATCCTTATGTCAACTTATGTTTTAGACCCCTTGTATAGCCCCCTTCTAAGTGAAGTGGAATTACATTTACCCATTCCACTATTTCAGGACATGACTATTGAAAGTTGGCATGGAAGTCCATATTATTTAATTTAAAATCAAATGTCACCTATAAGTATAGAGGTATACTAGCTCATTTACGCGAGAAAACTTGTTTATTGTCTACAAACATATATTGAGCATTTGTGTTGGAGGGTGATGTATACACCTCCTTTTTTACATTTGTGAACTACTTTTGTGTAGGGGAAACTAATGGATTCTCCTCCTAATTGGGTGCCTTAAGGGGCCTACCAGATTGGGGTATGATATGACTTGGTCATGTGGGTTAGACTACGATATTTGAGAGATGTCACCATTATGCCATAGTTCCCCTACACTTTCCTTGTTGTTTCCCTTTGTTCAAACATTACATCCATCATGTTTACTAGTCTCATTATGTCTACTTGCTTATGCTTATTTCATGCTATTATCCCTAATTTCAGTCATCCTAAACCTTCTTCATTCCTACATTTGTCTTCTAGCTTCCACCTTACATATTTTCACCCCTTTGTACTTAAGGTTCCTTGAGGACAATGCCATCACCCATGGATGATGGTGTTTGGTTTGGTTTTTCTATCGTTGATGCCATCACCCACAAGTGATAGCATCGGGTATATATACACTTCCCTTCTTCTCATAGACCAAACAAACAATCACCGGTGATCATACATAAAGGCACTTTTTTTTTTTTTTATCAAAGCAAACACTTTTTGACTTGAGCTATTAATCGAGCGCCTTTATGAGGTTTTGAACCTAGGTGGGGCTAGAAGAAACTAGCCCATTCTACTAACTCACTTACACCTCATTGACATACACAAAGACACTTATAGCTCACACATTTTCACATCAACTTGTTGGATTTGAAGATTTAAAGTCTACCTCTTTTACATTTGGGTCACCATAGTGAGCTAGGAATGGATATATTCTTGTTGAGATTTCCCCTTCTCCATCCATAGTGATTATCTCTCGGTGTTGTTGTCTCTAGGGAGGATTATGCATCAATAGTCACACAAACATTATAGGTAATTATTTCTAACCATTCTTAGTCTCTTATCTTGCCCATGCATGTTGTTGATTGATCATTCATTCTTTATAAACTAGAGTAGATGTATGTTTTTTCGATGTATTGTATTTTCATATTATACTTTGTGCCCATTGGATTTATCCATCCCTTGATTACTCTTATTTTGAATCCTAGTAGGATACCTCTCTTTATCTTAGGTATAGGTCTTGGAAACCTATAACTATCATAGGGTTAAGGTCACTATCTTATAGAATTACAACACCGACACTACTTGAACACCTTTGGTATCTACATCATGTTTCAGAGACTTAGATTTGATGCCTATATCGAGAACCCAACTAGGAACCTACATTTTTATTTCATACACTCTAGTGATCTGATGTGAATGTTACTCATCCTTCCAATTGAGTCACCATCACATTCATTTTCTTTTTCATTAATATTCACATTGGCTTCATACACTCTAGTGAACCCGACGTGAATCTTGCTCCATCTCCCAATTGATTCATCTTCACATTTCATCTCTTATATTCACATCGGGGACTCTTGAATCAAATCTATCATTTTTCTCAACTCTTAGTTTTCATATTTATCAATGTTATAAGGTCTCGTATTTAATTCCCATCTATTACACGCCTAAATCTAGTTTTTACAATTTCCCTAGGATCTCATGGTTGGTTCTCCTCTTTGGGTCTCTTTCTAGGGCTTCTTGTTGGCCAACACACCTTTCATTCCATATCTAAAAATTAACGACTTTATTTTAAAATCCCTTGGAGGTTTTTCTTTATTTTTATAAATTAAATGAAAACCTCTTTTTGCTTGGCATAAATTTTAGCACAATTTTTGAAAATTCAAAATTACTATTTTTAGTAATAAGGGCATAATAAAAACATATACACATTTTAACAAATTCCTTGGAGGATTTTATTCCACATAATTATTTTATAAAATACCTCTTTTGTTTCAATTATACTATAGTTCTAGTGTTTCGAGAATTACTTGACCCAATTAGCAAAGTTACGCCAAATCGGTTCGATTAAGGAGTTTGTCCATAAATTCCAAACTTTGTCCTTGCGTGTGGAGGATGTTACAGAAGAGTATTTGAATGACCTATTTCTTGGGGTCTTAAGGACCACATTAAGCATGAGGTATGCATGTTTAACCCACTCAAGGTTGCTGATTCTATTATCATGGCACGTCGAGTAGAGGAAAATTTTCTTTCAATAAGGCAAACCTTTTCTAGCATAAAAGATTATAACACCTTATCTCCTTCTTACCCTCGGCCAATTCGGTTGACACCTCAACAAATTGAAGAAAAAAGAGCCAAAGGGTTATGCTTTAACTGTGATAGCAAATATGGACCAAATCATAAATGTTTTGAGAAAAAATTGTTCTACATTGAAGGATCCGGTGATGAGGAAGAATACGAGGCAACATCAACAGAGGAAGTGGAAAAATTAGAGGAAGAATTTGGAGATCCTCAGCCCACTATTTCATGCCATGCTCTATCAGGTATTAGTACTCCACAAACCCTTCAAGTTGTGGGTTATCTTAAGAAGCAGAAGGTAACAATCTTGATTGATTCGGGGAGCACACATAATTTCATCAATCATAAGTTGGCAACAAGACTAAATTGTTTCATCTACCCAACACCTGAATTTCAAGTAATGATTGCAGATGGTGGCACAATCCAATGTTTAGGTAAATGCCATAAAGTCAAAATCATGATGGGTGATTACACATTGGAATCTACGATGTTTGTTATTCCCATGGGTGGAGCTGATATTGTCTTAGGTGTTCAATGGCTCACTACTTTGGGCACCATAGAGATAAATTTCCAAGAATTGTTCATGCACTTTCATTTTGAGGGTAAAAATTGAACTTCGAGGTCTACAAGCTAAAGATCCTCTAGTGGTGAGTTCTCACCAAATGCATAAGATTCTTAAAAAGGGGTTTGAAGGTTTTGTAGCACAATTATTCTCTATAGAAGTCCAACCGCAAATGAAGGTATTGCATCCTGATCTTCAAAAGGTTATTAATCAACATGTAGTTGTCTTTAAGGAACCAAGAGGATTGCCACCTGAAAGAGAGCATGATCATGCTATTCAGTTAATTCTAGAAGCCAACCCCCCAACATCAGGCCTTATAGATATCCATATGTGCAAAAGAGTGAGATCGAGAAGATGGTGGAGGAAATGTTGGAAATGGGTATTATTCGTCATAGTCAAAGTGCCTATTCTGCTCCCGTGGTGATGGTGCGTTGCAAGGATGGAAGATGGTGCATGTGTCCAGATTATAGAGAGATTAACAAGTTCACTATCAAAGATAGGTTTCCTATTTTTGTCATTGATGATTTATTAGATGAGTTGCATGGTGTCATTTATTTTACGTAACTAGATCGTATTCTCGGGTATCACCAAATTAGAGTCAAGCAAGAAGATATTCATAAGACAGCTTTTAGAGCTCATCAAGGAAATTATGAATTCCTTGTGATGCCATTTGGCCTTACCAATGCTCCCTCCACATTCCAAAGCTTGATGAATTCAATAGTTAGACCATTCCTAAGAAATTTTGTCTTAGTATTTTTGATGATATACTTATCTACAATAAATCGTGGGAGAAACACTTACATCATGTCAATACTGTCTTAAAAGTCTTAGAGAAACATCAACTTTATGCCAAGCCTTCAAAGTGTTATTTTGGGGTACAGGAAGTGGAATACTTGGGCCATATTGTTTCTCATGAAGGTGTTAAGGTGGACCCTCACAAGATCCAGGCCATGGTGGAATGGGAAACCCCAAGAACCCTCAAACAATTACGAGGTTTCTTAGGTCTCACAAGGTATTATCGTAGATTTGTCAAAAACTATGGCAGTATAGTAGCACCACTCACAAAATTATTGAAGGACTCCTTTCAGTGGAATGAGGAAGCATCTAGGGCATTTGAAAAATTGAAGGTAGCTATGTGCACCACTCCAGTATTGGCAACCCCAGATTTCTCCAAAACTTTCGTAGTTGAGTGCGATGCTTCAGGAAATGGAATCAGAGTAGTACTAATGCAAGAAGGACACCCCATTGCTTTTGAGAGCCAACAACTAAAAGGAAAGAATTTGTTAAAACCCACATATGAAAAGGAAATGATGGCAATACTACATGCAGTCAAACAATGGAGACCATACTTGATGGGTAGACATTTTAAGGTAAAAATGATCATGATAGTTTGAAATATTTCTTAGAACAACATCTATCTTTAGAAGAACAACAAAAATGGGTCACTAAGATGTTGGGATATGACTTTGAGATTGTTTATAAGAAAGGAAAGGAAAATTTGGTCGTTGATGCTCTGTCTAGGAGGGATGAGTCTGCCGAAGCATTGTTATGTGCCATCTCTATACTACATGCAGATTGGGTAGATCAAGCACGAGAAGAATGGAAGAAAGATGCAACCACACATACTCTCATTCAAAATCTCCAGGCAGATCCATCCATATCAGATCAATTTATATGGAATGGGGATACATTGTGGTACAAAGATTGGTTATATATATGTAAGAACTCTACACTTAAACACCATGTTCTTTCAGAGCTACATTCTTCTCCAATAGGTGGTCATCTTTAAAGTCCTGGAAAACATATCATAGAGTTAAGAAGGATTTCTTTTCAAAGGGGTTGAAAGGAGATGTTCAAAAATTTGTGGCAAAATGTTTGGTTTGCCAAAAAAACAAGGGCGAGACCATTAAGACACCTGGTCTTCTCCAACCTCTATCTATTCCTAGTGAGAGATGGGAAGAGGTATCAATGGATTTCATCATAGGATTACCTAAATCAGAAGGGAAAAGTGTCATCATGGTCATGGTAGACAGACTTACCAAATATGCTCATTTTTGTGCCATGGCTCATCCTTTCACAGCTAGTACCGTTTCCATCTCTTTTATGGATACAGTTCAAAAGCTCCATGGCACGCCAAAAATTATAGTAAGTGATCATGATCCAATATTTACAAGTAACTTTTGGACTGATTTGTTCTCTTGTCTAGGTACCCAACTAGCCCAGAGTTCCTCTTATCATCCCCAATCAGATGGGCAAACTGAGGTGGTAAATAAATGTTTAGAGGGATATCTTCGATGTTTTACTTCAGATAAAAAAGAACATTGGGTGCAATGGTTGCCACTGGCAGAATGGTGGTACAATACTTCATTTCATACCTCCTCCAAAATGTCTCCATTTTTGGCACTTTATGGGTACCATCCTCCATCACTCATATCTAGCTTGAAGGTCAAACCAAAGGTGAGAGTAGTCGAAGATCACATTCAACATCAACATGAGGTATTCTCTAGTCTTAGAGAAAATTTGGCACAGGCACAAAACCGTATGAAGCAACAGGTTGATCAACATAGGAGTGAGCGACACTTTGAAGAGGGAGACTTTGTTTTGTAAGGTTACAACCATATAAGCAATTATCCTTGAAACAACAACAAAAGGATAATAAGCTTGCTCCTAAATACTATGGTCCTTACCGAGTTTTACAGAAAATTGGTAGTGTGGCATATAAGCTAGAGCTCCCTCTAGGAAGTAGAATACATCCAGTATTCCATGTTTCTTGCTTAAAGAAAGTTATTGGGCAGCACATTTCCACCCAATCAGTGCTTCTGGAACTAGACGAGGAAGGAAGGATCATATTGGAACTTGAAGGCATTCTTTAGACACGCACCAAAAGACTGAGGACTAGAGTCATTACCGAGTACCTGATCAAGTGGAAGAATATGAATATTGAGGATGCATCATGGGAAGATGAAGCATTCATGCAACAACATCTAGGGCTTCCCAACATTGGGGAAAATGTTGCTTTGAAGGGGAGGGGCATGTTACGCCCTTAATTATATATCTTACATGGGATGGATATAGCCAACTTGTTGTTATCATAACTTAATATCATGATGTATCTCTTTTATATATGATCTATTATCATTGGTTGGTCAGCCTTTTTGATGGCCATAGCATAGGAATAGTATAAATAGGGGTTATAGGTAGTGGATGATCATTATGTTGAGTATTTGAGTCTTATTATATGTTCTGGAGGTTGCCCCCTCGAAGTGGCCAAGCTATTATACTTTCATATTGAGAGAATTTATATGTAATATTGTGTTATTTGGTGTTCTATCATTTGGTGATAATCAAGTAATTTCATTATAGAACTAGAGCCCCTTGTTCCCTCGGGCCTTTGGTTCCCTGCATGCCCATTTTCCCCACATTGTTCTTGTTTCCTTTGTATTGTGGATCTTTCTATATCCCATGGAACTGCATTCCTCAAGATATTTTGTTTCCCGTAATTCATTTCTTTTGAAAAATTGTTTGTATTGCGAGACCTTTTGGGAGTTTTGGGAACAAGTGGAAGTTTTGTTCTTGGGTCTATCATTCCTCGCATATCTGCTTTCCCTGCATTCATCCAATTCCTTTGTATTACGGATACTTCGGGCATTTTAGGAACTCCCGGCCCTTGTTCCACCCTGCCGCTATTCCTCGCATTCTCTTGTCATCCACAAATCCTTGTAATCTTTTTATGTGTGGATAGTTCGGATACTTGAGGTACTCATGACCCTTGTTCCTCTTGACCTTTTGTTTCCCAAAACCTGATTTTTTGCAATAGCTATGATATCCTTTGAATTACGTGTATTTCGAGACGGGTTAGGCCCTCTCGGCCCTTGTTCCTCCCTAACCTTGTGTTCCACGCAAACCCACACCTTCCGCATTAAATGGCATTTGTTTGTATTACGGGTGTTTCAAGAGTTTTTGGCACACAAGCCCCTTGTTCCCTCGGGCCTTCATTTCCCTAAAACTCTGTCATGTTCACAATATATGGGAAAGTGATAAAAAAAGTTCTTTGAACCCCTTTGTTTCTCGTATTCCACTATAACCTTCAAATTGGTCATTTTATTAAGTTAATATTGAACAAGAAGCTATAAAAGGGGGTAAACACAATCCATTTTCATTGTTTGAGTTGTTAATTTTAAGCGTGTACTGTCATTTTCTTGCTTCAGGGTCTTGAGAACGTTTTTGGCTACGTATTGCTCATCTCTTCATTGTTTTCAAAAATTCAAATTGTAGTGGATTCATTGTCAAAGCATTGTTCTTCTGTTCTTTGAGGTGAGTCATTTCATAGCCTATTGTGTCTATTTGGTGACAAATTGAGTTTTGTGCCCTCCTTCCTTGACTTTCTGGTAGTCATTGTTAAAGTCATGTTTCTCTAATTTTTTCTCCTCCCTTATCATCGTGAAGTTCCAATATGGGGGGTACAAGAACATCTCTTCCTTAGAAACCTCTATGCCAAATATAGGGGATAGTGATGTGAGACATTTGAATTTTGATGATTTCTGGTCCCAAATTTTTGATGATAATCCCACTGCTATAGCTCAATGTATTAAGAATAGTGGACTTGCTCATGTTGTTGGATTCCCTCTCTTAGTCCAATGTGTAGATATTGTCTTGGCTTGTGCTTCTTGTTTTGATTCTACTACCAAAGAGATAAAATATCCTCAAGGGAAGGTTATTGCCAAACTTGACGTCAGTTGTATAAATGCAGCCCTAAAGATCCCTGTTTTTGAAGATTCAAACACCTTAACCTTAGTTCAGGCCCAACATATGTTCGAGCAAAAGCGAAGATAGATCTGATGTAATGATTGCTAAATCATGGCTCAAAGCCCAAAAGAGGGGTGCTTCAAAATTACCCAGGGTCTTATATAGGTCAGATTTCAAGGAGGAATTATCTGATATGATCACTCTCCTTGCAAGATTAATGGGCCTAACTTAACCAATGAGTTCCATTTTTGGATGTGTGTGTACATTAACATCATATGTGAAGGAAAACAAAATCAGGCTCGGGATAAATTATCTGTGAGAATCTCAGTGAGCAACTAGTCAATGTGCAACAAAGTCAAACCTTTTATATGACTTCCTATCTCATGTACACCATGACAACCTATACAGTGTGGGTGGGATTGTATCCTCAAAATGATAAGAAAAATGAACCAGTCTATGAGTTTTACCCCCAACTTACTTTTGAAAATAATAAACACCATTTCAGAAGGGTGAATGATGTGTTCAAAATGTTCATAGTCAGACTCCTCGAGGGAAACATAGTTGAAAGGGTTTATTTTAAAGCCAAACAACCGATTTCAACATATGGTAGTCTCTTCATCTAATTCGGAGATTTTCCTACATTAGATTGGCTAGTTTTGAAGGTACACCCAACAAGTTACCAATGTACTATAATGATAAGTTGGTCCTGGTAGAAGTTTGTAGACAATTGGACATACTACATAGGACATGTAGAGATAAGAAAATCACTGGCATCAATTCCCTATTTCCTTGGGAAATTATACATGTAAATCTGCCCTGGATGCTCAAAATGTGGAAAGGACAATTGTTGACTTCAAGTTTCATTCATATCAAAAAGACACTCCTTTGACATTAAGGGCTTCATTTCAAAACACTTGAGAATGTCCTATCATCACCTTCCCACCATTGAAGACTATTAGACTGATTGTTCTGATGAGTATGAAGTTAGGAAGAGGTATTTTGGAAGACTTTCTCTTCAACAAATCAAGGACTTCAATGTGTATCAGGTTCAGATTCCTAGGGATCTTGACGATGATAATGAGAATTTGTATGTTGCAGATTATCTTAAAACCATTCGACACATGCCTCTCCCTACTATCAATTGGTCCCAAAAGGAAAGAGATGATCCACGACATTTCCTGATTTCTACGGATTTATTTTTTTTTCTTCTTCATTGCGTGACAATCCTCCTTTGTATCATGGCATTTTCTTTCTTCCACTCACAAAAGATTATTTCCTTTGAATTGTGGCATGCGATATTTGTTATATGGTATTAGCTTGTATTCAAAGACCCGTGAAACACTTGATGAGATCCTTTAGATATGCGAAACCTTTGTTAACAAATTTTAGACCCGTGAGGCACTATAACAAACTTTGTGGTACACTATTGACTATTTTCAAATCCATGCAAAACACTACATAAACATTTTCCTTTGTTGTGTGACATGCAAAATTCATATTGTATTAAATTTTTCTTGATTGATTCATTTTTTAGACATTAGTGACAATTATTTCCAACATATGAGACATGTAACTTTCTTTTTACATCAACATTACTTTGAAATCAATGATAATATTTCCAATATATGCATGATAATTAGGAGTAATGGACTGTTTGTGATTAATGCATGATTTTATGTAAGTGATTGAATAGTATCTTGAGTAAAGTAATTCTTGCAATATGACTAATGATGGATTAAGATGTAGCATTTAAAGCGAAAATGGATGCACAAGTCATAATTTTAAGGATTAAGCCAATTCTAACATTATTAAGTGATAACTTACCAAATTTAGGTTTCTACAAAGATAAACAAACAAGTGGTGGTAGATTACCACCAAAGAATGATATGATCCTAGTGTGTGGCTTTCACTAATACCTCAAGGTTTTGGTACGACGATTTGTTACATCCGGTATAAGATCGGTGACTTGGGTTCAAGTTGCGAAACATGTGACAAAGGAGGTCTCACCGGCTTAGAGTTAAGAGTTGTAGAGCGTGGTGGGATGATATGATCTAGTGTGCGATTACACTAATGCCTTAATATTTTGTGTGCGATTCGTTACATTTGGTATCAAAGCAACCACTCTGGTTCGATTCGTGGAGCGGGTGACAAGGAGGTATTGGCCTAGAGTCTAGGTGTGGAGCATGGTGGTATGCTTTATGATATTGGTGTGTAGATTTCACTAGTACCTCAAGGTCTTGGTGTCATGGTTCATTACATTTGGTATCAAAACAACCACCCAAGTTTGAATCGTGGAGTAGGTGTGAGGCGGTTTACCGATTAAGAGTCTAGAGTTCGAGTCCGGTTCTGAGGGGGTTTATGAAGTGGAGTGGAGTAGGTGGTAAGGAGGTATGCCAACCCATAGTTTGGGTTATGGAGCATGGTGGGATGATATGATTGCGGTGTGTTAATTTCACTAATGCCTAATTGATTTGGTGTAATGGTTCATTACAAAGGCAAAAACCAAAATGATAACCTCTAAAACCACATCAAAACTTGTTAAACACTAAACTCCTGCCAAAATTCAACTAATCACTAAAAATGTATTAATATAATGATAACAAACCTTGCTTGAATGAAAAATATGGCAATAACGAATTGAAAATCGCAAGACATGTCACTACTATAAGATCAATCGAAACACAAATGTTGGTGTGATTCATCAACTCGAGAAAGCATTTTTATAGCTTTTAAACTCACAAAAATAACCCTAAACACCTTCAACCACACAATACAAACCTTTAAAACTTGATTAAAGTTAATACTTCCAATATTAAATGCTAATATTTACACATGAGTCAAATGATCATAAAAACATTAAATCTCACATGATGATTAAACCGAAACCATATTAATAAAGTAGCTTATGTTATACGTTAAACAAAGCAATAAAACCACTTATCTTTGAAATTATGGTGGTGTGTAGTTCACAAGGAAAAACCTTAAATTACTCTTAATCAAGGCAATCAACAATCACAACTGAGAAAGATAACTGGTCCTTGTTAGATATTAAATGATTGTGGCTCAAGATGATTTCGAGACATGATATATCTAATCAATAAGGTAATTTTTTGAAAAAAGGGGGTATACAAATATTACAATAAACATGACTTTTGTTTGTTGACCCTAAAATCCCGATTCCAAGGTGAAAACAATGTGAGGGTATAATGCAAGAACCAACAACTCAACTTTGAGAATAAAGCTTGCACTTACAAGAGTTCCTCAAAGGAAAACAATAAAAGTTCTTTGGTGATGTTTCTAACTTTAGAATCCCGAATCCCAATGGCTCCTAATAATGCTTAATCATGGTCTAGAGATAGTCCTATGAGAGGATGTGACCACCATAATAAGTAACAAGACAAATATTTTCATACCATTAAACAATTTGGTTCAATTGAAGCAATATTAAACAAAACCTCATTATGTTGCGGAGTTATTGACTTATTATCTCATCATATAATTTTGGAACAAACTTCCACCCTCACTTAGGTACCATTCTTGCCGCCTTTTACGACTAAAGTTATGATTGTCTAGATGAGGGGCCATACTTATAGGCTTAAACCACCATAAGGATGACTATAAATTTAATACGAGTATGTCTTAAAAACCATGCAATGGTGGTATGTACGAGGAATAAAGCTTAAAAAGATAACAAAATGAATTGACATACGCAAAACCCTATTAGAATAAGTTTCTTCGATATTTTATGTTTCAAAAGCTTAAATCCACATTTCGACTTGAACTTGATTTTAATAATTCTCATAAGAAGAAAATTGTTGTAATAATTATATTGACTTGTGCTTGTGAGTTGTGGTTTAGGCAACGATCCCATGGAGGGGGTTATTGCTTTATTTTTATGTTGCATGTGGTCCCATGCAATTTTTTTGTTACAAAATTACAAATACTAAAATCTTCTTCTAATTTTGTGGAACAAGCTGCTTAGGAAGAGTGGTATGAGTCCCAGTGGTGGGAGGTGAGAATTTGCTACAAAGATATTATAGGTCTCTTTTTTGCCAAATGGTATTTGTACATTAATTTAAATAATTTTTAATCCTATTTTGAGAAAATCTAATGACAACTTTGTTACAATCCCTTAAATTTAGAAACCATCCATTTGTTTTACAAATAACGGGACCACTTTCTTACAAAGAGCCTCTTAAAATTTAGTTGAAATACATGGACAAAAAATTGTGGTTTGCCCCTTCCATGGGATTGCTACTTTAATTAGTAGAGTGAAAACACTTAATTCACCGGTAGGCGTCCACCTTTGAAGTTGCCTTTCTTTGGAAAGTGTCGAAATCTTTTCTCCTATACCAAAATAAATATATAAATATTTGGATTCTCTCCGGCGTAATTTGCAACCCCTATACAATTGCTACTCTACACTAGGTCACATGTTTAATCCATGAATGTTGGGTCCGAGGACCTCCCCACCCAAAATTTTAAAAATAAATAAATACAAATTTAAATGGACTTGCATCTACATAGAGGCCCATCCCATCCAAGAAAAAGATTCTTCTTTGCAGGGTTTAATCTCTTTCCCAAAATAAATCATACGCAACGTAGCAGCGAAAAATTCATTCCCAGACACGTAAAACCCATTTCCGATGATGATGTTGAGGCAGGCGGGCAGAAATGTTCTTAGGAGCGTGCAGGCGAGGAGGGCTCAGGCGTGAGGAGTTACCATGAGAGGGTGGTGGATCATTACAATAATCCTCGCAACGTCGGCTCCTTCGACAAAAACGATCCCCTGTTGGCACTGGCCTCGTCGGCGCACCCGCTTGTGGAGATGTCATGAAATTGCAGGTCAAGGTAGATGATCAAACCGGCAAAGTTGTCGATGCATGCTTCAAGACCTTCGGCTGTGGCTCTGCCATCGCTTCCTCTTCAGTTGGTAAGTTTCCCTCGTTTTCCTTTCCTAAATAAGACTATGAGTTACGAGTTAAATTTTTCCCCGTCTTCCTTTCCTAAATAGGACTATCAGTTATGAGTTAAAATTGCCTCTTCTTCTGTTGGCGTTTCTTTTTTCCCCAATTTCTCGAATTATTGTTATTATCAGAGAATTAGGTTTTTAGTGAGAATTACCGCATTTAGTTTGCTAGGAGATCGTGGGGTTTGTGCTCTTCAGGTTATGGTCAATTTTTAGGTTGACATTGCTTCATCTTCTGTAAGATTGTTTACTTTCTATTTCTTCCCATATTTTGTCAATTATTGTTTTAAATTGTGGAGAATGAGGGCTTTAATAGAATTACCGCATTTTGGTCTGCCAAGATTACCTGTAAATAATCTTAATAGTCCATAGGGTTATTCTTCCTATATTAACTTGAATTATTGCGTTTTGACTTGGTAATTTTGTTTGGACGACCTTTGGCTTAGATGCCACGAATGCGGTTGTCTCATCTGTCAAAGTTGGAACTTGCGCCCTGCTTTGTCCATTCGAGTGTGCTGCAACCAACTTGGCCACGGGGTTTGACTTCCTGGGGTTACAATTACTTAGTAGATTAGCATCCCCTCATCTTTGTTGATATGCTGTATTTCTTTTCTTTCCCTAATTTTCTTGAATCTTCGTTATCTTGATTTGATAAATTAGCTTTTTTGGGCTAATCTTTGCCTTAGATGCCATGACTGAGGGCTATCTCCTCTATCAAAGTTGCTCCAGAATTGCATGCAACCTCACGTGGTGAGTTAAACTACACCCACCGAGTTGGATGTGGTATTTTACCCAAATCCAATACTTCATAATGTTACTTGGGGACTTAAACTCAAGGCTCTGATTTGGAAGCCACAGTGCCTTTTACCTCTTGAGCTCATCTCATTCAACATTCTCGAAGCTAAGATTGTTATCAGTATATAACCCAAATCGGCCATAGGATTTTCTCCAGACGAGGGTTAGTTGTTAGGTATATATTGTCGGGGTTCCATGTCATGCCTTGTGGGCTTCTTCTAGCTCGTGGTTGTAATGCATCCATTAATTTACTAGCTATTTAATATAGTGGCATATCTCTATCATGGGATTTTCTTACATAATTTAATAATTTGTCACTGAAAGAGTTCACTGTTAGGTTAAATGTGATCTTTTCAAAAAGATTTGTTGTTAAGTTTGGTCCATTATATGTTAAATTGATTTTTTCAAAATGCTTTGTAGTAATGTTAGAATTTTTTCTTTCTGGAAGTTTTCTTTCTTAGGGTAAATATGCTTTTTCTGAAAGGGTTGATTGTTAGGTTGAATTTGACGTCGTAGAGGGTTTGTTTATAGGTTAAATTTATTTTTTCTTAAGGATTCATTTTAAGTTTAGAACTTAAATTCACTAAAATTGGGTTTCAGGATGAAATTTATCTTCCTGAATGGGAATGTCATTAGGTTGGATTTATGCTTTCGTAAGGAAGTTTAATTGAATTTACATGGAGACATGGCTCCTTGCCAACTGGACGGAAGTCTAATCTATTGCAATGCGATTCCCCCTAAAATGTTTTTGTGCGAATCCCTGGGAAAATTTGAGTAGGCTGTCTGACTTTGTTCTGCCTCCTTTTTTATCTAAGTAAAGTAAAGCTGTTTCATGATATACTATGAATGCAGTAGGGTAATAAGCCAATGGCGCAGAATCTGATCAGGGCATGCCCCGATTTCTGATGGATGTATGACGCCTTTTGATTCGTTTACTTGCTATTCATGCATGTTCTACTCTGAGATGTGGAATTTGATAGATTGATAAGAAAGTGTATAGGCCAAAAGAATTGGGTTGACTAAGAGCACCATCAATGTTGAACATCAAGAAAATCTGTTCCCTATTTAATAATCTCTGTCATTATTATGTTAAAAGTGATATTTCGAAAAGGATTTGTAGTTAAGTTTGATCTTTTTATATGTAAAATTGGATTTAAAAAAGTTTTGTGGTTATGTTCAATTTTTTCTTTCTGAATTTTTTTCTTTCTTAGGGTAAATATGATTTTTCTGAAAGGGCTGATTATAAGGTTGAATATGATCTTTGTGGAGGGTATGTTGCTAGATTTAATTTGATGTTTCCAGAAGGGTCCATTTTACGGTTAAATTCATGAAATATGATAAAACTTCACATTTCTGAATGGGATCATTGTCAGGTTGGGATTATGCTTTATGAAATTAAATTTACATGGAGATGTGACTCCATGCCAAGTGGACAGAAGTCAAATCTGTTGTGCAATGTGATTCTCCCGAGATGTTTTTGTGCAATTCCCTGGGAAAATATGAGTTGGCTGTCATAATTTGTCCAGGGGTAGTATTCTACATCCCTTTTAATCAAAGTTTGGTGAAGTTGTATCATGTTATACTATGAATGGTGCAGGTTAATAAGCTAAAAATGCAGAATCTGATCAAGGCATGCTCCAGTTTCTGGCATTGTTGGATGTATAACACATTTCTGATATTTTTACTTGCCATTAATGCATGTACTACACTAGATTTCTTGATGTGTGAGATTGATGGTGCTCTTAGTCAACCCCATTCTTGTTAATCTATCATATTCCATGTCTCAGAGCACCCATGCTTTACTTCGTACTGTAAAACATTACCATTTATGAACATTGAATTTTCTCATACCCATAAGGCATTACATTCTTCTTTTCTTGCTTTGCATCCATTCAATTCAATAATGTTTAATGGATATAGTTTCCTTTGTGGGGTTTGTCTCTTATTCTTTTTGTATGGTTTTATTGATTGCCTAGGAAGTGACCTTGGGCCACTTTTTAGTAATTGCATTGTCTTCTCTTGATAGCTTAATGATTTGATGGCAGGAGGATCAAGTTGGTCACTATTTGTCTTCGAAAAGAATGTGTCATTTAAAGTTACATTGAATGAAGTTTTTCTCTATCAAGTTTTAGTCTAAGGGTTACGATTTAAGTATTTTTATAAGTATAACTAGGTTTGAGGAAAGGTGCCACATTTGTCAAAGTTTTCTATGCGCTTCACTCGTTTAAGGTAAAAAAATATTTTAACAAATTCTGATTCAGCTGGGTTTTTATATCAAGGCTTGTTATGTCAAGAGGCGTTCTACAATGGAATTCTAGGGGGTGGTGGTGGGCTGTAATGTTGTGAGTGTGTTCACTTTTAATTCCAACCTTAAATTTGACGTCCATTTGACTGTCACTTAGAAGTCTTCATTTTTAGAGTGTCACTTAAAAAAACTATATTATCTTGTCTAGACTGGATTTTGGAGCCCCTTTTTTTGCGACAATTTTTTTCAAGTCTCACACATTAGTGTATATAAATTGATACCATTAGTCACTAGTCATGGAAAATATGCCACGAAGGAAATGAAGTTATTAATAATCATGATATGCGAAAAATCTTCTTCCAATACCAAGGCTTCTTCCTCTAGTGGCCCTAATCCACCACCTGATCCTAATCTCATGATTATCAAGTTGTTGGATCAAATGGCCATTATGCAATCTTCCACCACTTCTAGCATGTTTCAAATGCAAAATCAAATATTAAAATGGCTTCTCAATCAACCCAAGTCCTCATAGGTCCTAATCAATCTTCAACACCTCCTTTGCCTTTGGATGCTAATGGGAATCCCATCCCTCCAATCCACAATAATGTTCTTTAAACACTACAAAACGAATCCTAGCTCCTTACATAGCTTTTATGGATATAAGGGGGATATCTCTTACCATTTCTTATGATGGGTCAATTGATCCAGCCATCTATCTTAAAAACTTTGGAAACATCTACAAGGAGTGGATTCAAACCAATACCTATGCTACAACTAAGCTCCTTACAAAAACTTTTGTAGGAGATGCTTTAGAATGGTATAATCAACTCCCTTCACACTCTATTGTCAATCTAGAAACTTTAGTCCAAGCCTTAGTGAAGGAATTTCAACAACATGATCTCCTTGAAAATGCATTTCAAAACTTCATTAATTTGAAACAATCCCCTAATGAATCAGCCCATGATTTCATCAAGCGATGGAAGATCTTATCTAATCAAGCCAACCATCATCTTGATAATCAAAATTTGTGCTGATTGTTCCTAATCTTCAATATAAGGTCTGGTCCTTTTTCCCCACCACAGCAGAAGAGGCTCTTGAATAGGCTAAGTGGCAGGACTACCTTATGCAGGAATTGGAACAACCATCCAAGTCTTTAAGTAATCTCAAACTAACATCTAATGCCATCAACCTGCAAGCCCTTTTGAAATGCAAATCAATCACCCATTCCTCCTCAAACAACGAAAATCAAAGTGTCATTTCTCATAACCCACACCACCCACCCTTATCACATGGTGAACTATTACAAGTTCTTCCCATACCTCACATTTTTCTCCTACCAAGCAACCATGACTTCCTTCAATCCTGACCTCTTTTGTTGGTGGCACGCCATTATCAACCATTCCCATGAGGATTGTAGGGATCTTAAGAAGGCTGCCCTCAATTTCTTTCTTGGACCTCATTTTGACACTAACGCCATTATCCACGAATGTTATAAGAAATATCAATCCCTTCTGCAAGCCCATCAAAACCTCTAATCTAGGACCAACGATAACAAAGAATCCATGAACAACTTTATAGGTACTATAAAGGGGTCCTATGACCATAATTATCTCAATTTGTAGTTTGTCAATATGGCTAAGGTTAATTACCGACGCAAGCCTTCATATAAGGATCCCATCCACAAACCCATAAAGCCTCAACCTACTAACCAACAAATTACTAGTACATCCCATGCATGATCCAATGATGAGCCCACTCCCTCAGTTGAGCCTCATCCAAAAATCACTCTTCCTTAAACTTCCCAAGTTTCCAATTCTATAGCCATCGAGTTCCTCACAAATGATATAATTAACGACGAAGTCTTATTTCATGCTGACAATCCTCCCCTCCTTATCAGTGTCATCATTCACGATGCCCAAGTAAGACAAGACTTGGTGGATGAAGGCTCAGGCATTAATGTTGCTTCTCTCTCTCTCACATTAAAAACCTCGATTCTCCATATATGACCTCAAGCATTACCGATTGGCTGATTGTCGATTTGACAAAACCTAATCAAAAACCACTTGGGTGTATTTGGCTCCTTATTACAATATGAACCAAGACCATTTGCACCAAGCTCATTGCTCTTGGTAGACCTCTTTCTTACAATCTTTTACTAGGTAGACCTTGAACACGCCACATGTGTACAAAGTGACATCATTCTGGGTACCAATGCCTTAAATTCATTCATAACCACCAACGATATAGGCATGATGCTGATCCTAATCTGTGGGACATACCTATACCCTTCCCCAATAATCCCTTTTGCATTCCTACTATTCCCATGGCATATATTGTTTTATATCCCGAGTTCTATGAACACAAACTTGAGCTTAATTGTCACTCTTGCCGACTCAAATGTTGATGAGCTTAATGAACTACAAAACACGTTAACAAGAACCAGCTACGCAATCCATCACCAATTGACTTCCTCTGGTTCTTTTACCCCGGGCCAATTTACTCTCGTATTAGAATCGAAAGGAGTCCTTGTAATGAAACCAACACATCCTACAACCTTAAGGAGGATCTCTTCGAATGTAATGAATTCGGTATTGCCAAACTATTCCACGATTATCCACCTCTTTCCCCCTCAATCTTTCAGCAAGTTGGGCATCTCTACCAAAGAGTCTTCTTTCGACACTATTACCCCTAATGACACTAACATACCTACATGCACCATTCTTCCCTCCTATGATGAGGATTACATCATGTCACAAGCACAATCTAGACACCTCGATGTACTCCATTATCAAAAGAGCTTGGCTAGAATGCATACCTTCAATCGCTTGACCACCATGACTACCACTTCTTTTGGGGCATCTCATGATGCCACTTCTTTCACCACACCATATTTTGGGGCACCTCATGGTGCCCACCTTCCCTTCAAATCAAAAATTCAACTCCAAGAAATCTTCAAAGAATAACACCTTCTCTTTCTACAACATTCTCCAAATTAACTACATCAACTTGCTATTTCACTCTTATCTCCTTCCCACTGGGTCACTACGACCATTGTCTCCTATT
The DNA here is from genome assembly GCA_018340775.1 of Taxus wallichiana var. yunnanensis. NCBI lineage: Eukaryota > Viridiplantae > Streptophyta > Pinopsida > Cupressales > Taxaceae > Taxus > Taxus wallichiana. The sequence goes on from CM031237.1 coordinate 441,805,776, forward strand.
CTGGATACTTTGGTAATCTATTTATTTATACCTACATGTGCGCTAACTTTGTTACATGTGTCCTAGTTAGCGCCTTTTATCCCACATTCCCATCCTTATAACATTTACCAAATTGGTGTTTTGCGCTCTTCAACATTGTTATCCACCTCTGAGCTATCATCCCTCCCATGGCCTCCTAGCTAGGTGATTTATGTCTTATTTTTACTAAGTATCTTCTAGTGTTTCCTTTTAGTCTTGCTTCTTCAAGGGTCTAAGTAGGTATTGCACCTGCCCAAGGCAAAGTGAGCGACATTGGTAGGTAAGTATGAGGTAGGTATATTTCATTTGGTGGAGTTCATTATTTTTGAACAACACTTACAATACTACATTTATTTTTGATGTCAGGCATTGCATAGATATTTTTCTGAAGACCATCACATGTTTCACTATTGTGACATGTGTTGATCTTCGGTTGGGGCATATTTATACACCTCATTTTTGACACTTGCTAACCTTTTCTCTTGTGTACGGGCTGCTGATGCATTTTCCTCTTGAGTAGGTACCTCAAGGGCCTATTGGGATGAGGGTGTGGTTGGACTTGGTCATGTGGGCTAGACCACAACATTTGAGAGATGTTGCTATTATGACATAGTATCTTATCCTTGCCTTGTTTCCCCCTTTTGCTCTCATTGTGCCCATTATGCCTTTTTATCTCATTATGTTCACATATTTACACTCATACGTGCTCTTATCTCTGCTTTTGGTCATCTTAGACCTTCGTTATTGTCTCCATTTATCTTTTGGCTTCCACCTCTCTTTGTTTTACATCTCATGACCTTAGGTTGCTCCTAAGGCTGATGTCATTGCCCATGGGCATTGGTGTTGGGTTTGGTTTTTGCCATGGTCGATGCCATCTCCCACGCGCGATTGCGTCGGGTATAAATACCCCACCACATTTTTCATTTTAGGATCATTAATTCATCATTCCAAAATGCTGCACTTGCTCACACATTGGACACTTTGCGCATATTTTCGCACCTAGTTGTTAGACTTGAGGTTTTGGAGCTTTCCCTTTTGCATTTGGGTCACCATAGTGAGCTAGGATTGGAGGTCTTCTTCTTGAGCTTTCCCCTTCTCCACCCATAACAATTTTCTCTCGGATGTTGTTGTCTTTGGGAGGATCATGCATCAACAACCACACTGCAGGTAAGTATTTCTAACCCTTCTTTGTCCTTTGTTGCTTGTTTGTTGTGTGGATGGTTGGTCATTCATTGTTATAGATTAGGGTAGATGTATGTTTGTTTTGATCTATTGCTTTGTCTTATTATGTTATGCCCCTTGGCTTTATCCATCTCTTGATCTACTCTTATTTTGAATCCTAGTAGGATACCTATCTTTATCTTAGATATAGGCCTTGGAAACCTATAGCTACCTTAAGGTTAGGGCTATTATCCTCTAGAATTATGACACTAACGCTCCTTGAGCACCTTTGGTATCTACATCTTGTGTGCAGGCCTAGATTTGATCCCCAACATTTAAATACCCATGTGGGAATCTATCGTACCCTGTCATACACTATCATGTTTAACTCCCCATTTTCAAGTAGGTAGGCTTACACACCTTATCCCCCAAAAGCAAAGGAAATATTCATTTTTTTGGACTGTTCCTTGTTGAAAGAAACAACACAAATATCATCAAATGCCCTTATGAGCTAGCAAAAGGAAAACCAATAAATCGGGGTACTTAAGGTACTAATTTGAAGGGTAAGCCTCCTGTAGAAGACAACTATTTACCTTTTCAAGAGGAGAGTTTCCTTCAATGTTTGTCAAGATACGAGTCTAGGTTTGCTTTTTACCATTCCCTTTCAAGAGCGGGAACCCTAGATAAGAATAGGAAGTTAGACAATTTTAAAATTTAAATGTCTAGCAAGAAAATTTTGTTCATTGATATTAGTATTTAGGAAATAAAAATAGATTTACATTTATTGATCTTTTGCCTAAACGTGTGCTCATACTGATTTAGGAGATCTGTAATTTCATAGACATCTTGTAAGGAAAAAGAGGCAAAAAGAAGGGTCATCAACAAATTGAAGGTGAGTATGAGAATGACCCTTCGTAAAATCTTATAACCTAATCAATCTCCCTTTATGCTTGAGCTCCTCAATATACTCATTGAGGGTTTCTACCATGATGTGAAAGGATCACTCGTACTCTAATCAATCTTCCTTCATGTTTGAGCTCTTTAAGGTACCCGTTGAGGGCTTCTTCCATGATAATAAAGAGATACATGGATAACGGATCACCATGCTTCAAGCCTCTGCAGACAAGCCAAAAACCTTCATGTAGACATTAAGCAAAACATAGGACTTTGGGGTAGAATAACACCACTTGATCTAATCCATCCAATGTTTATTGAAACCAAAACACTTCAAAGTGTTGTTCAAGAAAGCTCGACAAACTTTGTCATAGGCTTTGACAATGTCGAGCTTGATCAGGATACCATTCCTTTTGTTGGATGAAAGTGAATGGATTAGTTCATGCACAATAACAATAACATAAGTGATTTTATCTACCTTTGACAAACCCTCGTTATTCTTCGAGAGATAAGATCGAGGAATATTTTTTCAATATGTTTTGCAATAGCCTTACATATGATCTTGTAGATTGTATTACAAAGAGATGGGCCTAAAGTCATCTCAACTCCTTTTTGGGGATGTTTTCTAGAAAGTTTGTATTTTTAGATCGGAGAAAGATCTAGAGTCGCTAGACTCTTGAACCACATACCATGACTTTTTCCCGATGGATTGCAAAAGTGTTGAAAGAAAAGAATTTGAAAACCATCGAGTCCCGAGGAGCGGTCCCCTAACCATCTCAAAAGTCCACCTTAACTTCTTCTAAAGAGACCATTTTCGAAGAGTTGCATTATCTTCATCAAAATGATATATTAGTGGGAAAAATATCTCTCGCCTCTAGTCTTTGCAACACTTTTCAAATAGGTCATCCTCCCAATTCGAAATCAAAGCTTATCTCCAAAGGAGACTTGAGGCTCAAGTCGTTAGGGGTATTAATCTGCCAATAATGTTTATTTAGCCTTCCGAGAATGATGGAAAAATTGCGGTTTTGCTTGATAATGTTGCTTTTTGAAAATTTCTTCTCTTGTAGACTTCATATAGATATTTGATCTCTCTTTAGAGAAAAGAGAGACAAAAATATTTTTGAGAGGATTTGTTGTTGAATTACTTGCATGCAATGTTCTAAGATCTACTTTATTATGAATAATTTTTGGAAGTGCTCAAATTCCAAACCTTCAAATTGGTTATGAGATATTCTAGTTTATGGGTGAAAAGGTATTCCAACTCAAAATCTAAACTCGTCTAACTCTAGAAGTTCCAACCATATTTTCTCGAACCTAAACAAAACTCTTCTTGGACTTTTATCCTTGTCAATCCACAACCCAATTGGTCGCTGATGTAAACCAGCCTCTATCATGACTCTGTCTTGAAAGAGGGATTTGTGTTATGAACTTCTTACGTTTGCGCCTATTGGACTAGGTGAACCATCCCTTTTGAGGTTTAATGTCCCAAAGCTTCGAGTCCTTTATGAAAGAATGGAGACTAGAGCAGCCTTGGGAAGATGCATTCCCTCTTTCCTCTCCATGATTATATTCCTCTCTAGTTGCCTTGCCATCATTTTTCCTATATTTATTCCCTATTACATACTTTCTTTTAGGGTTAGATAAGCTTTCATTTTCCTTTTTTGATTGTGGAACATGGCATTCTTTGATTAAGTCTTTGTACTCGCAGAGTCCTCTCGCATCTAAATGTGTTTTTTCGAAATCAAGAGGTTGGGTCCAAACAATTTGTCCAACTTCAAACGTGATAATCTTGGGAAGCGACTTAGTTAGATCTAGCTCAACACATCTTGGCATAGTTGGACATACCCTTGCCATTATCTAGTTTGGATGTCTTAATCGCCTTTCCTATGGAGTTGGTTTTGGTATTAAACACACATATTTACCAAAATTCTTGGGGTAAGTTATACATTGTGATTTGCACAGGGGGCTATAGATGGCGTTTCATCCATATGCTAATATTTCATGAAAAAACCTGCATTCTGAAGAAGTTGGGGCTTGTTGTCACCTGAAGTTGCACCTTGCTGAAACTAGGTTCAACACCTCAGTGAAACATGGGATGATCTCTCAATGTGGGACTTGACTGTATGAGATCACCCTCTAGAGAAGGTTGGCTTCCTCTACCTATCTAACCTAGAGCTAACACTACTCTTAAGCTAACCCTATAACTAACTAATCCTAATCTAAGCATCCAAGGGACCAAGGTTAGAGAGAATGCAAGAAATGAAACCTAAGCTAAGGAAGGAGGTGATAGCACTAGAAAGAAGGGGATCGCTCTCCATGAGGGGAAGAACAGAAGGAAACACATAGAGAGGAGAGGGTAGACACGTGCTGCTGACCAACCCTACACCGACTTGTTCCATTCCACGCATTATAGACACAAAATGGAAACCCGCGAATATAATCCACACACAACACACCGAGAAATGAATGGAGAGGCAAGGACACAATAAACACGAGCATAGGGCAGAAACGAGCCAAAACAACAAGATCTTATTGCTTAAAGGATGCACAATCGATTACATCAATAGTGGAAGGCACTAGACGCATTATAGTTCAGATTCGAGGTCTGCAACTCGTCAAAGCTCGGTCACCATTTTGACATGGTGACTTTATAGTCAGAGAGGATCATTTACAATGAGTTTTCGAGTTGCATTTATAGAAAGGAGAGAAGAGAGACCGATCACATACAGTCATGAATAGATTCAACCACCCGCCACCACCAAGGACCAATCGCCATAGATTTCGTTGGTCGTATGAGCACGACATGACTCTAATTGCATGCCATCGGATCGTTAGTGCGGGAGGACGTCATTGCTCGAAATTAAATTCGGGTTGGTGGAGTGGTTGAGTGCTTGGTTTCAAATTAGGTGCGACTTTGTTATGTTTTTGCTATGATCTGCGGCTTCTCCTTTGTTTTTATGGCCTTCGCGGCCTTTAGACTTGTGATAATGCCCCTTTGTTTCTTAAGAACCTCGTGTAATATGAGATATTTCTTGTTCGTGGCTTCTAACCTCAATCGCATTCAAACTTGCTTGCTTTTTGCCATGGGGTGTTTCACGACACTTTTCCTTGCACCGTGGCTTCTCCTTAGTGTGGACTATATGCTTTGTTTCTCCTTAGTGGACTATATGCTTTGTTGCATAGAATTAACCAACTCCACGGAATTCCATATTTTCGAAGTCTGCGTGACATTGTATTTTCCATGCCGTGAAACACTAAGCTTTTCACACATGCCGCGGAAGACTGCAACTTGATTTTCTTTATTTCGTGGGTCTTGAGCCGGAGCCGCCTAAGTTTGAAACTTGGATAAGTTGTTCAAAATAACATGGGGTGCTATTTGGACAACAATTTGGTGACTTTCGGGAACTCTGCCTGCTAGATGGTCTGATCAGTAGCCTTGAAGCATTCATTGAGCATGGAGTCAAGCCCAAAACTTTGAAATTGATCCTAAAACCTTATAATTGTCCTCGAATTTGCATGAAGAGTGAATTGGTTCTAATTGAAGCTGATCCCTTGGAGCTTTGAGTAAACACTTGGAGCTGCTCCAAAATCTTCGATTCCGACCATGAAAAAGATCGAGACTATGCCCAACAAGAAAAGGCCCACAAAAACTATGTACAAAAGAGAAATCATACATGTTCTAAGTGGAAACATGCAGAGTGTGCATAAGCACTTTTTTGCAAGAAGCAAACCTAAACTACTCCTCTAACTAAAAGGAAAGCAAGCTAAACAAAATTTGATATAGGCTGGGAAAAGTAGCTTCCCTTTCTTACAAAATGTGGCCATGTGATCAATTTTGCAACTAAATCACATGATGGAAATGAAGACATGATCTGCACTTTCATATTTTTCAAAGTATCAGCCAAAAGAAGAACATATACCTCGTCCTGATTGATCTTCATTTAAGGTTGAGAGGTATTGAAGTTGACCTTTGATGCTTTGAAGCTCTTCCTCATGCTCTGAAGTGAGCATGACCGGTTGTAACTCTGTTTTTGGCTCTAAACCAGCTAAGTATTTGATTGGACATATATTTCTTTGAGCTAATGAATTGATCCTTTGAATTTTCCCATTTTCTTTGCATTCAGCTCCATAAATGGAGCTACTAGAGACATTTTCCTCTTCATGGTGGATGTCTGTAAGCTGATTTGAATTCTGTTCTGCTTCTTGTGCAAACAACTTTGTTTCCACTCTTGGATTCTTATTTTCTTCTTCTTCCTCATTTCCTTAAAGCTCCATTTGATCAATTGCAACAACTAAGGATGCTCTTGGTGTATCACCGCAATCATCCAAAAGTGCAACAAGCTCTAAACATGGAGAACAAGCATTCAATTATAACACCTTGCTCACTTTGAAAACCTTTCTCAAACCCGCGGATGCCATTAGTGTTAAACAATTTCTCTTCATCCCCGAGTCCAAACTGATTTTCCTTGGGATTTGCCTGATTTGTTTTCATGTCAGATGCCTCTTTTTGCACATTTTCACATTCTCATCCTCCCAATCAGAATCACACCAATCCCCAACTGTTATGAGATTGTCATACTTGGTGAAACTAGTTTGAGATGAGACATAAGCAAGGGGCTGCTGATTAATTGCATTGTCAGTGGAGGTGATTTGGGCTGCAACTCCTAGGAGACATAAGAGTTTCCTGAATTAGAAGTTTTTCCTCGATAGTCCGAGGGGTTGGAGAACTTGACAAGGTGAGGGAAGAATGGGGAAGGGTTTCCTCTATCCAGCCTGAATGAGACACTTCTCAACTTGCATAACAATGCCAAAATCCCGAGGAAGTGAGTTACCTCCAATTTTTGGATTAATACAGCCAAATCAGAATCAAAGGCCCTTAAATAGTACAAGAATACCATACCTGGTTGAGGTTTGAATTCTTGAGGAATTCTATGCCAAGTCTTTGTGAATTTGATGTTGAAGTTTGAAATATACTCCATTGAAGCTCGTTGTATTGTGCTGAGATGTTCCATGAGAGATATGATATCTACATCCTCCTTGAACCAATTATCCAATTGTTCTCCCAGCTGATCCCATGTGGAAATAGATTATGGAGCCAAACTCAGGTACCAATCTTGTGCTTTGCCTCTGAATGAAGAAACAAGGAGTCTAAGGCAAACATTTTCTTCTGTGATATTGTGGATGGCACAATGGTTGGCTACATCTTGGATATGATCAATAGGGCTAGGATCTCCATTTCCATGAAAAAGTAGATATATTTTTAGGGCTATCTTGGGGATATCATCCCATTGTTGCAAATGGAGAGGACTAGAACTGAAATGAGGGAAAGGGTAAGCTCTTTGGAGAGCCATGAGAGAATGGAAACATCAAAATGACTGAAAGGATGGAGGAAATGGTCTGAAACTAAGAAAATGGGTTTGTTGAATCAGTATAGTCATTAGATGTGCTGATTTAAGCCTCCAAAGGCTGGAATATCACCAAACACACATCAAACTTGGTGAAATTATGTAAAGCTCATAAGACTTGGTCCCACCAAGATCTGCACAATTGTTGTCACCTAAAGTTGTACCATGCTCAAACAACACCTTGGTGAAACATGGGATGATCTCTTGATGTGGGACTTGACTGTATGAGATCACTCTTCGGATAAGGTCCTCTACGTATCTAACCTAGAGTTAACACTACTCTTAAACTAAGCCTATAACTAACTAATCCTAATCTAAGCCTCCAATGGACTAGGGTTAGAGAGAATGTAAGAAATGAAACCTAAGATAAGGAAGGAGGTGATAGCACCAGAAAGAAGGGGATTGCTCTCCATGAGGGGAAGAACATAAGGAAACACAGAGAGGAGAGGGCAGACACGTGCCACAGACCAACCTTGCATCGACCCTTCCATTCCACGCATTATAGACACATAGAAATGGAAACCTGCAAATATAATCCACACACAACATACCAGAAACAAATGAAGAGGCAAGAATACAATAAATGCGAGCATAAGGCGAAATGAGCCACAACGACAAGATTTTATTGCTTAAAGGATGCACAATCCATTACATCAATGGTGGAAGGCACTGGATGCATTACGAGTTAAGATCTGAGGTCTGTAACTCGTGAAAGCTCGGTCACCATTTTGACATGGTGACTTTATAGTTGGGATAGGATCCTTTAAAATGGGTTTTGAGTTGCATTTATAGAAAGAAGGAGAGAAGATAAAGACCGATCACATCTAGTCATAAATAGATTCAACCACCTGCCACCACCAAGGACCAATTGCTATAGATTTCGCAGGTCAGGTATGGGCGGTTGGCATTGCTGCAATCACACGCCATCAAATCGTCGGGCGGGAGGAGGACGACGCCGCTTGAAATTGAATTCGGGTTGGTGGAGTGTTTGAATGCTTGGTTTCAAATTAGGCGTGGCTTTGTTATGTTTTTGCTATGAGCCGAGGCTTCTCTTCGTTTTTATGGCCTTCGCGGGCTTTAGATATGTGACAACGTCCCTTTGTTTCTTAAAACCCACGGAACACATAATTCTTGTTCCATGGCTTCTAACCTTATAATCGCATTCAAATTTTCTTGCTTTTTGCCGCAAGGTGTTTCGCGACACTTTTCCTTGTACTGTAGCTTCTCCTTAGTGGACTATATGCTTTGTTGCACGGAATTAACCAACTCCATGAAATTCCATATTCTCCAAGTTCGCGTAACACTGTATTTTCCATGCCGTGAAGCACTAAGCTTTTCACACATGCTTGCTGAAGACTACAACTTCATTTTCTTTGTTCTGCGGCTCTTTAAGCCGGAGCTACCTAAGTTTGAAACATGGATAAGTTGTTCAAAATAGCATGGGGGTGCTATTTTAGACGACATGGCCTTCTTGGAAAACTATCTTTATTTGGCTCATTAGCAAAGACAACAATGGCATATCCCTTGGCATAGGATCTTATCTCATATTCCCCATATGTTTTCCAACTTTTGCCCACCCGTACATAAAGGTGATCCAAAGAGAGTTGAGCACCTAGAAATCTACATATTAGGCTCCTCTTGTACAAGTTTGAGACTTTCCTCTTGATCTCATTCACATTTAAACATGTGATTGGGTTCTCGACATTGTTGGCATGCAACTATTTTTAACCCTTTCATTCTATTCCTACTAACCAACCGCCACCATAACTGCCTTTATCTCCTTCTGAGACCTGGTTGCTTTGGATGAAGATCGAGGGGGATGAGAATCTTCTCTACCTTGCCTCATGTATAAAAATTGGGGCTAAACCTCCTACCTTCTGGAAACTTTGATTTAAAACCCCTCAGCACAAAAAAATCACCAATTTTCGAAACCATGGTAGAGCTCAATTTCTCTGGTTTTTATAGATGCATTTGAGTCCCATCTATTGAAAAATAGAACTTGTTGATATGTTGTCTACGCCTCCTTGATAATCATATTATAAATTATGTTGGTAATGTTGATCACAAATCATATATGGGAACTATGTGGAATAATTAATTTCCTCTATATATGACAATAGAACATCATATACAAATGTGATGCTTTGAGACCGAGCAATCAAGATTAGGGATAGCCAATAGTTAATTGTTGGAATGTATTGTATAGTTTGCACGATTCACCCCTGTATAGACTGTATAACCAAGTACAATGTACAATTAGGCCCATATTGGTGGTTTGACTCATATTGTTATATGGGTGGCTAAACAAATTATGTTTTATGGGGAACCATTATGAATTGTGTTTTAGCCCATGGTTTTGGTCCCATTGGTACGCCGAGAGGCATTCTACAATGGCATCCTAGGGGGTGGGGTGGACTGTAATGTTGTGAGTGTGTTCAATTTTAATTCCAACCTTAAATTTGACGTCCATTTGACCATCACTTGAAAGTCTTCCTGTTTTAGAATGTCAATTAAAAACCATATTATCTTGTCTAAATTGTGGATTTTGGAGCCCTTTTTGCTACAAATATTTTTTAAAGCCTTGCACATTAGTGTGTGTAGATTGATGCCATTCGTCACTAGTCACGGAAAATATGCCACGATGGAAATGAAGTTATTGATAATCATGATATGCGAAAAATCTAAAATAAATGCTTTGAGATTGATATCTCTTGGCATTTTTCTGATCGATGTATTTAAGATAGCTCTACTAGTATTATAAAACTGCTTGGACGGTTTCCATTTGATGTGCATGCATATACTTGCATATGCATTAGGTAAAGCAAAACTTTGAAGCACATTATTATATTGTAAATGGTTGAATCAATGCGAAAAGGAAGAAAGTTACTATGCTGATTTTTTTTTACTTAAAAGAGTTTTCCCAAGTGAAATATCATGTACTGTGTAATCTTATGTGTATGCCATTTTTCATATTCATCTTTTAGCTTAAAGATTCTGTTAATATTGCTACTACTGTATAAATTTACTGGGTTATTTCTCTCCATTAATCTCTATTTCATATTGTAGGGCCTATATCGGGAACATTTCTGTGCTAACTCAGAGCTCATACAACTTTAGACGCTCACAGTTTTTGACTTTGTAGTCTTGAAAAATTAATAATAGAATATTGCAAATAAATGTATGAGGAAGATGTAATTGTCTATCTGTTGGTTTTCTTCTTTGTATTTCTGAAAAATATGTAAATAGGGTACTATAAACTAGTGTATGAGAGAGATGGAATTGTCTCGCTTGTTATAGTTTGAATATGCTATGAATGTTTAATCCTATTACCAATGATCTAAGCCTAATATAGAATAAAGCATGTCGTTAATGTCTGATGTATTGTATCTATGTTGTGATTTGAAGTCATTACCTATCCAAACAAATCTATTTATTTTGTACAACAAATTATGAATGGGATGATAGTACCTATTTTAAAAGATGGTTAGCTATGAGTATTTACTATAGATATGGATAAAGCTGTTCAATTGATTCTCAAGCTTTTGGCGTGATGTAGCTAGCGAATGGATAAAAGGGAGGTCAGTGGAGGAAGTTATGTCCATTAAAAACAGGTGAGAATGTTTTTCATGTTTTGTTGTCTTTTTCTTTGTATTTTTCTTGTCCTTGTTTATTTTGTATCTGTAAGTTATTGGACCACAGTCTTTGTAGAATACATTTTAATGTCTTCATTCCTTCGAATCCTTTCTATTATCTTCAATTTTTTTCTTCCCTAATTTCATCTGTTAATGTCTAAAGATTTTACATTACAATTCATTTGTCAGTGCAACACATGCGGAAGAGAGGTGATCATGTAACAATATTTGCTGATTCGATTTTTTGCATAGATTGCTTTTATTCTTTAAACTCTTAGGGTAGTAGAAAAGGTACATTAGCAGAAACTGGTTATACTCATTAGACATTTGCAACAGTATTTTCAAACCTGTAAATCAGAATCCCTGATTGTTTCTTTGCCTTCCTTAACATTTATACTTGGTTTTCACTTTTGTGTTTGCTGTTTGGCCTTAATTTTCTGTTGTGGTAGATTTTTGTTTAATATTTGCATCTGATGCCTTCTTTATAAAAGAAATTAAGCTTGCTGTGAAGTTTTTCTAGACTTATCTCATGCATAATTTTTTTCTAATTAGTAATTCTTGGAGACAATTCAAAAGCTACATGGTACCACAAGGATTATATAGTAAGCGACCATGATCCATATTCACTAGTAGTTTTTGGACTGATTTATTCTCGTCTGGTTACTTAGCTAGCTCATAGCTCTTCATATCATCCTCAATTAGATGGGAAACTTTCCACAACATGAAATTAAATGAAACAAGAAGCCAACCAATACTGGAGCAAAAGACATTTTGCAGTTGGAGACTGGTTTCTTTTAATGTTGCAGCCGTATAAGCAATTGTCCTTGAAGCAGCAAAAGAAGTATAACAAAATTTCACCTAAGTATCATGGTCCTTATTAGATCTTGTAGCAGATTGCTAATGCAACATAGAAATAGGAGTTACCTTAATCATCCAAAATACATCTGGTCTTTCATGCATCCTGTTTGAAGAAAGTCATTGGTTAGAAGGTTCCAACCCAGACAAAGTTCGTGGAGCTTGATGAAGAGGGAAAAGTCATCCTGGACCCATAAGCGATTCTCCACACACGTAGGAGGATGCTGACGTGGCTGATCGCATAATACCTTATCAAGTGGAAGAACCTGCGTAAGGAAGATGCAACATGGAAAGATGACGCTTTCATGCAAAAGCATCTACAAATGGTCAATGTTAAGGACAATGCTTGTGTGAAGTGCTGCATGCTACACCCTTAGCCTATCAGTTGTATTGGGATATGTGTGGCTGACCTATGGTGCACATAACCTTTGACTTAGTCATTTGATAATCTCTATATTGCATATTGTTAGGAATAGTCAGCCTAATAAGATTATGTAATCCCGTAGCCTAATTAGGCTATATATAGGAGGTAGTGTTGAGTATTAAGCAACCATGTTACAAATTCTGTTTTTTGTAAGGATTGTGGAAGTTGCCCTCTGGAATTCGTATATTTCAGTAGTTTGCTCTTCATTTCACATATATTGCATGGATCTGCTCTATTCTGCTCTTATTTGTGAGTCATTGCTGTTAATCGGTTCATGCCATCTATTGAATTGCTATCTATCGTTGTGAATCTGCCCTTGCAATATTACAGAAATAAGCAGAGACTAATTCAGAATTTGATCACCCCTGTTTTGCGAGTAACACAATATTAAAGGCCACTGCATTGAAACATTCATAGTATGCAAACTCTATCTTGTCAAGCAAAATAAGGATGGTGGTTCCTTTGAGAACTCTCAATTTACCCCATCTAACTGTAAACTAGATGTTCTAATGAACCTTTTCTGAAACATTATGATGGTTCCAAAATTAAAGAAGTGGGGAGAGGAAAAGAAGAGACTTCATTAAAGGCCTCTGCATTGAAGTGTTCATAACATGGAAACACTATCTTGTCAAGCAAATTAAGGATGGCGGTTCCTCTGAGAACTCTCAATTTACCCCATCTAACCGTAAACTAGATGTCTTTAATGAACCTTTTCCAAAACATTATGATGATTTCAAAACAAAAGAAGTGGGGAGAGGAAAATTAGAGACCTCATTTGCACTTCTCTTCTTATTCTCTCGAGGAATGAGATGGAGAATCTATGGCATAAACATTGTTGGTTTATTAGATCGCAAAACTTACATGCAGTTGCTCCCATAAATTTCTCACAATACCTCTCACTGTGAATCATCTCCAAAAAAACAAGATTATTGGTTTAGCCGACGTGGAACAGTATGGAATCAATGCTACCACCCACTTAGGTTGTATCTCTAACCCTCTTGGAGACAACAACAAATCATAGCAGTGTTAACTTGGGTAGTAGCATTTAGGGGTGCCTAACTGCAAGGTCTGTGTTACTGTTGATTATCGCTGCAATATTTTGTTGCATGCATGCCTCTACAGATTTTTTATCATTCAAGAGTTGTAGTCCTTATTCATCGGAATCTATTTTCTTAATGAGTTTGGCATCACGAAGGACACCCCAAAGAATCTCCATAACCCAAAGGACTCAATACGTGTCCACTTCGTTTTGGATGAGGTGTCATCTTTGAAAATTTGTCATTACAAGAATTTAAGTGCATCGGTGGTGATCTCAACAGATTAAGTAAATACTACTTCGAATTTGATGGTTTCAACAATAATTAAACAACCAATAAGTATTACTTCTATTGACATCTCTTTCTGCCCCAAGCCTATTTGAGTAGATTTTTGTGTTGTTGGCTTCGATATTTCGTACAACCTTCTCCTTGGATGTCCCTAGATCATTGCATGGAGGTTGCATTGTTAGTCACATTATGAGTACTGCAACTCGTGCATGTAGGACAAGTGTGCGTGATCCTTATGAATTCATATCCTTGGGATTGATTTGGTTCTAATGTTAAGGATAAGGCCTTGACCTTGATTCCTATTGTTGCAATCTAGGACACACCTCGTATAAATTGTCCATAACCTAGTGCCTTTCATCAAGTGATTAGAAAGAGGCATCACTTGGTGAAAGGCACTAGGTTATGACTCCTACGCCATCATGTTTTGGTAATATTTTTGTTGACGTCAACTTTACCCATTGGGATGTGGTGCCATTAGGTTTCAGGTCAGATAAAGTCACTACCTCTCCTAAAGAGTTTATTACCTTGGAAGGCCGAATCAAGTATCTTTACATATAATTGTCACTTGATGCTAAATTTTTTTCCATGAGGAGTAACCATACTAGGACCTCATTTTAGACTTGGGTATGATATTACCTTGCCTTGCGCTCCTAGCCTTTTTTATATTGAATTGGAGTTCGAAATCTCAAAAGTAAGTTCCGACACGACCTTGATGACTACTTAACCCCTACTCTTAAGTGCTTTGAAGAAGCAAATCCAATGTTTATAAAGGATATTGTTGACATCAATTTGCATTCCAGTGAACACCCTAGGTTGGTCAAAAGTGGAGGAAATCTTTACTTGAAGGGAAGGTTCCCCTTATAGAACTCTTGCATGAATACACTAACATGTTTGAATAAGATTGTAGATATGCCAAGAATGAATTCATTGGTCATGGTGCATGACATCATCACAAACCATGACTGAAACCTTGTTCGTCAAAAGCAACACCCCATTGCCCTTGATAAATCTGAGTTAATTATGGAAAATATTTAAAAACATCATTCAAGCAGGTTTCATCAATGCTGTTGACTACATCAAATGGGTCCTAAACATTGTCTATGTGCTCAAGATGAATGGAAAAGTCCAATTTTTCATAGAATTTTAAAACCTTAACCTAGCCTTCCCAAAGTACATTTTACTAGGAATGCAATTTTTGTAATGGATATTGTTGACATCAACTTGCATTTCAGCGAACACCCCTAGGTTGGTCAAGAGTGGATTAAATCTCTCTTCTGAAGTGAAGGTTCCCCTTAGAGAACACTTACATGAATACACCTATGTGCTCAAAATGGATTCGTTGGCCATGGTGCATGACATTATTACAAACAGTGATTGAAAGCTCGTTCATCAAAAGCAACATCCCATGACTCTGATGAATTCAAGTTAGATATGGAAGGGACCGAAAAATTCTGACAATGACTACACCGAATGGGTCTTTGGCATTGCCCATGCCCTTAAAATGAATGGAATGGTCCAAGTTTTGCATAGACTTTCAAAACCTTATGCTACCCTTCCCAAAGGACATATTCTATGACCTTCCATCGATATCATTGTTGATAGTTCTTCCAAGTATGAGATGCTCTCTTATGGACAGTTTCTTGGGGCGTAACCAGTTTTATGTCATTTCCCACAAACAATATAACACATCATTCACGACACTTGGGGTACATTTTGCTATGTCACGACGCTGTTATAAGGAACAGTGTTGTCATTTATCAAGCATTGACCCATGTTTTCCATGACCATATCCATGGTAATATCGAATACCATGCGGAAAATCTCTTTGGGAAGTCCCTTAAGCACTTTGAGTATGATCAAGATCTTCATTTAATCTTTAAACAACTCTGCAAGTTTCGCAATAGAGAAGCTTGTCTTTGGTGTCTCAAGTGGAAAGCTTTTGGATTCATCATTTCTTGTCGAGGCATTGAATTCTTGACAAGATCAAAGCCATCATTGCCATGCCTCCTCTACGCAATATCAAGTAATTGTAGTATTTTTAGGGTGAAATTAATTCCTTAAGAGGTTCTTCGAGGATTATGCTTATAAGGCAATCCTATTTACTTTTCTCCTCCATGTGGACCCTTGCAGTCCAAGGCTTTTGAGTAGCTTAATTGTATGTTGGAATCTTCTAGTGCTTATGTCCCTTGTAGACAACAAGGAGTAACATTTATCATTGATGCTACAATCAGGGGCATGATTGCTTCGGGTTTGAACAATAGTGCTGCCCTTGCTATGTTTGTTGGAGAGCAACTCAAGAACTTAATTAAGGGGTTCCACTTGAAGATGTATCATGTATGAGGGCCTGCTCTCGGAAGTCTCATATTAAGTGGTACTAGAGGAGCCTCCTTGCTTTGCTTGTCACTCCACTTGTTACCGCACTAGGACAACTTGTCTCACCCGGTGCCTATTTATAGGATTGTTTGGTCCTTGTGGTAGGGTATATGCCAGTTGACATATTCTTGATATGATTTTGCTTTAGACCTCATAGCATGGCACCCTCATTATTGGCCACCTATTGGTCTCTCATTTTGTCTCTTGGTGACGTGTTGTCTTGTTTGCAAGCCATCCCCATACTTGGTGCCCTTTGCCTTGAGGCAACTACTTCGTGGGCCCCAACAAATTTATCCTTTGTCAGCTTGCTAGGTAGGAGTACTATTGAGCACTTGTTCTAGGCCTTCTTCCTTGCCTTGCCTTGCCTTGCCTAGATTGTTGAATTCTTTGCCTTCTTCTTGGAAATTTTCGTCTTGCTTCTTAGTGCTCGAGTTTGTGTCTTAACTCATTGACATCCGGGAAGCCTAGAGGCTTGAGCTTGCTTTCCTTGTTGACTATGCTGTAGTTCACTTACCTGCTCCACGACTTTCCAAATCAACCATATCCTCCATTCTCAAATTACCAAGGAAGATGCCTCAGTCAATACGATCCTAAACCACTTTGGCCCCTAATGTTGTTCCCTTGCATGGTCTATTTCCATCAAGAAACACAATGTGGAGTTCGAATCTGTGCCAATGGTGTTTACATGAACTCTTCCTCAATTGGTCTACACAAGTAGCATAGATGTAGGTACACCCGACTTAGGCGTATCACATACTTCTTCCTCATAAAACAATAGCTCGAGCCTTGGGGAAAAAACGTAACCTTGCGTTGATGTTTTATACTATGTGGCAACCACCCTGCCCTTACCACTTTTATTTTGGGGTCCACTCATTAGAATTAGTGTCAATGTCTCTCTTGGGGTCTTACATGATTCTTGACTACTCTTTTAGGTATGTTCGAGCTTATAAGCTTCAAAATTGACACCCTAAAGTTGACTCTTGACCATTTTAGGTCCCACACCTACCATTTGGTTCCCCATTTCTTGGACTTGGGACACTTCTGCCGCATTACTGCTGCTTTCTTGGAACATTTGCAGTGTGTGATACTTTGCGGTCCGCAATGACATTGTTGAACATTTCTTTTCACCTTGAAAAGGGTCCAAAGGATATTTTTCTATAAATTCAAGCTCTGGGACCTTCTACCAATAAACATGTGACAAATTTACGTGACTAGCTTATTCCAGGGCACCTTTTTAACTATCCCTCAACTATTTTTTTCACCATGCCATGATCATGTTACTCATATATTTAGCAATCTCACTTAGAATATCTAGTAGCTGCATTTTGCTATTATACCTCTTATTTCAGTTACTCCGTCGTCATTCTAGGCCTATCTACCTGGCTACATTGGTTGGGATTTGATGAAGGGCTCGTCCATCACACTATATTCCTTCATCGCGTCAGTGAGAGTCTAATCCTTCGCTTACTTTTTACCCACCTTCCTAGTGTTGTGTCATTGTTCAGATTCTTATGATTTCAATTTTGTCATGTTTGACAGGTGGACAAATGGGAGGAATCTCTTCATGGCTTCTTTTGAAGGCACAATCTTTTTAAATCTGTTGATGTCTTAGACAAAGTGAAATCAGTTCAAACATCAATTGGCCTTTTTGTGGAAGTTTTGAGTGTAGTTAGGACTTAGAACGCTGTGCAGTTTGTTAGCATTGTGTCATTGTTCAGATTCTTGTGTCATCTTTGGTGGGTGGACAGATGGGAGGAAATTTTTAGTGGCTTCTTTAGAACTTTAGAAGGCACACTCTTTATAAAATCTGTTGATGTCTTAGACAACTTGAAATCAGCTCAAACACTTATTGGCCTTTTTGTGGAAGCTGTGAGTGTGGTTAGGACGTAGAATGCCGTGCAGTTTGTTACAGAAAATGCTGCAATTGCATGGCATCCAACAAACTTTTTATGGAGAGATCTGCTACCATATTTCATGGCACACGTGCTGGACATTTCATCAATTTCCTGTTGGAGGACTGGTATGATATTATGATGTAAATAAGTTTATGTGGTAGCTGACTTGTGTCACATATAAACCTTGGAAGTTATATTGGGTCAAGTGGGTAATTCGAGGAATTAGTTATATTGGGTCAAGTGGGTAATTTAATGAATAAGTTATATTGGGTCAAATGGGTAACTTTTGGTGTGTGATAAGGGTTTAGCCTAACCCTAGGCTTTATAAATGATAGTCTATACATAGAGGCTCCTATCATTACAAAGAATTATAGAAAGATATTGTATACGGTTTGGGCTCTTATAGCATAGATGCTTTTATAGCATAGATGCTTGGGGTGATTCCTTAAGGAGTATTGTTTGGTGTAACCTTTATGGTTTGGGCTCATATAGCATAGATGCTTGGAGTAATTCCATAAGGAGTATTGTTTGGTGTAACCTGACCTTACTGGTATTTTTTTATTGATTATATTGAATATTAGAGTACGACACAATACATCTCGTCTTGTGTTATGTGATCTTAGTTCCATTTTTATATATTTTATACTATTACATGTTTTGCGTTGGTTAAATGATATCAGAGCAGCGAGGTGGGCAAGCAGAAAAAGTTCCTCTGTGGATGGAGGATACCATGCTGATTTTTTATCCTAGAAAAGTACCTGAACTTGTAGAGCTTCGTTCTCTTAGCATAAATGTTCAATTGAAGTGATACGAGAACCACTAGAAAGAAAATTCCATGGAATTTCCAACTAGTGGTCACAATAACAAATTTGAGTAGTATTGCGGGTTTTATGACCTTTAGGAAGTTGGATGTCTTGAATTGCCGAATTTCATTTTTTGAGTCACATTTCAAACAAGAAAAAGTAGGAAGACTTTTTTTTTTTTTGAATCCAGTAAGAATATCATGTTCTTTTAAATTGTGAAGAAAACTTTTCAATCTACTTGCCTACATGTTTTCAATTTTTCAGTTTTGTTGGAAGGTTATTTGTTGAATGCAATCCTTGAAACCCAAGCTTCTATTTTTGTATTGTGATATATGAAGATGCCTAATGTTTTTGGGAAGGATGTTGATCTTTAGAGATGGTGAAGTTATTTATGGAATACATGCAAATTTTGAGCTTTTTCTTGCGATATTTTACAAGTTGCTTTTTGGATAATGCCACAAAGAATTGGTGGTATGATGTTGGAAAGTATGAAAACTTAGAATTCAAAATCTGAAAAAGCATTCTTAGCCACATGGAAGGAGTTGTGACTTCTCGAAGAGTTCTTGAAAAGAAAATGATACTCGTGAATGGTGGAATTATTTTAGGAGATTCATGCAAATTTTAGAACATCTGAAGTTTTTAAGGTCTTTTTCTGGAGGAGACAAATGATGGGGGGTGCTTCACAAGATGTTGGATACACTTGGGAGGATGAAGGTGAAAAAGCATTCGTAATTACATGGAAATGAAATGAAGAAAGAACTTAAGAGTTGTTCCCAACCAAAGAGGCTTTAACATTGTAGTTTCAAGGATTCATTTAGAAGAAGCAAGTGATTGTGTCCATAAACTCTAGCTGCAGGTATAACTTCATCAACATGGTATTGGCTAACTCGATGTTTGCTCAAGAAAGGTATGTCAACGAGGCTTACATAGAATCTAATGAGAAGGCTCAAAGTTTTGAAGATTTGAAGGTTAATGTAGATAAATATGTACAACATTCAGATTCTTTTATACTTATTGATGGTTTGGATATTGATCTTGGTTATCCTTTGTTAAATATTGTAGGAACTATCAGACTTCATTTGCAAAATAGTTCATGAAGCTTTGGTATGGAGGGAAAAGGCTGCATTTTAAGGTTTCAAATGGTGTGGGCCCTAGTGTACTAATCAAAATTAAGGACAATATTTGTATAGCTATAATATCTCTGAAAAATAATTTCTAACAAATCTGGATATTTTTGTTAAACCCTAGGGCAGCAGTAATAAAAATCTAACTTTTATAACAACGATAATCTGATTTTTATATAAAAACAACGAACCATAATGCGTAAAAATCAGTCTTTTATTTATTGAATACGAACCAGCTACAATAAAAATACCAGTGTCTTAATACAATTGTTTGGAGCTGAACTGGCGGAACACTTGCACCCTGAATTGTCACTACAACCCCTGAAATGGAATTGCCAAGCTCAGATGTGAGGGTTTTCATCCTCAAACTTGTATGCAAATGAGGGATTTTGTCCTCTATTGCTATTGCAGAAGCTGAAGCTACTTGCAAACAAAGAAAATAATTGATGAATTTCCAAGATGTTTGTACAATGAACCCCAAATCTGCCTTTATAACTTCCAAACACTCTCCAAAGTGGGTGCCCCCCTTTTAGACTTACATGCATGATCTTTGAACAATTAAAAATAATAAATTCCTCCTCCATGTTGGTGCCCCATCCTAAGAATAGGATTAAACACATTTAAAAATACTTACATGCATGATCTTTAAGAAATTAAAAATAATAAATTCCTCCATGTTGGTGCCCCATCCTAAGAATAGGATTAAACACATTTAAAAATACTTTATCCACCTCCTATCCTAAAATTAGGATTTTGGTATTCATGCAACTCTCTTTATTTATTTATTTATTAATTCCAACTCAGTGCCCAATAATAGAAGTCAACCTTCTATTATTATTTTATTCTATTAATGTTTTTTGGATTAAAATATAATTTAAGTGTCATTTTCCAATTAAAATATAAAAATATCCTTGGACCACTTAAATTAATTTATTTTCCTCTTTTAATTTCCCCTTAGCCTACAAAAAATAATAAAAATAGGCTTCAAGTATTCGGAATTAATTAATTTTGAAAAGGGGACATTACAGTTTGCCCTTCCGAAATTGCTTGCCCTCAAGCAATTGCAAGTCTCTTTGCAAATACTAGGATCCCAAACTCTCATGTTCACACAATTTGGAATTTGTATGAACGGATCTATGTGCCCTTTGTCGCTCAAAGTGTTCTTCACTCTATTACCATTTCGACTTAGTTGTCCATGATGACCACACATATGTAATGACTTAGTAGGAAGCAACAAATCCACAACACTTTCATACCTGTGGCTGTCCTCAACTTGTTTACCTTCCTTTGTTGAATGAAGCTTGGCTGAGATATCTTCAACATCCCCAACCTAGTGACTCGAACATTTGGGTTTAGATCAATAATTCTCGTCATCTTGAACTCTTCACATTCAACAAGTGAATCTTGTTGACGCATGCAAACATTAGAAGTCAATAAAACATCTTCATGATTCTTGCTAAAGTCATGAACACATTCAATTTGCTTCCCATAGGTTGTTCTGAAAATTCCAGCAAATTGAAAATCAACATTAGCAACCGGTAAAGCCCTTTTTCATTTTTATGCCCCTCAACATGGTCTTCTTGGAACTCCACCCCAAAACCTTCTTGCAGATTAATAAAATTGGTGAGGGATATGGCATCTCTAATCTCACCGGGAAGTACCATGTACTCCTCATAGCTAGTAGCAATATCATCTGCTATGGTAGGCTGAATTTTTGCCTCCCAAATTGCTTCCTCTCTACGTAGGAAGTTTGGCTGGAAGGGCCTAATAGTAGAACCAATGACCATCCTCTGAGTGAGTTGGTTATTGTTCACCCTTAAAGAACTTCCCTCACTATTTGGAGCCCTTTGCACATTCGTGCCCTACATAGCTTGGATCAACTGACCCATCATATCAACTAACTTGTCATGTCCTGAACAAGCCTGTCAAAATGTGCATCTTTCGGGTCCCTGATTTCCATGACTTCTGGTTGTTCTGTAGCTTTCTTCTTCTCCCTTTGCTAGTACCCAACTTCTTTGTCACTAACCTACATGAAGTTCAAAGCTGCAATTTTTTTCTCTTCCTCTTTTTTTTTTTTAAAAACTTTCAGTCCATAGGTTGGGAGGAAATTCTCTCTAATACCACTGTAATACCCCTGAAAATAATTTCTAACAAATATGGATATTTTTGTTAAACCCTAGGGCAGCATTAATAAAACTCTAATTTTTACAATGATAATCTGATTTTGTATATAAAAACAGTGAACCATAATGCTTAAAAATCAGCCTTTTTATTTATTGAATGCGAACAAGCACTCTGATAAAAATACCAGTGTCTTAATACAATTATTTGGAGCTGAGCTGGCGAACACTTGCACCACTGAATTGTCATTGCTGACCCCTAAAATGGAATTGCCAAGCTTAGAGGTGGGGTTTTCGCCCTTTATTACTATTGCATAAGCTGAAGCTATTTGTAGACAAATAAAATAATTGATGAATTTCCAAGATGTTTGTACAATGAACCCCTTATTTGCCTTTATAACTTCCAAACACTTTCCAAAGTGGGTGCCCCCTTTTAGACTTACATGCATGATCATTGAACAATTAAAAATAATAAATTCCTCCTCCATGTTGATGCCCCATCTTAAGAATAGGATTAAACACATTTAAAAATACTTACACGCATGATCTTTAAGAAATTAATAATAATAAATTCCTCCTACATGTTGGTGCCATAAATAATAAATAATAAATTCCTTTGTGGAAGATAAAGGAAAGGAGTCAAAAGGAGCAATAATTATGGTCATACCCGGAACTAGAGCAATGCAAAGGAGTTGTCAAACCATCAAATAGGCCGATATCTACGAAGATCTCATGCAAATGGATGGGTAAATGATTGATGTTGGTTCTAGTTGTTCTTGGTTCTTAGTAAATCATATTATTTGGATTTATCATATATGGTTGTCTCATGTTTGAGGACAAAATATGTTAATGAAGGGAAGCATGTTATGCATCTAGACATTTGATATTATGATGCAATTAAGGGTATGAAGTTTCCGATCCATAGCTCATATAACCCATGTCGGTTACATTTCTTAAAATGAGTAACTTGAGGAATAAGTTATATTTGGTGAAATGGTTAATTTGGAGGAATAAGTTGTATTTGGTGAAATGGGTAACTTGAAATGTGTGGGTGAAGTGCTTACCCTAACCCGAGAGTTATTAGATGAGAAGCTATGTTACGAGGCTTCCATATTACAAGGGGTATGGAAAGATATTGTATTTGGTTTGGGCTCTCATACAGGATACTTGTACCAAATTCATCCTTAAGGAGAATTGTTTGGTATAGTCCAGCCTCAAGGTTTTTTTGCTCTATTGAGTATGTTGAATATTAGAGTACAATGATGTCTCTCATGTATCTATTGTCAAGATGTCTTGTGTGATATTGATTCTTTTTGTTTTAGCAGTTTGGATCTTATGAAGGATATTCATAAACTTCCATGTGTTAAAATAAGGGAATGAGCATAACAAAGATTCAAAGTCATTCGAAGGTTCTCAATATGTATTAAGTCACACATAATAGAGATTCTTTGTGTTACCAAACATTTTATTAGTGTTACCTAAGACTTTGGGACAAAGTTTCTAAGATGGCAAAAAAATTTCCAAAATTTCGGGACGGCGGGGTAGAACTATTAAAATAATATGTAAAATTATAAATATAAAAATATACAAATAAATTTTAATTGTTTTATGAATAACAGTTTGTGATAGTCCAACATCTGCATTTGTGCTCGAAAATTTATGTATTCATCTATCACTCTTGATTCTTAATGTCTTTGTAATACAATACAATCGGGATATGGTTAATTGGTAAACATTTTGATCTATGCCTTACTGCTTTTATTATCTACACAACCTTTCTCTTCATATAAAAATATAAATGCAGACTTTTTAAGTTATTGGAGCTTCCAAAGTGAATTTTAATTAGATTTATACATACAAACCTTTTTCGAATAGAGATGAGTGGCTTCCAAAAACAATCTTATACAAGAGTATAATTTAATATTCCATTTTTAAAGAGAAAACAACAAAGAAATTAATAAATTATTTTTAAGCCTGACATCCCTGGGCGTCCCCCAAAAAGAGGGATGTCCGCAAAACGTTCGCTGATATTCAGGGGCATCTTGGAGTCTCCCCCTCCTTTGTTGCCCTTCAGAAACTTGGGGGCGTTTTCCCCTCATCCTGCCGTCCCCAAGACGTCTTGGACTTCCTAGACACCTGGTTTCTGAGGGGCACTTGTCCTTGTGTAACACTGCACTTAATCCCCTTGCAAAACATTAGTTATTAGAAGAGGAGCCTTGAAATATTTTTTGTTGAGGAAATAAAATCTAAATGTAGTTGATGTAGTGTACCTCATTTTTATGAGAGTTTTTAGATGGATGCACAAGCTGTTGTGATTTTAGAGCCACTAGTTTAGGTTTAGAGGATGGTTGATTCCTAAAGCCCATGGAATATCTATACAAGGAAATGGATATGGCCAAGTAGGCAATACAATTCAAATAATGATGATAAATACATGCATATGAGGAATATCATTGATGAGAGAAGGGCAGACATTTGCATTGCCACTTGCATCTTGTTCGGCACATACACCTAACAGTGTTTTGTAACATTCAAAGATGATTTAGAGGTGAAACGAGGATTATTTGCATGCATTGAGATGTTTTGCTTTGTTTTTGAATTGTGGTGTAGAGTTATTTTGAGTTGTAATTCTATGAAGGTGAAACAAATCCACATTGTGAATGCTCTCACAAAAAAGAAAATATCTCAATAATACTACGACATTAGGGAAGCCCCAACAACTTACAAACAATGTGCTGTGTAAGGAATATCCCTCATTTATAATACTTGTGATTCAAGGTAGGATTAGCTAGAAGCACGACTTTGGGGTGCAGTCTTGGGGTTGATCTCTTAGAAGATTCTCTCTCCAGTACTAACATCTCGGAGAGGTGCTTGTGTGCTTTCTAGGCTCCCTAACCTTGTGATTATTCCAGTGTCCATGAGTGAAAGGTCATAAAAGAAATGACCATTCATGGAGAATAGTCATTGTGGTTATGACTCATGTAAATATTCATTGAAGTTCTAAATTTAATAATTTTTAAGTTCTTTTGAACAATATATTTGAAAAATGGGAGCATGGTGGGACTTATTGGGCTTAGACACAAGTTTTAATGACACTGACTGTTTTTGCTCTTTGAAAATTCAAATTTCTCATATCCTAATGAAACCTTGAAATCTTAGGCGGCATATGTGACACAAATTCTTTTGCACTTCCCATTTCGTAGGGTCAATTAATGTTTCTGTTGTTTAGCTTGTAGTTACTAGAGATCAATTTGCCAATCTATCTTGTCAAAAGCTCAAATACTTCACTAAAAGCATTGAAATATGCAAATTAAGACAATATTTATAATTTTGTTTTGCACATAGTGTTTAAGGGTATAGAAAATTATGACCTTTATCATACCTATCAACATTTTTGTCACGGATGTTATTGTTTTCCTAGTTGATACATGTTCTATGTTTGTTTTGATGTATGTCAACTATATTTGGCACAAAATAAAAATCCTTGTCCGTATTGCTTCCATATCAAACTTTTAATACTTTTCCTCTCCCCAAAAACACATCTCAAGAGCAACCTAATTGCTTTGATACCATGTTAGAGATTGTGATGCAAATTATAGTTACTCATATCTGACTGTTCCTTACATCATTTGCCTATTGGTTTTTGAATGGGTCTTTCAAGTGCTTTTCAAGACTCTTTACAATCTCCTTGGATTAGCTTCCATGCTTGCTCTCATTGCATTGCCTTTTGGTACAACACGAGTGTGGTTAGTAAGTCCCTTTTATAATATCTGTAGACCATCAAATATTTTCACTCTCCACCATTAGATTATTATAAATTGTATCTGCTTGCCATATATGATAAATAGAGGCTTTCCAAATGATACCAATCTCTATCAATCATTTGATTCTAGTGTCTAAAGAAACTGCAATAATTCCCGTAACATTGGGTCCTCAAGATACTTGTCAAACATTATTTCCCAACATTTTTATGTACTCCCTCTTCATTCATCTAAAACAATCACATTCTTTGATAGTGGTTTCTTGTAAGTTATGTCATGGTGATACTATAATAAATTATAAAGGCTTAAAACTACATGAATGGTTGTTTCCTTGTAATCTATATCTCTGTTTCAAAACTTGGTGAGTTTAATTGATTGCTCATGAGAACTTTCAAGGCAGAATGGAAACTAGTAAATGCTTGAAACTCACCGAGCTAAGTCAATAGGAGAAACTCGGTGAGTAATGAACTCGTGAGGTAGAATGGAAACTAGTATATGCCTATAACTAGCTGAACTGAGTCGATAGGCAAAATACAACGAGTTTCGCCAAGTGATTTCATCATTACTTGGCAAAACTTTCCGACTAACTTCGTCATTGCTCGGTGAAACTCACCAAGTTTTGCTTGTTGACTTGGCCGCTAAAGTATGTAACACTCAGTTTAAAAAAGACAACTGTACTTTGAAGACTTTATATTACTTTGCAAATATAGTGAATACAATGAATATGATTGATTGACACGCCATTAGAGCGAGGGTTTTCAACATATAAGGGAATACATTAGCGTATACTTGGCAAAAACAAGTTTGAAACAAAGATTCAAAGCATACAAGTAGGAAGGATAAGTTCATAACATTACTTTCTATTTTGTAAAGTTTCTAGTTTTGTCTTTTCCAAGAGTTTTCAACATTTTATATTCAATTGCATAAATCTTCTTCCCTGCTTTGATTAGTAGCTAGGGTTTACATCCAAAACATTTTTTGGGGCTTTTATAAGATTTCTTGTATCTACATTTGCAACAATGGCATCCGGTTCAGCTACACTTAACAAGCCTAAGTCTAATGACCCTTCTTGGAAGCATTGTGAATGGGTAAAGGGAAATTATGTTATATGCAATTATGTGGGATGAAGATGAGTGGAGGTTGCAATCACCTCAAATACCACATTGCACAAATACTAGGAAATGATGTGGTAGTGTGTAGACAAGCACTGTTCGAGGCAAAAGAGTAGTAGAGCTGCATACCTTGCGGGTTATGCAAGAAAAAAAAAGGAAAAGAAGCACTTGAAGCCTTAATGAATAGGAGGGCAACAAGGGATGATTATGACATAGAGGCCTCTTTTATTATGCCAATTCTAGGGGGTTGGGGATGGAGATATGGGTCATCCATCAAGGTAGTTCGGTACTTTTTGTTTCCGAAAGTAGTCTTGGGTCACAACCTTCGCGAAGGTATTGATTAGAATCGGGAACTGCACAAGGAAGCAACGATAACTAAGGAAAATATTTGGTACTACAACAACATTCGATTAATGTGGTGGAACCCCATATTGGGAGAATCTAGTCATTACATGGATTGTTGTCGGGAAGTGGTTCGAGGCTCCTACCCTTGATTTGAGTGGTCCATTGTTGGAGGATTTTATCGAGAACATACACAAGGTAATGTAGAAGAGCAAAAAAAAAAGCATAAAGCGAAAGAAGGGTTGCACCATTTTGTCGGATGGGTGGATGGATGAGAAAAATTGCACATTAATTACCTTTCTAGTGGTGTCGGGTGGTTAGTTGGTCTTGAAGTCAATTGATGTATCCCATCTAGTGAAAATGCGAACGCTTTGTGTGTGTGATATGTTGGATGAGGTGGTGATGGAAGTCGATGTGGAGAATGTTGTCCAAGTTGTGACAGATAACGCAACAACATACGTAGTCGTAGAGAGGTTTCTCGAGAGAGGCGTCCTACATTTTTGGACCCTTTGCGTAGTCCATTGCATTGATATCCTACTCAAGGACATAAGAAAAATGACATGGGTGAAGAATGTGGTTGAAGAGGCATGAAATATCACAAAATTCATCTCTGATAACCCTTGGATGCTAAGCTTGATGAGAGAGCACTACAAGGGAAAGTAGAGGCACTCCACACTTTTTTGGACCCATTGCACAATCCCTTGCATCAATCTTCTACTTGAGGACATAGGAAAAATGACATGGGTGAAGAATGTGGTTGAAGAGGCAAGAAATATTACAAAGTTCATCTACAATCACCCTTGGGTGCTAAGCTTGATGAGAGAGCACATCAATGGAAAGGAGCTTGTGTGAGCAGGAGTCATTCAATTCGCCATAACCTTAATCACATTGTAGAGCATTGTAGCCCCACTAACATCTCTTAAGTAGATGTTTGTGAGCACTTGGTGGTGGAGTCTTCCTATGCCAAGAAGCTTTGAAGGGGAAGGGGTCGGAAAGACCACTTTTGGTGATGTGTTTGTGAAGCGTGCCGAGGAAATCATTAAGGTAAACCTTAGAACTTAACGATGTTTTTATCATCTATTTGTTATATTGTTTTAGTTTAAAATTTAAAATTTCTCTTAATTTTGAATTTAAAATTGTGCATTCTTTTGTTTTATGTGTTAGAGTTAATGGTTATAGGTTATTTGTATGAGGCCATGGATGTGGCTAGGATGGCAGTAGCAAAATATTATGGCCAAAATCAAAGAAAATATGAACCCATTTGGCACATAATTGATAGGAGACAAAACAAACTAGTCTATCGACATGTACATGTAGTGGCCTATTATTTGAACCTAAAGTTTTTCTATTCCCAATTATTTAAGGCCGATGAGAAGGTTATAGATGGCCTTAACATATGCATAGAGAGGATGATCCTTGACGAAGAAACTAGAGATGCAATTGTTGACGAGCTGCAAATTTACAAGACTACAGAGAGGAGACTCTTTTCTTCAGTTCTATGCGTGAAAAGAAGAAACACCGGTGAGCGCGGTAAAAACAAATTAAGTCATTTGTTTTTAGCCTTGTTACACATAGAACTAGATACTATAATTCTTTCATTTATACAAGCTTAGTTGACTTACAAAATTATAAATGTCTTATTTATAGATTTGTGGAGGGAAGATTATGGTGCAAAAACACCAAATCTTCAAAAGTTAGCCATCCACATTTTGTGCCAGTCGTGTAGTGCTTTTGGGTGTGAACGAAATTGGAGCATGTTTGAAGTTGTTCACATAAAGAAGCACAACAAACTGACAACACAATTCCGGAATGACCTTGTTTTTGGTTTGATACAATCTTCGTCTTCGCATGAGACAAGAGGGGGAAGAGAGTCATGAGGCAATTGACTTGGATGATATTGATCCATATGTCGAATGGACTGCTAACGGTGTGTAGCCCATGTTTACCAAGAAGGACATCACAAAGTTGGAGAGGGAGGTAGAGGAAGTGATGGCGTTAGAGAGGCAACATAGACATCAATAGTCGGAGGGTTGGTGAGGATGCAAATATCTTTGTGGATGATATTGTTGTAGAGGAGGAATCTTTACCTTCCACTTCCAGAGGGCAGTAGACTTATGGCGTTGGAGATGATTGTATATTTCATATTTGATATTAGTATATTTTGGTGCATTGAGGACTATGTCACTATAGTCTATGATTGTAATTTGTACTTTATACTTTTTTGGTCGAAAATTAATAGAAAATATACTTATGCATTCTCTACATTCATTTCTCATGTCAATTAACAATGTTTTTCATGTTATTCAAGTTTATTTTATGAATTTATATGTTTTTAAAAGTAGCGATAAAGTTGCCGAGTAATGTTGAGTAATAGCTGAGAAACTTTCGAGTCCTTTATAATGAGACAAAATTAGGCTGCCAAGTAATGTCTAAGTACGAGTTTTTGAACTATGATCTATATAAATTAACTTGGGTCTTGCTAAAAGGGTTGTAGGGCTTATTGAGTGAGTCATGATGGTTTAGAACTCAAATTTACAATAAATAACCTCTATGGGCCAAAAACGGTGAAGACCAAGAACAACCTGCTGACAGTGAGAAATGACCTACTCTAGAAACCATTCCTCACAACTTCCAAGCTGTGGAAAATAACTTTTTAGCTCCATTGAAAAAAAAGTGTATCTTGTATTTAGAAGTGGCCTTCAATTTGTGTAAACATTGAAATAACCTCTGTTTGTGCCAAAGAGCAAGAACTTTCCAACAAGTAGTTCTACTCGGAGCAACAACAGAGAAATATAGGAAAATTATAATGTATACAAGATCCTTAGGGCAATATTTTATGTTTTCCCCATCCTTTTTCTTTCAATAAAAAGGAAATTATGTGAGTTTTCATTGGCTGCTGCTGGGTGTGTGGTAGGAAACACCTGTTTAAGCGGTAAATTCCCCATCCATGGAGTGTATTCTTCATGTCTGAGGATACCACTAGGTACATGGTGTTTGCATCCTGGCTACCCGGTGCAGGTGCATAACTGGTACATCTAACATCTAGATTTCCAGGGGTACGCTAGTCCTATAACGATGCAATTAATCCTCGTCTATTGTGACGTATTGTACTTTCTTGAGCTTGTTTTTAATCTTTATTCTTGTTAGGATATATGCTCATACATCACCTTTTTTGTATCATGTTATTTGATGCCCACTTGTTTTTGATGTTGACATGAAACTAGATATGAATATAGATTTGTGTATTTTCTTAGATTCAATATTGGATTAAATTTTGCAAGTACTGTATGACTGAGAAAAAATTGTTTGTAATTGGATATCATTTGGGTTATATATTCAGGTTATAGTGCTCAATCTAATGTTCCTATACCTCATATCTGTAAGTTCAGGAGTATTTTTTTATATTATATGTTGAAAGCCTTTGTTGGCTGTTATTTCGTTTTTTTGTATTAAATATATTTTTAGAGAATTTCATGGTGTACTTAAAGAGTGATTCTCCTTCACCGAGGGCCTAACAACCATTTTTCAGTCTTAGCCTTGGTCATACCTGAGGGGCTAACGACGCTGGAGGCTATTGGGTATGGATGTCCAATTACCACCTTGCTTTATATTATATTTTGACATTAGTATTGGGCAACTTGGTGGGAACTATTGTTATATTTTGCCGTTGAGGGGGTACTCATGGTACTTTATTATTCTATTCTTTCGTTGCGGTCACTTAGGTCACTTTTGGCACTTAGGGGAAAAAGTAACTTAAGTTACTTTATGTTCATGTGGGGTCTTCCCTAAGGGGTCGATTAGGGTTTTTTGGGCCCTTTGTTGCATTGGAAGGTTATAAAAGGTGGTGTTGGGGAGGAGAAGGGGTCATTCTTACACTCACACATATCTTGATATTGGAGCAATTGCTGTTTGCATTTTTCCTTTGCTTGTGGAGTAAAATCCCACAGGAACCCTAGCTTCGGTGGTGAGAGATCCACTCCTAGCTAGTAGGGCACTCTTCGGTGGTGAAAGATCCACCCTAGTTTGTTATTTTGGAGCCCATTTAGAGTAGATTTTAGGCAGATTTTATAGGGTTTTCAAGGCAAGGGTTTTTAGAGGTTATTTTCAGAGGTTGAGGAAGATCATTTGCCCATATATTTCAGCCATTTGCATTTCAGATTTTTCCCAATGCTTAGGGCAAGTTTGGTGCAGCTTTGGAGGAGTTTCAGAGGATTTCCAGCCCCTTTCATAGGGTGACGTCAGCCCTAGGAGATTGCAGCTGGTATTTCTAGGGTTTCCAGGTGCCCATTTTCAGATTTGGAGGTTGGGATCATTTCTATATATGTTGTAGATGTTATTTCTAGAAAATCAGATTTTTATCATTGTATTTAGGTAGTTATGAATTTTTAAAATATTTCAGCAGTTTAGGGCATTCTGAAATTTACTGGCAGTTATCTATTATTCAAAAAAATCCAAAAATATTTTTCTAGTGTTTGTTATCATCTCAACAATCTCTCTATAAAATTTCGTGTGATTTGGACAAGTGGTTTGCAAGTTATCTTTGTTTTTCAGTTCACTGCCCTATTTGGTTTTATTCCAAAAAAATCAGAATATCATTTGCTGCAAATTTTTATTAATTTGTCAAGTTATAAGTAATATCCCACTAGGGATATTTCAAGTGGTATCAGAGCCGACTTTCCTCTAGCCTTGTTGGGTGTGAATGAAAGTTTATTCTAGGAGAAATACACCGCAAAAAGAAGGGCAGAAAATGGGTGACAATGATGAGCTGAATGAAGAGATGATGAAAAAATTATTTATCAATATGGTTAAACAACAAGAGACCACTAATCTTTATTTGAGCCAGCTCATTGAAAGATTAGCGTATAGGGACAGAGTTGAGAATCATGCGGAAAAAGGAGAAAACAAGTAACATGGGGCAGCCGGGTCAAAGAGGTGAAAATAGCAATTCAGGGCAGCACACTCCCTCGTTCCCATAATACACATTCGAGCATGCATGAGCCCGCATTTTTGAAAGATCCGGAAAATACACAAATGGGACAACAATCAGAAATTTTTGATGAGGAGACTTGTTGGCTGAAATATGAATCCTTGAGTGAAGGGTTTAAAGCTAACATGCCTTTTACCGAGTATTGCAAGATGAAGATCGGTAGTAGGCCCAAGAGGGATCACACTACTCAGGTTCCAGAGTTACAGAGGAGATTGGGACAAATTTCCATTCCACACTTCGATGGGTCCAAGAAGTGTACAACGCAATCTGGATTCAGAAGTTGAAGACATACTTTGACTTGAATCCCATGCGCGAAGAGGATGCAATTAAGTTTGCAATCCTACACCTTGAGGGAGATGCACATGACTGGTGGCATCATGGTCTTATTACACAGGGGCACATGCATATTGGTACCTATGCGGAGTTCACACAGAGGTTGATGAGCAGGTTTGATAGGAGGGATCCTGACAGGCATTTTAGAGAGTTGACTCATTTGAGACAGATAAGTTCTTTAGACATGTACATTGCAGACTTTCAAAGGTTATCAGTCATGGTTCTTGATGTTTCAAAGATGAGATTGACTTCACTCTTCATAGCAGGGTTGATAAGATGCACTAGCAGGACTTGTGAAGGCATTTGAGCCTTCTTCATTGCATGATGCTATTAGGAGAGCACGGGATTTGGAGTTATCTACTCCAAAGTCGAGGTTTCCACCTCGAGTTCAGCAGAGGGTACCTCCATCTAGACCGGATGGTTTTAGCAGAAGGTGCCTCCACCAGGCAGGATACTGACTAAGAAACCATTCATATCCCGGGAGGTTAGAGATGAGTTGAGGTGAAAGAAACTATGTTTTGATTTCTGCCACACACACCTGGGCTCCAGGACATGATTACAGGGAAAGGAAAGGCCCAATTTATTGAGGTCTTTGAGGAGAGTGACGGTGATGGAGATGAGGAGCAGGAGATTCAGGGATTGGATGATGAGGATGGAGATGCTTTGGGCAGTGTTGGTGTTGAACAAGAGAATGAGACTTTCCCTCAGGAGACTATTGCCACTTTGTCTAGTACCCCGAGGTACAAGGCATTCAAGGTCAGAGGAGTTCTGCAAGGTCAGCGAGTAGTGGTGCTCATCGACAAGTGGGGCTACCCACAACTTTATTGATGCATCGTTAGTGGAGAGACGAGGGTTGCAGACAGAGGATTTTGAGGGCTTCAACGTGGTTGTAGCCAACAGAGAGTCTATGAGGTGCACACAACAAGTCCCACAGTTGAGCATTACGATGGGTAACTATACAATTACCGATGACTTTTATATTGTTGGTATTAGAGAGACCAACCTTGTATTGGGAGTGCAATGGCTCCACTCTCTTGGAGAGTTTGGACTAACTTTCAGACTATGGAGCTGAAGTTTAGGTCCGAAGGGAGGAATGTGATATTGAGGGGATTATCTACAGATGCACCTAGGGTGGTCACAAAAGGATCAAGAAGATTTACAGGCACAACAAAGTGGATTGGGCAGTATAGTGCTTTACGACCAAGGAGTCAGAGGACGGTCGATGAGAGTACCACGTAGATGTCCAGGCCTACTGGACAAACACAATGCAGTTTTGGTGATATACCTCCAGGTGTGCCTCCAGATAGGGGATTTGAGCATGTGATTGAGCTTGAGGACAACAAGCCGGTGGTTACTACCCTTACTATCATCCCAAACGGTTTAAGGATGAGATCGAGAGGACTATACATGAGCTCATAGAGATGGGGCATATTAGACCTAGTTCCAGTCCCTTTGCTTCTTAGTAGTATTGGTGAAGAAGGAGGAGGACACCATGCATGGATGTGCATAGATTTTGCATCAACAAGAAGACAATAAAAATAAGTATCCAGTGCCACGCATTGATGAGTTATTAGATGAGCTACATGGGGCAATCTATTTTTCTAAAATAGATTTGACGATCTGGATATCACTAGATCAAGGTCAGAGAGGAGGATGTGCATAAGATGACTTTCAGATGCCATTATGGTCACTTTGAGTTTCTAGTGATGCCATTTCGGTTTGTCTAATGCACCGCCACTTTTCAGTCTTGTATGAACCATGTGTTCAACCGCCATTTGCGGAAGTTTGTATTGGTCTTCTTCGATGACATATTGGTCTACAACAGGACTTGGGAGGATCACATTAGACATCTTGATGAGGTGTTGGGTATGTTGGAAGCTAACTCGCTATACGCGAAAGCTTCTAAGTGTGAGTTTGGTATGACAAAGTTATTGTATTTGGGATATGTGATTGGTGGAGGTGTAGTCAAGGTTGACAGGGAAAAGATTTAGGCGATATTGGATTGGCCACCGCCTAGGACATTGACACAGTTGAGAGGGTTCTTGGGGCTATGCACATACTACAAGAGGTTTGTGAAGAACTTCTCTCGCTTGACTGCACCATTGACAAATTTGACCAAGAAGGGGCTTTTGCTTGGTCAGAATCAACACAACAAGTTTTTGATCACCTTAAGGGGGTGATGAGTTCATGTCCTCGTTCTTGCATTGCCAGATTTCTCTCGTCCATTCATACTTGAATGTGACGCATCAGGTGAGGGTATTGGATCAATTCTTATGCAGGATAGGCATCCCATTGCCTACGAGAGTCGGAAATTGAGCCCTATGGAGAGGGGGTACTCGATTTATGACAAAGAGATGTTGGCCATTATGCATGCTTTGGCCAAATTTAGACAATACCTTGTGGGCAACAAATTTGTGGTTCGTATGGATCACAACAGTTTGAGGTTCTTCCTGGGGCAAAAGGATCTCAATGACCGCCAACAGAGATGGGTGAATAAGGTGCAAACATATGACTTCGACATAGAGTACACCAAAGGTAAGAATAATGTTGTTGATGCATTATCTAGGAGGCCTCACCTTACCTCTATGCTTAGTTCTATGTCTGAGATTTCAGCAGATTGGAAGGCTCACATACTTGTTGAGTATTCCAAAAATCAGTTTGCATGTGAGATCATGGATGGCATTATACAGATGATAGATACAAGATCTTGGATGACCTCATATACTACAAGGATAGGATTTTCCTTGTACTAGAATCCAAGATGAAAGAGAAGATCCTTCGAGCAGTGCATGATACACCCCTAGCGGGACATCCTGGGTATTTCAAGACCTATAGGTACATCAGGGAGAGATTTGCATGGAAGGGGTGAAGGATGACATCCTTAACCATATTAGAGAGTGTGTGGTTTGCCAACAAACCAAAGCCGAGCATTCTTTCCCAACAAGACTACTACAACCTCTTCCTATTCCAGAGCAGAAGTGGGAGAGCATATCCATGGATTTTATCACAGGGCTTCCCTCAGTACATGGGCATGATTGTATATATGTGGTGGTTGATAGGTTAACCAAGTATGCCCATTTCTTTTCTATGCCTAAGGGGCATAAGGCACCACAGGTGGCTCAAATATTCTATACATGTATTTTTAGGCTTCATGGTTTGCCTAAAAACATTGTCAGTGACAGGGACAAAATCTTTATGAGCACTTTTGGCAAGATATTTTAGACTTGCAGGTACGGAATTGACTCCTGGCACTAGTTATCATCCACAGATGGACGGGCAGACAAAGATAGTCAATAAGTGGATAGAGGGCTATTTGCGTAGCTATGTGACAGACATCAATGTGCATGGATTAGATGGCTACACATGGGTGAGTATTGCTACAATACCACCTACCAGATGAGCATTGGCATGACTCCTTTTCGGGCACTATATGGGTATGATGCTACATCATTTCGCAGATTTAGTATTATCAGATAGTCGAGCTCCCAAAGCTGTGATTGGTTACAGGAGAACCAAGACATCTTGAAGGCCCTCAAGGAGAACCTTCAGAAAGCACAAAATCAACAAAAGATTTATGCAGACAGGCACAGGGTAGAGAGGTCTTTTGAGGTGGGAGATTTAGTCTTCCTACGTTTCAGCCCCTACAGCAATCCTCACTTAAGCAGAGCGGTGCCGAGAAGTTGAAACTACGGTTCTATGGACCATATAGGATAACACGAAGGGTGAGGTAGTTGCATATGAGTTGGAGCTTCCGAGCACAACAAGATACACAATGTTTTTCATGTTTCATGCCTCAAAAAGGCACTAGGCAACATATTGTGCCTTCTACGGATTTGCCACCATTGGATGATGAGGGGAAGCTGGTTTTGGAACTTGAATCTATCATTGAGGTGAGATAGAGGAAGCTCAGGAACAAGGTGATCACAAAGTACTTAGTGTGGTGGAGAGACTTGCCACTTGAGGATGCTACTTGGGAGGGAGAGAAGATTTTACAACATCCTAGTTTGCATTTTCTTGGGGACAAGAAAATTTGGGAAGGGAGGACTATAATGTCCCCATTCCTTCACCGAGGGCCTAACGGCCATTTTTCAGTCTTAGCCTTGGTCATACCCGAGGGGCTAACGACACTGGAGGCTATTGGGTATGGATGTCCGATTACCACCTTGCTTTATGTTATATTTTGTTGTTGACATTAGTATTGGGCAACTTGGTGGGAATTATTGTTATATTTTGTCATTGAGGGGGACTCATGGTACTTTATTATTCTATTCCTTTGTTGGGGTCACTTAAGTCACTTTTGGCACCTAGGGGAAAAAGTAACTTAAGTTACTTTATGTTCATGTGGGTCTTCCCTAAGGGGTCAATTAGGGTTTTTTGGGCCCTTTGTTGCATTGGAAGGTTATAAAAGGTGGTGTTGGGGGAGAAGAAGGGTCATTCTTACACTCACACATATTTTGATATTGGAGCAATTTTGCATTTTTTTGCTTGTGGAGTAAAATCCCCACAGAACCCTAGCTTCGGTGGTGAGAGATCCACTCCTAGCTAGTAGGGCACTCTTCGGTGGTGAAAGATCCACCCTAGTTTGCTATTTTGGAGCCCATTCAGAGCAGATTTTCAGGCAAATTCTACAGGGTTTTTAGGCAGGGTTTTAGAGGTTATTTTCAGAGGTTGTGGAAGATCATTTGCCCATATATTTCAGCCATTTGCATTTCAGATTTTTCCCAACGCTTAGGGCAAGTTTGGCGCAACTTTTGGAGGAGTTTCAGAGGATTTCCAGCCCCTTTCATAGGGTGACGTCAGCCCTAGGAGATTGCAGCTGGTATTTCTAGGGTTTCAGGTGCCCATTTTCAGATCTGGAGGTTGGGATCATTTCTATATATGTTGTAGATGTTATTTCCAGAAAATCAGATTTTTATCAGTTGTATTCAGGTAGTTATGAATTTTTAAAATATTTCAGCAGTTTAGGGCATTCTGAAATTTACTGGCAGTTATCTATTATTCAGAAAATCCCAAAAATATTTTTCTAGTGTTTGTTATCATCTCAGCAATCTCTCTATAAAATTTCGTGTGATTTGGACAAGTGGTTTGCAAGTTATCTTTATTTTTCAGTTCGCTGCCCTATTTGGGTTTTATTCCAAAAAAAAAAAAACAAAGCAGTATATCATTTGCTGCAAATTTTTATTATTTGTCAAGTTGTAAGTAATATCCCACTAGGGATATTTCATTTGACACCCTTGTTAGTTTCTTTTAGATATCTCCACTTGCTGTATTATTTTCTTTGGTTTTTAAATTTACTTGTTTCGTAAACTGAATGTGAAGGAAGACTCATATAATTAGATGAAGGGCATACTTTCACCACAGGTTGCATATACAATTGACATGGACTGTGATTTTGGGTATTTCAATATATTTCCTGTTTGTTAAATTGTAAAACCTGAGTTGGAAATGTTGTCCATATCTCTCAGCATATATGAATTGCTTTGCTACACTAGTATTAGTTTTTCTTAGAAAAATAAAAACATCCTCTATTTGAGTTAGTTGGGATACAAGTTTGTTTAATAATCTGACTCAACCAATCTGACCTCAACTTTTTATCAAAGCTGGAACGCAAAATACCAACTTAGAAATTTCTGGTGATCTGGTTATTTATTATTAATGTGGACTCTCCAGCAGTGCATATGCCTTTGAAACAATTTTTTAAAACAAACCAAGAAAATACATTTTGATAGGTCATACAAACCAATTTGGCTTGAAGAAAGTTTAAAGTCATCTCATATTGTCTCATCCACATATGCAAAATAAATGTGGATTTGCAGGGAGGCTTACAAAGGTGCCCACAACCACTCTAGTCAGTTGTATGTTTATATGATGCTTTTGGCTAAAAATAATGAATGCTAACCATCGTCACTCTTTTCCAGTGACATTGCAAAGCATCTCTCTCTTCCTCCAGTGAAGCTTCATTGCAGCATGCTTGCAGAGGATGCTATTAAAGCTGCCGTTAAAGATTACGAGGCAAAGAAGGCCAAGAGGAATGAAAGCATCGAGTTGACTGAAGGAAAAGTTGCTGAAGCATAGTGATATAATTTGTTTTGTAAAGTTGTACTAAGCTGTAATAATGTACTGAAGTACATTTATATTGCTCATAACTTACTATTATTGATGATTTCCAAGCACCATCTATTTTGAATTGTGGTTTTTGTTAGTTCTTAAATATGTAAATGCATGCAATAAGTAGTTTTAAACTTTCGACCACTTTATGATTTTTCCTCCATTTCATTGATCTCTTCTCGTTATAATCCCAATTTGGAGTATTGATTTCCTATGAAGAAGTAATATTGATTCCCAAGAAAAATAAGAATCATGAGACTTGGTTAAGAGCACTTATTTTAAGCAGAAAACAGAGCATGATCTATTCAGAAATTTTTAGTATGTTGAGGCTTGATGAGTGGGGAGTGATGAATTTTAAGGGTTTCCTTGTTTATAATGCTCTAGAACACTGCTTCAGAAGTGTCTTTTTCTTCTAGTCCATGCAGAATCTAATGTGTGGTTGGACATGGGACGCTGCAAAGCTTGTCTTCAACTCTGTGGGAATTGAACTGGAAGATGAATAGTTTCTATAGTCGATGCTGAATTTTTAGTACGTTATACTCGAGTGCTAGGATCACAGGTTAATAATGCATAAGTGTTCACGTCATGCCCTTCTTTGGATCTTCTGATCTTCCATATTACTAGTGGTTTGGGTTGGGTTAATCGTTTGATCTATATTCTTTTATGTTAATATATCATATATATGTCATTTCATCGTACCTTCTTCACTTCTTTAATTTTTGAATTGTCAAGTGTCATTCATTCTTATATCCTCGTGTATTTTTTTTTCTTTTTTCTTTTTTCCTTTTTCCTTTTCTTTTTATGTTAAGTAAAAATGCGGCCTATTTGCTCCATTCCTTGCTATCTTGAATATGGAACATTACCAAGCACCCATGGATAAAAGCCACATCTGTAAAAACACAACTCCATGTTAAGCTTAAGACAAACAAAATTGTCTTCATACAACTATGGTAGAGACCAAAATAAGGTGCAAAAGAAGAAGGTTTCTAAGATTACAACCCCTTAAAATTCACAAGGTCAAGAAGAAGTGTTCAAACATTTGAAATTCATCTCCTAACAAACTTTTGAACACAATGAAAGTCTTGAACATACTAAATCCATAAGCCAAAATGCCAAACTTAACAATAATGATATGTTTTTACAAGAATCCGGCCAGCCTTGTCCGCTAGTACTGCGCTATTTTTTAGAGTGCATGGATCATCAAAGGAATAATGTAGAGCTTTTGCTATTGTCTCTGGGATTGATCAATGAATATGACTAGATTGATAAAGGATGATAAAGGGAGTTCACTAGTTCTTTTGGAAGGTCTGCATGCATTAGTGAAGGCACCTTTAAAGGTGGTTAATGGCTCTTGGTTGCATAAGATTTTTCTTAGTGGCCAGATAGTCAAACATTTCTATTGCCACCATTTTGGTTAAGCACCTTAAAAGTGGTGAGTATTTGTTGAGATCTACACCACTGGGCCGAGGATGTCGGAGTAGGTAACAATGTTGTGCTTGGTAGCAAGTTTCAAATTGTAGAATGCAAAAATGTAGTCCTAAAAAACACAATCAATAAAATAATTGAATTTCGATGCTTGCTATGCAAAATAATGCAACTTCCATTTGATATGAAGAAAAGGGAAACATATAAATAAGCACAAGATTTAGTAAGACTAGGAATGTGAGTTCTTGCGATTAGAAAAGGAAAAGGGTTTTCTTGCAGATTGTCTAGATTGAATGAAACAATGGAGAACTAAATGTGTTTGAGTGCCATCAACCCATAACATGCTTACAATCTTGTATGTAGTGTGTGCTCCTCTTGATCTTTCGATGCATTGTTGCGACTCAATGTACAATACATATTTATGTATGCTTACAAACAAGGCAATTGCAAATAACAATGGTTACAAAATGTTTCATATTCCCGAGTGATGTTTATGTTTTGACATGTGCCATGTTGACAAATGATTTGACATGGTGCATGCATGGAGTGTGCCACTTGCCAATGAGATTTTGGCATGTGGTCGCAAATTGTGGAGGTCTTACACATGGCTATGTAAGTGTGCAATTCATTGCGAAACAAGGTGTCATCAAGCCGAAGTAATGCAAGACAAATAATTCTTTGCATCCTATAATGAGATATTGTGAGGAGTTGCAATTTTAGTCAAATTATATTGCGAGATGTGAATGTTATGTGACTTTGCAGCTCTGCAAATCTTGTGATCAATTTCAAAGTTAGGTCTAACATTCGTAAAAGGACGCAATGTGCTACTTATAATTGTGAGAACTACAAAGTGAGTGTGTGAGGTATGTGGGACTATGAGAAACAATGCACCAAGGTACCATTCTACAAACATACTTCTCAATAAAATTTGTGCAACATTTATCCTACTTTATATCTCAATAAAATTTGTGCAACATTTATCTTACTTTGTATCTCAATAGTCTCACTCCTCAAAAACATACTTCTTCACTAGGATTCTCTGTAATGCAAAACTTCTTATCAAGTAGTTGTTGGCGAGTGAGCCAAGGTCTAGGACACTCGTGGACTATGTACCAATACTTTGATAAACTCTTCCACAAAATTGACTCATTATGCAAAAAGACTTGGGGTTGAGCATCTTCCCTTTAGTGGAGAGTAAAACCACTACACAATATCATCATGTGCTCTCCCCTTCTTGCAAGGGTTCCAATGACATTCATGTGGTGAAATCTTTATTCAACAAAGTTCATAGCAACAACACTTCCCGTTCTTCCCTCGGGTAGTCCGTCATATTTTTCACAAGAGTCTTCCATCTTTTAACCTTGTATACACAAATTCAGTCCAATTTCTAACTCATAATACATAAATCCTTGCATTCCCAAAACATATAATTAGACATTTCTAGGGTTTAAACATTGTTTTCTCAAATTTATCCAAACTCTCATATCCCAACGGGTCTTCACTAATATACAATATCCCACATCCAATCTCTTCAAACAATGAGAACAAGGTCCTAACAACAACCAAATGTTACTACTATTTTCCTACCTAAATCCTAACCACACAAATTTTAAGTGGAGTAGGTTCTCTCGAGCAAAAATGATGTAGAGGGAAACACAAAGAGATTGTAAGATAAAGCTTTACACATAAATTACACGTAAATGTGGAAGTCTCACTCAAAGTGTATTGAAAGAAATGAGACCCCCATTATGTGATTGCATGATGCGATTGGACGTATACCACTTAGATTAGGGGTAAATTCACTACTAAAACCCTTAACACATTAAAAACTCATAGCTTGACCATATAAACAAAATATCATCTATAAAACTATCATATCTAATAAGATATCAACATAACATCAACAATATACACTTAGATCACAACAATTACTCATGATTAAGAGATTTCCATGATGATCTAGAATACCTTCATTATACTAATCAAAGATTGGAAATACGCTACGTGGCTATACACAAAACACTATAATGTTATACAAAACCTTCAACTCATGTGCCAATGCATAATCCTATAAACTAATTCATCTAACAACTCAAAACCCTTAAATCCTAATAGAGAATATCCTAATATTGTGATAGTAATAATAAGCAAAAGTATCGAAGTGATTAAAAAGTACAAAATGGAGGTCAACATGTGGTATTTATAGGATTCGGGTTATCCTTTGGCCCATCTAGTTGCCACTAGATTATTCTTAGATGCCTTACGGATACCCTAGAGGATGCAAAGTTGGTGTTGAGTTGGCACACACTTTAGGCTATACATAAGCTTCTCCCTTGTGCTTCTCTACAAAATTGCTTTAGTCCTCAATTCATGCTATCTAATAACTCTTACTCGAGTTGATGACACTTGTCAACTTGATGACACTTATCTTCCTTTAAATAATATGCATACGTAGTTACATTGTGCTTTGATAAGGTTTGAACTATTCTCATGCAAAATCCACACTTCTCATACTTGCTCATAGCGTTGAGTTGGTGAATCTTGCACATCTCACTTTTAAACGACTTGGTTGTTTGGACTTTTGTGTTAATTAAAATTTAGCCATTTCCTAAGGTCAACAACTACAAAATTTATAAACTATGATTTTGGATAAATATTCCTAACATTAATTTTGGTCAACATTTGGTTTGATACAAATGTTTTTTAGGGCATGTTTTGACTAGACCAAAATAGATTATAGGGAACATGTTCGATTAATAGTAGGTTTCATCCTTTCTATAGCCAATATACTTCACATATCATGTAATCCTTGCATTAGTTTTTCATAATAATTCAGTCATCTTCCTTGTGTTTTTATGTTTTCCCACCGAGTTTGATGGTATATACCTTACATATTTTTAGTTTTCTACAAGACGATGTGTACATTCATCAAAGCATGATCAAAGTAAATATTGTCTTATATTGTAATCACACTCACCATGATAGAAATGTATGCAAAATGCGGAGCCATACATAAGGCACATAGTTTTACACCTTTGTGCACTCTATTAGGATATTTGGGTAAGGAAAACCCTAGCACACATTGGAGCTCCTAAAAATATGTGTGGTATTTTCACTCACATTGATGCATGTTCATCTCACCCCAAGCACAATAAATCAATTTAGGATCCTCGTTACAAGAGAGTGACAAGAACTAGATAAAAGTATGACATTTTCATCATAACATGACAACTCAAACCCTAACTACAACATCAACACAACAATTACACAAATATCTTGTTAGACTCATGATCTAATATAATTCTGCTCAAAACATATATATATCAACCCAATCCTCACATCAACATGAATCTTCCATTAATTTTCACAAAGAATGTTACACTTTACATCAATATGCACTCATCGTGTCACAAAATATGAATAAATTTATGAATCTAAACAATTACATGCACCAATTATGTGTATTTACACACT
The DNA here is from genome assembly GCA_018340775.1 of Taxus wallichiana var. yunnanensis. NCBI lineage: Eukaryota > Viridiplantae > Streptophyta > Pinopsida > Cupressales > Taxaceae > Taxus > Taxus wallichiana. The sequence goes on from CM031237.1 coordinate 441,849,347, forward strand.
AGAATTCATGAAACCCTTACAAGTACATGTATTCCCAAATTTTTATAGAATTAATAGTAGCGAACTAAATTCAAAGTCTAAATCTATTCTTCATCATCCAAATAACATTGTAATTAAGAACAAATGAGCTATTTATAGAATCATTCTACTTATGGGAATATTCCTTTGATCCTCTTTCAAGATTCTTATAATTTGCCTAGTTGTTGCTAATTTGGCACACATATTCGGACCGCCATAAATTTCCTTGAGTATTAATTCGGTAGCGCAATCTCGATTATTTGTGTCTAGGTTCATCTCTTACTTCCCACGTATCCTTCAATTAGCACATAATGTTTACAAATATTCTTGTGTAGTTCTTGCAACTTGTGCGAACCAAAAGCGGTTAGTCATGTGATCACAGATCTCAATCGTGTGGCTTGGTTGCTCGAATGTGAAAAGCAAGTTATCCCCAACTAACATCTTTCTATGTTTAATTCCATTCTACTATTCCTTGTGGTCTCTATTTTACTTGCACTTCAAAATCATAAAAAAGTGCCTCGAGCTCTTCTATCTTGTCATTTGATACCTCATCTTTCCCATGCACTTCCTCTCATCTTTTTATACTTTTCCTGTCATTTTCTCCCCTATATTTGTCCTTGCTTCATCCACAACATGTTCTCTTTGTTGAGTATGATGCCAATGTGGACATTATTTAGTTAGTGAAAAGTAGAAATTTTTCGTGTTTATGAGTTTTTGGAAAATGTGTAAAAATCTATTTTTAAAATTCTATTTTTAGAATTCTATTTTTAGTGAAAGTGCCAATTAGAGTGCATTTCAGTAGATGTGCACTTAACTAAGTTTGAATAATTATCCATTCATCCCCAAGAGGTGGGGCACCATTTCTATGTTTAGATGACTAAATTTAGTCTTATCTTGATCCATTTCTATTATTAGAAGAGATTGGGGTGCCTAGGTTCACTAGGATGCATGATAGGTGTGCATGTGTCACTTAAACTAATTTTGGCTTCTTGCATGTTGACCATATATTAGTAGTGGATGATATTTGTCATCTTGAGTTTATTTTTAGTCTTCTTTAGTTGACTTTAGTTCACTTAGGAGGTGTAGGAGTTATTATTAGTCTTTTGCTTTTCATGCAAGTTGAGACAAGTATTATTGTAATGACTATATTAGCCTTATTTATTGTTTAATTGTTTGCACGCAAAGTGGGGATTTTTTTCCAAGAAGTGTTTCTTTTTGCAATGTGTTTACCTATCATTTTAGCTGCAAGTATTTGATTATACAAACCAGAAAGCTTTAAATTCATTATGTGGAGTTCTACAGTGCATATTATGTCATCAATCTCACATACAAGCAAACTAGTTAATACGGGCAAGATTTGATGATCATTAGCTTCATTTAAAAAGTATTTTATTTTTGATTTTACTCCTTCCACATCAATAACCTTCATTTGGTATCTATTGGAGCTCAAAATTACACCTTGGATTGAATCATGAAATATCCATAATTTTGGGCCAACATTGTTAGAACATGAGTATGTGGGTAACTCATGATATTTATCCAGATGAAAGGGTTGGTTCCTTCATCGATTCGCTACAACAAATCCTATACCAGCCTCCTACTCTAAACTACCTAACTTCGAGCTAAAGATTCCAAGAAGATAGAGTCGGAAGAAGGAGAAAACTAAAAAATAAATAGGAGATGATGCACCAAAGGCTGAAACGAGGTTCAACTCGACCTATAGAGGCACATTTGCAAGAATCCAAGGGAAACAAAAGAGTTTTTCAAGGGACAAGTGAATAAATTCAAAAGAAAGAAAGAGGGCCAAATATTTGCATCAAATAAAAAGTATTTAAAGGAACAAGCCACAAATAAAAAGTATTTAAAGGAACAAGCCACAATTGGATATCATTAAAACATTTTCACTTGCATTTACTGAGCATGGGTTTGAAAGAAACTCGCAAAATTAGTTACGAGGTGCGAAAGCATGGAAAATGTAAAAAATATAAGGAAGAGCTCTAAATCTACAGGACGAGAACCCTTTTTTGTCAAAAAGCACTTACATTTATAAAAGAATTTGAAAAGAAAAGAGAAAGAGAGGGAAGACATGAAATAAACAAGCCACGAATGAAATTCACCCACCGAGGATCCCGAGCCATCATTTTGTGGTACAAAGCATGGTAAACCTTTCTTCCTTCAATTTGCATGCCATCAAAGTTATAAGATGAAGAATGGGCCCATTAAACATTAATTTATGGTTGGTGAGGTGGTTAGATGCTTGGTTTCTTTGTAATTGCACCTTTATCCCACTTTTCACGTGTTTGCATTTTGGCACTCAAAATGGCATAAAATCCTACATTTTCTTATGCTAACATGTTGCTCTACAAGAGATGGTTTGAATGCCACCGATTTTTGCAATTTGGACCTCCGCCATGAAAAATATGGCAAAAAAACCATTACCAATTTGTTATATGGATTTCCTATGTCGCCTTTTGATTCGTGGAAATTTTTTTGTTATGCAACTTTTAAACGTTCTTCATGACTTAATTTCTTCATTTTGGGGCTTTCTTAAATCCCCACTATGTTGTAGATGCTTATCTTCTTGTTCGGTGGCTTTGTGAAGTCTGCGACCTTGTTTCCTTGTTTTTTGCGGACTTAGGGAGTCTCTGCGGAGTCCGCGAAAGACTATCCTTGCTAGAATCCCATAAGACTATTTGACATTTTACGCAAATTTCGCAACCCACAAGCATGTTTCTTCATTCTCGCGGGTTAGGAGAACGTGCGAGAATGCTAATTTCCATTTTCCACCCTTAAACACATTCTTATTGCTTTCCTCCATCCCGTGGATTTTCTCCCTTCTTTCCGTGAGTTAGGAGAACCCGCATGAACACCGTATCCAAATGTTACGCCCTTATCCACATTTTAAATTCAACCTTTTCGCATGGCTCTTGTTGCTCATTTTGTGGGTTAGGAGAACATGAGAACACTATGTTTCCATGTAGTGAAGGTATGAACTCAACAAACATCCACCTAAGTCCTTTACACTCATTCCTTTGTTCAGGGACTTGGAGAGTTTCGAGAACACTAAGCTCCTTGATTCCACATAACACTAAGTTTTGGTGTTTTGCGGTTTTTAACTAACATTTACCTAAGTCCAAAAATGAGTTTTTAGTTGTCAAAATAGCATGGGGGTTATTTTGGACAACAATTTGGCGATTCAACGAGGTTATCTCGCTCTACTAGATAGAAGATCAGTGGCCTTAAAACATCCATTAGGCATGGAGTTAAACCTAAAAACCTTGAAGATCGATCTTAAAATTTTCAAAAATCTTACCCCAACACCGCATGGACTTAGAACTAATCTAGAATTGCTTTCTTGGGAATTTATGATGAAGTTTGAAAAGCGTCCCAAAACTTTGATTTTTTTCCAAGGAAGGAGTATGGAGAATGTATGCGGGCCAAAGATGTGTCTTAATGTATTGCACTCCTAAATCATCCATTCGACAATGGTATCAAGGCAACAAGTGTGAAACACACATGTACCAAACATACTGAGGGTATATTTAAAGGGGATATAATGAGCACTAGGGTCACATATCTAGAGGGAAGTAATCCCTACATTAGGTCAACCTAGGGTTTCTAAGGCCCACTATCAAGATAGAGGAAGGAACCCTACAAAGATATCGTAGTTGGGTGCGAAGATGTATAGATCAACAATAAGCTTGCATGATATAACTGAAATGAAAGTGGTGATAGGTAAGGAGCTAATAATCGATAAGAGCACTATGCTAGACAACATCCAAACATGTGTAATACTAAGTTAACATATCAAAATGAGGAAAGGAAATGAACTTATCTATGAAAATGACAAGAAATGGTTAGAGCATTCACCTTGTACCTATAGGGTGGTCATTGATGCATCTATCTCTCAGAGAAGTAAACACACCGAGAAAGAATCACTATTAGGTGGAGAAGGGGAACACTGTTCCTATCCTAGACTCACTATAGGTGACCTAATAGTGAAAGAAACCATTCAAGAAGAAGAGTATCCAATCCAATCCAAGAAAGATGTAAGATGAACCAAGAGCTAGGAAAGCAGATGTGAAGATTACACAAAAGAGAAGAGAAAATGGTAGTTCGAATGATCTTGATTACTTTTTCGATGAATGTCAAATGAGTGGTAAGTATATATAGGATGCCATCTCCCATGGGCGATGGCGTCAACCATGGGAAAATATAACATCGACACCATCGCCCACGGGCGATGGCGTTGGCCAAGGGTAGTGAAAAGAGGTAATGTGTTGTGAAAAGTGAAAATAGTGTGTCGTAGATCATGAATGTGGATAAACAAGGTGCAAAGTGGTGGAATGCAAGAAAGAAGTTGTGAATGTGATGTGCATGAGACATAGGAGGACAAAGATAACTAGTGCAAGGAAAAATAAGGCCAAGACCAAATGGCGACACTCTCTCTATGTACTGTCTCTAACCCATAATGGTTACGTGAATAACCATTCCCCATTCCCAACAAGCCCCTTAAGGCACCCACTCTAGAAATAGATGCATTAGTGACCCTTATCTGCACAAGAGAAATTGTTAGTAACAAGTATGAAAGATAAAAAGTGAAAAATTAGGTGTATACATATGCCCTAACCATTGATCACCACAAGTGGAATAGTGAAACATGGGGTGTTCAACAAAAAAGATAGTCCGTAACACCGATATTGAAAGTAAGTACATAAAGGAATGCTAAAAGGACTAGCTAAAATGAAATATACCCACCAATGCGTACCTGATAGTGTCATTCGTCCTACCACTTATGAGAGCAATCCATGTTGAAAGAACCCTGAAGAATAAAAAGTGAAAGGAAACACTAGAGGATCAATGGTAAAATAGACACAAATCACCTAGCTAGGGGCCTATGGGATGGATGTCTTGAGATGTCGTATGATAGTATGATGTAAAAAATAGGTCAAAATCAAAATTCGTTGAAAGTAGTCGTGTAATAGGTCGAAATAAATGTTGTGAGATTATGGTAAAGATACAACAAATAGTGCATGTTGGATAGTTTAGGAATGAAAATGATGGTCAATTGAAGATTAATGTTGATCGCGACCAATTTTGAATAGAAAATTGAGTTTTTATATAGTGATTTTGATTTTGATTTGCATATTACTATTTTGGAATTGAGAGAACCAAACTCTGGAATTCTAAATTTGAGGTATATTTCGACGTCATAGACAAGTATGAGGTGGTGATGGAGGATGATGAGGTGGATAACACACCGATGCTCGACCATGGGTAAGTCATTGCATTTAATTTTGTTGAGTAGATTAGGTGTAATTTAGTTATTTTGCTTTTTCAGATTCTTTAGCAAGCCATTATTAGTCAAACTTATGTCATCGAGTAGGTTAGGATGAAATACAAGTGGGTTTGGGAGGGATTTGAATTTCATTTTGTCATTTTTTTATATTTTTAAAAGTCAAAATTTGAAAGTCACTGACCATGGTTTTTTGGATGCCATCAACCCCTTTGTAACAAGAGGGCCAATGGCGTTAGGATGGGGAAAGAGGGAGCAAAGGTTGATGACATCATCAAAAGGGTGATGGCGTAGGGAAAGGTTTCTTAGGGGCCGATGACATTTTCTAGGGGGACGATAGTGTAGGAATTTGGTAAAAATAGGTTGTATGCTTTGCTTTTTCACTCCAAAATTAATTTTTCACAGTTATGATGTTTACATGTTGTCATTTTGTGGATGCAGGTAGAGTGCAAGATCCACATATGGTGGAGTATAGATATATCATGGGTTAGTGGGATGATTTCTAGACTGAGCTGTAGAGGTTACTTAGTTACAAGGTTGAGGATTTGGGGGCATCATGTATATTCCCATAATACCATTATTTATGGATTTACTACAAATATTATTGACTACATGGGAGACCAGGTCCAACACCTTTTGGTAGTGGACATGACATCAGATGATGGAGATGGCCTTGACATTGGAGGATGTACATGGGATTTTGGGTTATTGATTGGTAGTACCCATATGTATTGTGATCGACACTTGATGATGCTGAGAGAGAGAGAACGTTGAACATATGGGATATGAGGAGTAGTACATATGATAAGAGCATGTTGTGCATTCAATTTGAGTGTAGTGTAGGTAGTAAAGATTTTGGATATCCAAAAAGTGGTTATGGCGATCGTGGTGTTACGGATAGTAGTGTGCCACAAGCCGATGGAACCATCCCATTGTTCTTGATTGTAATATGTAGAGATGTGGTTGATCATGGGGTAATTCGGTTGGGGCACCACCATATGGGTGAAGTTTATGCATGATTTGTACAAGTTGCAATATAGAGGTCAAAGGGTCATGGGACTAGTGATTTTATTGACAACGTGGATATATGCGAGGTTAGGCCTACGGGAAACCACATGCGGTGGCAAAGTGGATGCCCCAAGAGTGCTTCAAGTGAGACACATGGGCCAATAATGAGAGCATGACCACTAACACAAGTGGGTCTAGATGATGTGGTATGGCGAGTCACACATAGGGAATGTGGATCAGTGGCATAGTTGGCCTAGAGTAGAGTTTTTGGATACCATGAAAGAGGTGACGGGACATTATGTTTATTGGGTGGAGACCTACATAGTGAGATGAGTCTCGAGGTAATTTGGGCGATTGACGCTAGTAGTGATAGGAGGACAACAAAGAGGGGATATGATCTTAGTGCCCGGGATAGGAGGACACAATACTTAGGAGCCATACCTCGCCATGATGAGGGAGGAGGAGGCATTGGGATGTCGAGGAGATACCATCACGAAGAGACCCGAGCAAGAAGGTATGAGTGCTATTATGTTATTTAGATGATTTTTATAGAATCAATTTGATATTGTTAACGATATGTGTTAGTTTTTGGTTTTATAGAGCGAGATGGCAAAGGAGAGGAGCTCCTTAATCGAGAGCACCCACCATGAGATCCTCAACCCCATGTTAGCTATCTAGGAAACTGCAGTGATGGTGGATCCAGCAACACCGTTGGATGGAGATTCAGTGAGGTCATTTCATCTAGTGGGTGAGGCATCTAGGACATTAACGAGATATCGGGATGTTTAAGCACGATGATAGCTACCAACATCATAGATGTGATGATGTAAAGTATTGCAGACGCATATATCCCCGGTTCAGAGCAAGAAACTCACCTAGCAGCTTGCCCAAACATCTATGATGCAAATCATGTCATTAGAGACCCAGCTGGTGAGAGCACATGGAGAGGCCTCTAGAGCCCGATTTAGGGTGGTGTCTCTAGCTCGCACAATAAGAGCAACAAACATGGTCCCCCCCACCTTAAAGCATCTAGATACCCCCCACAAGGGAGAGGGTCATTGAGCCATATTGTATATGGGACATAGCCATTTTTATGCTTTTATCGATGTATAAAACCTGATTCAATACATATATATGATGAATTTTGATGGTATTGGATGTTTTTGGATAAATGTGGTTTTACTTATCATTTTCCGATATTTGTATGTATATATGTGATAATACCATGTTACTTAGGAATAAAGATAATGCAATAGATAGGTAAAGTTGGTGAGAAGGGGATTGGTAAGATAACCCAATCCACATGATGTGAAGAATCTAAGAGGTGGAAAAAGGCCAAGACATCCAATGGTAGGATGTCAGGGTGCGATTGGGTATATAAATCCAAGCAAGGCCATAGGCCTAAACAAGGATGCACATAATACCATGGCGATCCAATAGGAAATCCCGAGGTGAATCGGAGCCAAAAATAGGTAAATTCGGGACCGAGGCACTCCAATAGTAGGAGAAAACATTATTTACATGGTGATAAATCCAAGCAGAGTGAACAACCAAAGCAAGGGTGTAACAAGGTATTTGAGATAGTGTGATAAACCCAAGGGGATCGAGAGGTTAAAAAAGGTAAGAGATGTTTGTGTAAAACCCAAGTGGAGCTAAGAGCCCATGAGAACACAAGGGATCAGGCAAAAGGACAATAAGATGTAATTAATGTCTTTGTAGATAACTAACCATGATGGGTAAAATATTGTAATGTATCGGTGATAATATAAATCAACTTGGTTGGAATGTTGCTTTTAACATGAGTCATGAGGTCCTCGATGGCATGTTGTGTAATAATGACTTGTTGATGAACTTCAAATCTCGTAGTGGATAACATGTCATCTATGTGATCCTCTAATTGAGTGATAATGTCATGCCGAAAAATATCCATAGTAAGACGAGGATCAGGGTGGGGTGGTGGTCTATAAGTGGGTTGTGGTCTACTTGGTCACGGGGAAGGTGGTTGGTTATGAGAGGAAAAAAATCCAAACTTCGATTACGAGAAGAAGTTTCGGGAATGTGATGCTTACACCAAAAAAACGACATTTGGCATCAATGTGTGGACAATACTCGTGATGAGAGAAAAATAAAGGAGTTGAAGTGGAAGGTTGTGTAGCCTTTTTGGTTTAGTCATGTTTGACCTTAGCTTCAAGCTTCTTCATATGGTATCGATAGGCTCTACAGATCGAAACATCATGCATCAAAGCCTCGTGCCATGCGCAATACATCTTAGTTGTAGAATACCGAGGATCATGTTGCCCAAAATAACCCCTAGTTATTTTGGAAACTTGCACTTCCATCCTAGCTCGACATCATGTTTTCGGGTTGTGCACGCTACTAGTTTTATTCCTTGGTGCATTTCCTAGGTTGTAGTTCTCTGCACACACCCTTGTGAAATCTCCCGCCCCTTCCCTACTTTTCTCCTTTCCTTTGATTTCTTATATGCATTTTTCACACACTCTTACTTTCCTCCCTTGTATTCTGTTATCTTCCTCCATTTTCTCCTTGAATGTATTTGTTTCCTTCTTCCCACATATTTCCTTACATTTTGGTAAGTCCCCTGTCATGGTCTTATGCGTTGCCCTTTACATCCTTGAGTTCTACGCATCATTGTGCACAAACTTGTTCCCTTTGAGTTCTTCCCTCACAAATTGTGTCTTTGCACCCCCTTCCTCACGCACTCACATTCCCTTCGCACATCCTTATGTTGTGCACATGCTCTTTCCTTTTCACATGCCTCGTGTGCCTCCTTTATCCCTAGTCATTATGCATCCTCTCATGCATGCTTTGGTCGAATCCTGTAATCTTGTCTTTTCCCCTTACTCCGTGCATACGCTAAGGGCTGTAACCTCCATGCCAATCCTAGAATGCCACATGTCCAACTTTGGGAACTTGATAGATAAAGTGCACCTCATAGGACAAATAGAAAATTTCTAGTGTATGCGGATCCTTGTAGCGAATGGAAGTGCGACATGTGGTTAAGAAAAATTACAATTAACTTGGAAACTCCTGTGACTAATTAGGTTACGCGACATGTCTGGTGTGTTCTTTTGCATTGTATAACATCAAATCATCATAATTTTCTCCATAGAGCTCAAAATCATGTGCGTCGGTCTTGTTGGAAAGATGCTAACTTGGGCTACATTTTAGGATCATCAAAATCAGGCTTTGGTGGGTGAAAATAGGAAAATGTGACTCAAGTCATTAATGCACACTTCAATGATCATTGAACCACCTAGATTTCATGGGATTTGGCCTCTTTCCTTCTTCCAAAAGCAAACTAATGTGGGTAGGAATATTTTATAGAGCTCCATGTGGATTTATAGACATTTATTACATCTTGTTGGTTGTTTTGATTGAAATTCAAGTTTTCCCTCTCTTTTCCCTCCCCTTCTCTCACAATTTTCTATATATTGTTGAATAATGATCATCTGTAAAGGTTGGACCCTCTTGGATTGCATGAACATTATTCAGAGTGCTGTGTTTTGCATTTTGAGTTGTAGGCCTCAGATCTAGGCCACTGCGTGTGATTCTTGCCTTCTACTTTCTTGTCATCCACAATGCATTCTTTGGAAGCAATAAAAGTTGTGTTTTGTGGATATCCTATGCTCTAACTCTTTTTTTATTGCATTTAATTACCTTCTTTTGCAGTGGTGATGTGTTGTGCATGTTTTACATCTCTTACAGGGTTTCTTTCTATTGTGCTCCATGAAAATGAGAGCTTGAATGTTGTTTTGGCCGTGGCACACATGTTTGCCCTTACTTTTCCCATTCTCTCTCATTTTCACTCATCTAGGAGTCTTCATCCCCTTCTTTATGGTGCTATCACCTCCCCTTATCTTAGGATTTCATTTCATGCACATCCCTCTCACCTTGGTCCCTTGGAATCATAGAGTAGAGTTAGATAGCTATTTTTATTCATATGAGTAGTTCTAGCGGTAGGAATAAGCGGAGGAAGCTGGTCTTCTCTAGAGGTCGACTCAAATGTAAGATCCCACAAATTGGAGACAGTCCTTGTTGCCTCAAAGGCCTAGATCATCCTAATTTAGGACGGGTACAATTTTGAGCGGCAAAAGATGCATAGTGTCAAGAGGTAGGGGAGAGGTCTAATAGGCTGCAAAGGGCTAATGAGAGTATCAATAAGGGAACCAATGTAATGGGTGAATATGACATTGATGGAGCGAGTGTGTCACCTAGTCATCGAGACATAATAAATAAGATCATGACCCATTATATTATTGGCTTCGTAGTCAAAATTGGCAACCCGTTCATCTTCTTTTGTAAGGGAAAATGGTTTGGATACATCGATGGTGGCATGTGGAAGTATAGCTGGCGGATTAATTTAAGGCTTAGGAACTAATGGGGAAGAATTGTCAATTGTACTCGGAGGTTCCTCTTATACTAGGATGACATTTACATCGTGAGTAATTTTGGTGCGTAGGGTTTCTTGGTAGCGTCAAACTTCCGATTACAAATTTGGGCATAAATAGTCAAGTGAGGTTCATAGAAATAATAACCATCATTGTAATATGATATGGAAGTATCCACCGCATAAGAGTCAACTATGGTCTCTAGCTGGACCACATGCTATTGTGGGGGCTGCAATGTACGTGAGATAATTGTGGGAACTAAAGGATCCTTCTTACAAGGCGCATGAGGATGGAGAAGACTATGATATGATGAGTTCGGGAAGATTATAAGTGTTAATCCTAAGCATGAATTCATCAAGATCATCGTCATCCGATTCTAAGAGATTGGGAGGCATGCGCTCGACCAACTCAAGATGACTAGTGTTGCCACTGAAAAGAGCATCTATAGGGTAGTTAAAGTGCTTATATTATCTAAAGGGGATAGGTGATAGTTCATCAAGTGTGGGGAGATTGTATGTCCCTTTTTATTGAAGCATATCATAGTTCCAAGGGTTAGTGTCCCCTTGAATTTTATAAATAGCCCCTTGTTGAAAATACTTCACACACTGACATTCATAAGAAGAAATAGTGCACATACGATGAGTCCAAGGCCGCCCTAGGAGAATATTATAAGATAGAGGAAAATTGAAGACCATAAATTTGACACAGACAATCCTAGGGGGAATGGTGATGGGTAACCAAATACACCCCATAGGAGGCATCTGTCGGTGATCATATCATTGAAAAGTGGTTCGTGTAGATTTTAAGTTATCGATAAAATAACCAAGAACCTTAATGAAATCTAATGAGGCCACACATGTGCTGTTCCCTCATCAATGAGAACACACTTGACCATATTGTGATTGATGTGAACTAAAATAAAGAGGGGCGTATCATCCACATGAAGCAAGAGATCATCTGGGATCATAAAAGCTATAGAGAAACGAATGCGAGAGTGAGCATTTGTCTGAGATCAATATGAATGGAAATTTATTCACATTATTGGTGGATGTTTTCCTACGAGTCATGCAATGTAGGAATCTACCACAAAGAGGGAGGAAAAGAGATGTTCATGTCAAAAATGCAGTCATGAGACACTCACGATGGTGAGGTGACACACATGCGAGTTCTAAGAAGGAAGCTGGAATAGGAATTTGGGCAAGTGCTTTGAGAGGATCCCACTTGTCATGATTTGGAATGTCCAGTAGGATGAGAGTCTTTGAGAGTCATTAGAAATATATCGAGAAGGAGTAGGGTTGATTAAGTAAACTTCTGAAACTAATTTTACTTACTTAGTTTCTACACCATCGACCTTGCAAGTTTGATTTTCACGGTGTCATGGTTGTTTGTATACTGAGGATTCAAATCCAAACATAATTGACCCTTTAGGATAATTTCCACGAGGGCTAATGTCATCTAGAGGAGGCATGTTTTTGCTTTGAGGAGCTTGATTCTAAGGTACAAAAGGATATATGATTCTATGAGTCTGAGGTTGGAATGCTACAAGATATTATGGTTCTACATAAGCTATGATATGTTTTAATGGTAACCGTATTTTTAAGAGGGTAATCCATGTCAACTACATTGGTCGTAGCATTTTATTTCTTCTTATAAATTTCAATGACATCATGATTAGGCATAGGATTAGATAATATTTTTAGATTTTTATCGGCTTTGACTAATAGCTTCATGACGATCCTTTTATTGAGTTGTATCAAGGGCTTTAACCACTTCAGTCAAATGCTCTTGAGCGATGGCATCATAGTCAAATTTGGGTCCTAAGAAGAAGATGATGGAAACCATTTGGAGTGTTCAAAAATTCTCATGTGAGTGACCTCAATTAGCGAGCCACAAACAAAACTTACTCTCATCATGCCAATGAAGAATAAGTTGAGAGGGATCTAAGATGGCGGTAAATGGATTAGGAGTCCAACACTTCAACTCTTCCTTACTTAATGGTTGATTATATTTAGGATGCATTTTGTTGTTATTAGGTTGTTGGTCGATGTTGAAAAAATCCTATTTCAAGAAGCAATGAGAGGAAGAGTATCGAGAATCCTTTGTCCATCGTGTTCTTATTCTTAGGGCATTGAAGGATTTAGACTTATTTGTTGGCTTGTGTCTTTGGAGGAGATTTATTAAATTCCCTCATGAGATAGTATTTCCTTTTGGTTTATTGAAAGGCATCTTTAAGGGAAGTTGGAGAAAAGAACCTCACCTTGTATTGAAGGCAAGGTTCAAGAGCTCGTAAGAAAAGTTGGAAGAGGCTATCATTAAGCATGCTATGTTCGCTCACGTGTGGATAGGGTCTTCCAAAATTTGATGAAAGCTTGCAGTTATTCATTTTTAGATTTTTGGCAATTGATGGGAGCATTTATATTATTCTCGGTTAGATCGTGATATTGGAACTCATTTACTAAGGTTATTACTAGTGACTCTAGCTCAATTATAGAATTAGGAGGCAATGTATGGTACCAATATAAAGCATCTCCAATAAGTGTTTTTGCTAGGAGTTTGGTGACAATGTATTAATTGGTTATGATCCACTCCTTGTCAAGATTACCAAAGGCCTTGATATTGAGGGTGGTATCAGTAGACCCGTCATAAGAGATAAACGAAGCAATGTCACCAATATGCTTACTAGCAATATAATGTGCTAAAGGCTCCTGCTTTGGATTTCTCACAATACTTTGTTTTGGATGGGGGTTGTGAGATGGGCACCCTATTAGGTAGATTAGGAAAAGGAGGGGGTGTGGTGCCCCATGATCCTATTGAAGGGGAAAGTTGACTAATTGAGCCATGTTGGCTTGCATTTGGAGAAATTGATCCATAATAGCATATTGTTGTTGTCTCATTTTTTTAATGAGTTGAAGAATTAGGTTGGTAGTGTCAGAATTGGAGGCATTTTTAGATGAAAATATTTCAACAACTTCCCCTTTTCTAACCTATGGTCAAGTTGTTCGGAAAAAAATAAGAAGATGCTTACTCAACATTTCTTCTAATTCATTTTTGTATTGAGGAAACTGAGATAGAAATTTATGAATCTTAGGAGGATGATCAAAAGTATATTCATTATTGTTTTCTTCCTCATCATCCTCATGTGGGCCATTGCGGTGGGTGGAAGGCTTATTTTTAGGTGCTCATATGATGCAACAGTCTATATAAAAGGGGAACTCAACTTTAGGATGATATGATTCTAGAAATGTATACACAATAAAGTCAAAGGACCCCAAGCCTAGATACTCCATGATGGAGTGTTGATATGGTTGAGAACAGTCTAAAGGTTAAGGATACATACACAATCAATCATATAAGAGACTGTACACAAGGGCCAAAGGTGTTTAAAGGTAGATATGTGAAAATAGATAGGATCATCCATGTAAAAAGGTCTGTATAGGGCCAAAGGCATTCAATAGTGAGAAAACGAAATAGACGGGATCTCCTATAGGTGATGGTGTGTGCATGTGAGAAGATAGGTTTTAAAGGTTTTTGGGTTTTGGGTATTTAAACAAAGTCAAAATTGAAAAATGGGTGCTTTTAAATAGCTGTGCTCGATCAAAAGGTTGTAGGAATCACATTGAGTTCACTAGAGAATGTATGTGGGCCAAAGATGTATCTCAATATCTTGCACTCCTAAATCATCCATTCTACTAGCGTATCGAGGCAATAAGTAGGAAACACAATTGTATCGACATACAAGGGGTAGACTTAAAGGGGCTACAATGATTGCTAAGATCACATATCTAAAGGGAAGTAATCCTTACACTAGGTCAACCTAGGGTTTCCAAGGTCCACGGTCAAGATAGAGGAAGGAACCCTACCTAGATATCGCTAGTTAAATGTGGAGAGGTAAAAATCAACAATAAGCTTACACGATATAAATGAAATGAAAGTGGTGATTGATAATGAGATGATAATGGAAAAGAGTACTATGTTAGCTATCATCCAAACATGTTTAATACTCTGTTAACATAGAACAATGAGGAAATGAAATGAACTTCTATGCAAAATGATAGGAAATGGTTAAAGCATTCACCTTGTATTGTGGGGTGGTCACGATGCATCTCTCTCCCAGAGAAGCAACACACTTTGAGAGAGAATCACTATTAGATGGAGAAGGGGAACACCATTCCTATCCTAGACTCACTATAGGTGACCTAATAGTGCAAGAAACCATCCAAGAAGAAAAGTATCTAATCCAATCCAAGAAAGATGTAAGATGAACCAAGAGCTAGGCGAGAAGATAAAAAGATGATGTAAAAGATCAGAGAAAATGGTAGTTCAAATGTTATGGTTTCCTTTTCTTATGCATGTGAAATGAGTGAAAAGTATCTATAGGACACCATCGCTGCGGAGATGGCGTTGACCATGGGAAAATAGAACACCGACACCATCACCCATAGGAAATGGTGCTGGCCAAGGGTAGTGAAAAGAGGTAACGTGTCATGAAAAGTGAGAATAGTGTGTCATAGATCATGGATGTGGATAATCAAGGTGAAAAGTGGTATAATGCAAGCAAGAAGTTATGAATTTGATGTGCATAAGACCTAGGAGGACAAGGATAACTAGTGTAAGGAAAATTAATGCCAAGAACAAATAACGACTCTCTCTGTGTAATTTATTTAACCCATAATTGTTACGTGAATAACCATTCCCCATTCCTAGGACACCCCTTAAGGAAATATCTTGAGAAATATATGCATTAGTGACCCTTATCTTTACAAGAGAAATTGTTAGTAACAAGTTTGAAAGATGAAAAGTGAAAAATTAGGTGTATACAAAGAACTATGTTGACTGCATAAGATCTTGAGGTTGAATGAATGACCATTAAGGTTTCCCAAGACTCTTTGATTCCATCATTAAACCCACTCTAAAGTGAAAAATGAAACAACACAAAGGGGGCACACAACTATGTACAAAAGAGAAGATCATACATGTCCAAGTGGAACATGCGAGAGTGTGCACAAGTAATTTTTCAAACAAGGATGATCATCACAAGGATTGAGGAAAAGACACTCAATCTATGATCAATACATAATAAAAATGAGGGAACCTCAATAAAACAAATAAAGGAAATTGAACAACAATTATGTACAATATGCAAAACCAACTCAAAAGGAGGGTTTGAGACGAATTCGATTAACTGGGATTTGAAGTGCCTCTCCATCAAGTTTGGAAAATTGGAAAGAGTTTGCCTACTTGGAGGTAGTGATAATGTATGGTCCACTCTAAAGTGCATAAAACTTGGAGTGCTACCCTGGTTTAGCTTTGTCTGCATCTCATTTTAGGATGAGGTCTCCTACTTTGGAATCCCGAGATTTTTCTTTCTTGTTAAACCAATTGATGCTTCTCTAACTTTGATCATAGTGGATTTCCTTAATTCTTCAAGTTCAACTTATTCCACCATTTTGATTGTTCTTTGATCTTATGCCTAAAATTCTAATTGTTGGGCCAACTCTAATGAAGCGCAAAGTGACAACTTTAAGGATAAAGGAAGCGACCTCTGTACCATAGAAAAGTCTAAAAGGATAATTTCCAATTGCTTTCTTTGATGTGATTTACGCTAGCCCAAAGATCGTTTCTCACCTTTGTGTGTCACCGCTTTTGGTTGATCACCCTTGTTATTTTCATTATTATGATTATGTCGGGTTCTTGTTAGTAGATTTTGCCAAACCATTACCCCGAGGGTAGTAATTGGAAGAGGTTTTCAAGAATATTCCAAGTCTAAGAGCCCAATCTTAAATTTTAAACCCAAGAAGGATTTTACATTATCATAATTAATGGATTTTGGAACCCTAAACCTTGTTATAATATCATCAAGAAAGTCAAGGATGGCTAACTTAGTAGCTTCCTTGAGTGCCACAACTTCTGTCCACCTGGTAAAATAATCAGTTGTTGTTAAGACCCACTTATGACCTACACTTGAAGGGGGATTAATCATTCCTATAAAGTCAAGTCCCCATTGAGAAAATGGTTTTTCTGCCTGAATAGGATGAAGTGGGAGGGCCGCCATCTTCTTTTTACTAATGAAAAAAGATTTTTGTTACATTTTTGACCCATTTATGTGTATCCGTGAACAATGTGGGGAAGTATCCCATCTTCATGTTTTTCATCATTGTGACCTTGGATGAGAAATGTCCAACGAAGAAGCCATTATGGAATTCCGCTAGGAATTTTTTACTTGCTCTCCCTCAATGCATCTTAAAAACACTCCATCAAGGTTCCTTTTGAAAAGAAACCCACTAATCAATGTATAGGGAAATTATTATAATATGAGATGCCTTATTTTTTTCTTTGTTTAAACTAGGAGGGTAGCCACCGGTTACAAGAATGTTTCCATGTTGTTGATCTAGCTTCCGTGGCTAATTTGATCTCATATGCCTTACTGAGAATTTCAATGTTACACAAATTTGGAACATTCTGCGGATATTTTCCTTAAGGAGCCTCTAAGTTATGTGGATGCTCTACGGATTGTTCATATTATTCCTTCATGAAGAAGGAGGCTTCTTGATTATCCTAAGCATCTAAGGTAATATGTGCACATAGTGCCTTACCTCTTACAAATTTTGTGGTTTTAATGGTCACATCATAATGCATTATCTTAGTCACCCATATAGCTCTTTTTTCACCGATTTATGCTCCCATGATAAAGTATATCAAACTAGGATGTGGGACTGAAACTTTGATGTGGCTAGTAATGAGCATGCTCTTGAATTTATTGAGAGCGCTCATGATGAAACACACTTCTCAATATTTCTTGTATTTTAGTTTTGAATCCTTCAATGTTTGGTGAAGAATTCCATTGGTTGCTCAATCATTCATCAATTTTTGTGTCAAAAAAATGAAAATGCTATTATCAGCCCCATATGCATAAAGTATGAAATCCTTTAAATAATCGGGGTTGATAAGAGTGGGTGCCTGAGCAATAGCCTATTTGATCTTGGTGAAGCCTTCTTTTCCTTTCACAGTCCATTTGAAAGCCGCATCATTCTTGACCATTAGAGCGATAGACATGACTAATCCCACAAAATTAGGTATAAATTTCCTATAAAAGTTTATCTTTCCGGGAAAGACTACGGTTCTTTCTTATGAGTTGGCAAAGAGAGAGAGAGAGGATGTGAGTTTATTTCGGGGTCAATGGCAATACCATCTTTTAAAACAACATGACCCAAAATATTGCCTCGTGGAACTACAAAAAATACACTTCTTGGGGTTAAGAGACACCCCAAATTCTCTTCATATCTGAAATACTTTGTCAAGATGAATGATATGATATTTACTCTCTTTTGAGAAAACTGTGATATCATCCAAATATATGAAGATGAAATCATTTATGTATCCTTTAAAATCAATATCCATTGCTCTTTAAAATGTGGCACTTGCATTTAATAGACCAAAGGGCATATTTCCATATGTATACATTCTCCACTTGGTTGTGAATGTGGTCTTATATCGATCCTCCTCTCTTACTTTTATTTGATTTAAATCGAGTATCCACCAAGCATAGAAAATATTTCAGCTCTTGCTACTATCTACAAAATTTGTTCCATTGAGGGAGGTAAATATTGATCTTGTAAGGGGCCCTATTCAAATCCCTGAAATCCACATAAATCTTTATTTATCCATTTTTCTTCATAACATGGATCAAATTTGCCACCCAAGAGGAATATTTGATGGGGAATATGTTTTTTTCCTTAATGAGTTTTGATAGATATTTTATCTCGAGGGACTAAACTTTGGGATTGACATGTCTTTGTTTTGATCTAGTTGGATTGGTACTAAGATCAATGTAGATAGTATTTTGAGAAAATTTGGGATCAAAACCCTTAAGATCCTCATAATTCCATGAGAAGACATCATTATATTTCTGACATAAGGAGATAAAAGCTTTCTTTTCAACTTGATCACATACCTTTCCAAAAATAGCTCCTTGTCTTGTGCAGTGGTGCCTAGTTGATAATCTTTACTGTTTTGCTTTGTTATATTCTTTCCTTCTCCTTTGAATTCATCATCAGGAGTAAAAATGTGTTCAAGAGTGACCAACCCTTTGGGAAATTTATTTTCCTTAGTTGAATGATTTGATCACCATAACCATCATGTAAATCAGATTACAACTTTGAGGAGAACTCGACTTTATTCTAGATAAATTAAACAATTTGTTCATCACTATCAAATACCTTTATCTCGATTTCATTATTTGGAATTTATGGTCTTGTTGTCATGAGTTTTGCAAGGGAAAAATTCATACTTGAAATAATGAAAACTGATCCATAGGGATCCAAAATGACTCTACTTCATTAGATCAGAAAACACCAAAGAAGGAAAATGAAGAAACAAAGGTTCTATCTTTATGTTAACAAAACCGCCGCTCTGTGCAGAGTGGTAGTTGCAGAACCACCACCCAACTTGGGTGGCAGTCCTGTAACCTCCACCCAGCCAAGGTGACAGTCCTTTGACCACCGATCTGCATTGGGCGGCGGTCCTGACTCTTTCGAGACAAAAAAATAAAATTGAAACAAACAGTCCCAGAATTAGAAAGGTTGTTTGTGTCTCTTCTCCTCCATGACCTTTCCCATCCTCCAGTGCATGAGAGGACATGAGAAGGGCTATAAATACATGTAGGAAGAAGAGTATTGGATCATCGAAGCATGAAAGCAAGTGAGCTTAGTCTTTGGAATTGTGTTTGTAGAAGAAAGGAGTGTTGATGTAGAGAAAACAAGTAATTGGGAGGAAGTGTGAGATATTTTCTATTTCTCTTTCATACTTATTGTAAATTATGTAAATTTTATTTGAATTGGCCAATAAAAGTGGGAAGAAAGAAAAATTTCCCTTCCCGATTGGTTTTCCTCCTCTGGAGGTTTCCAAGATAAAAATTGTTGGTGTTCACGAGTTTATATTATTTCCTTTCCTACAATTGTTGATTCTAAGCATAAGAAAATTCATTCACTAATATATTTCTGTCATTTTCTAATCGAAAGTAGAACAACAATATTTCGTGATTCTCGTGAATAATTCCAAAGTAGAAAGTTTATAGATCATTTTTGGTATCGGAGATAACAAGTATCTAGGACTATGGTATTTGTTCTTGGATTTGTATGTGGTGACGATATCTAAAGGCGAAGAGGATTTCCCTTGCGATCCAGGACATTTCTACAAGGAAGTGGAAACAAAGAATTCAGGGAAAAATGGAGGAAGAGAACTTGGTTTGTAGAATTGAGATGTTGGAGACCATGATGGATAGGATGTTTAGAAGACAAGAAGAACTTACAAATTTACAAAAGATGGATTTTGTTAAACAAGAATCCATGGACTCAGTGGTTCGAGGCTTAGCCAAAAATTTTGGCATAGGGAGGAGCCACCATGAGGAGGATTATGGGGAAGAACGTGAAGAAGAGACTTCAAATGCAAGAGAAAAGGTAAAATATGATCATGCTCCTTTTAAAGTTGAGATGAAAGTTGAAATTAAAATATTTGAAGGACAAGTAGATGTAGAGTTGCTTGATAAATGGTTAAAACAACTAGAAGTTTACTTTAGTATCCGTAATGTCTTTGAGGCACAAAGGGTCACCTTTGCATGCTCAAAATAGAGGACACACTTTGGTTTGGAGGAGACCCATCTAGCCACTTGTGAAAAGAAGAAACATCCTATTGTGAAATCTTGGCAAGAATTTAAAGAATTACTTAGAGCTAACTTCTATCCTATTGGCCACAAGACTGACCAAATGATTAAATGGAAGTATTTTAGACAAGGCAGTGGTCAAAGTGTGCAGGAATATACTACAGAGTTTCGGAGGTAGGCCATGTTGCTTTGAACATGGACTTGGAGGATGAGGATATTCGACTAAGTACTTGGGAGGCCTTCGCACTCACCTTCGAAGAAAATTCATCTCCACAAAGCCCAAAGATATGAATGAGGCGTGTGCAAACATACTACATAGATGATGAAAAGAAGTAAGGAGAAGCAGAGCTAAGAGAAAAGCTGTCGACAATTCAAGAAGAAAGAACATGGGAAAACAAGTAACAAGGGTAAGTGGAAAGGTAAACAAGCTTCCACTACTTTAAATACTTTTAAAGATCCCAAGAATTTTTGCAAGAACTGTGATATCAATGGTCATACTAACGCTACATGTTGGAAGTTGCATCTAGAGTTACATCCAAAGAACTGAACCAAGGACTCAAAGAAGTCCATGAAAGCTGTAAAGATAGAAGGGGAGGTGGAAATTGAAGATGACTCTGATGTATACGAGAGGATTGGATGCACGACCACCAACATGGACAGCCAGGAAGAGGAGATGAGTAGACTATTCTAGATCAAAATCCAGATCAAGAGAACTAAGGTAAATGCTTTGGTTGATATCGGTTCTCAGTCTAACTTGATTTCTGAAGTAGTTGTAAAGAAGCTTGGTCTTGAAACTTACGAGCATCCACACCTTTATCCTTTGGGTTGGGTGAAGAAGGGTGTTGAAATTTAGGTAACAAAAAGATGTAAGGTCAAGTTTGGGATAAATTCCTAGTATATTGATGTATTGGAAGCTGATGTTATTCCACTTGATGCTTTTGATGTTGTTTTCGGGAGTCCTTACTTGTATATTAGGGATTCCATATTTATGAGAAGGGAAAACTGGTATAGATGGGTCAAGGATGAGATCAGCTACAACATCCAAGCACACTAGCATAAGACATGGGTTACTATGGTGAGTGCTAACCAAGCAAAATGAATTATTCAGGAAAATCATAATCAGTTTTGTTTACTTTTGTTAAAGGATAAAAAATATGGGGTAGAAGTTTCAGAGATTTCTAACTCAGGGAAAACAAGATTTGGATAGTATTATTCAATCTTTTCATGAATTTTTTCGGGCTCCCTGTGAATTACCACCAAAAGCGGGAAGTAGGGCATGAGATTCAACTATTGCTAGAGTCCCTTTACCAAACATCGTGTTTTATAGAAATTGTTCTTTGGAGAGTACTAAAGTAAAGAAAAACTCCAAGAACTACTAGAACAAGGGGTGATACATTTGAGCACCTTAACATGTGATTCACATATCATGATGGTGCCAAAGAAGGATGGTTCTCGGAGAATGTGCATCGACTACTGCGCTTTGAACAAAATCACCATAAAGAACAGATATCCACTTCGCCACATAGATGATATCTTGGACCAGCTTCAACATGCCAAATTCTTCACGAAGTTGGATCTCAAGTCTGGTTATCACCAAGTCAGAATGAAGGAGGAGGATATATGGAAGACCACCTTCAAGACAAAACAAGGATTGTATGAATGGTTAGTGCTTCCTTTTGGTTTCTACAATGCTTACCCACTACATTTATGAGATTTTTGAATGATGTATTGTGGGATTTCAGATATTCATGTTTCATTGTATATCTAGATGATATCTTGATTTTTAGTGCCACATGGGAAGAACATCTCGCTCATTTTCAACAAGTCCGGCAAGTTCTCGAGGAGAAACAACTACTTTTTAATATGAATAAATGTGAATTTTCCAAATAGTCACTTGTCTACCTTGGGCTCGTGGTTTGAGGGGGAGAGGTACAAGTGGATCCAAAGAAGGTGGAAGCCATCACCAATTGGCCAACACCAACCGGAGCCACAAAGACTAGGAGTTTTGTGGGAGTAGTAGAGTACATGTGGAAGTTCATTCCTAGGCTTCTCCACGATTGCAACATCTCTCGCACACGGTGGCTACAAAGAGTAAAGGTTTTGACTGGGGTAAGGAACAAGGCAAGTCCTTTGAGTTATTGAAATACAAGATTAGTCATGCTCTAGTACTTGTTCTTCCTAATTTGTAGCAACCCTTTGAAGTAGAGACAGATCACGGTGATTATGCTATGGAGTGAGTGTTGCTTGAGGAGAAACCCGTATGCTATCATTATGAAACTTTCACTTCAGAATTTAAAGGATATTTAGTATATGATAAAGAAATGTATGCAATAGTTTATGCAATTAAAAATGGAAGCATTATTTTTGGGTAAAGAAAATATTGTGCACACTGACCACAAACCTCTCTAGTATTTGCAAGCACAGTCTAAATTGTAGTAGGAAAGGCACTATAAATGGATGGGGTTCCTTCAACAATTCCATCTGGTGATCAAATACAAGAAGGGTAGTATAAACTTGGTGGCAAAAATGTTGTCTAGGCCACCCACATAAGAGAATTTCTCCTACTTTGCCACTATCTCTCAGATCAAGCCCTTCACGAAGGAAGCTTACGGAGAGGCATATGCCCAGGACAGAGACTTTGAGGTGACATTTCAGCAGTTGTAGTCCCAAGGGACTGAAAGGATGGGGATTGAGGATTGTTATCTCAAAGGCGAGATGATCTACCAATGGGGAAGCTTTGTGTGCCTAAAGAAGAAAGACTTCTATTAATGAGGGAAGCACATACCTCAAAAGTAACAAGACATTTCGGTGTTGGTAAGACCCTAGCCCACTTGCAAAGGTACATGTATTGGCCCAATATGCAAGAAGAAGTATCAAAATTTATACGTGGATGTAAACTTTGTTGTACCAACATGCCTAATACTAGGAAGGAGGGTTTGCATATGCCTTTGCCAATACCTACTCATCTATGGGAGGACATTTCTATGGATTTTGTAGGAGGATTACCTATGTCTAAACATGACCATAGATTCAATAAGATGTGTATTCTTATGGCATGTAAAAAGACAGTAAAAGCACATGAGGCAACAAATATTTTATTTGCTAATGTATGGGTGCATTTTGGTTTGCCAAATTCTATTGTTTTTGATAGGGATTCCAGGTTCTTGGGGAAGTTTTGGACTAATTTTTGGGACAATATGGATACCAGGTTACATAGGATCACAAATTTCAATCCATAGACATATGGAAAAATAGAGGTGGTAAGCAATACTTTGGTACAATTGATCAGAGGGTATAATAGCAAATACCCAAGGACTTGGGATGCGTCCTTAGCCTACATTCAACATTCCTATAACCAGAAAGTACACACATCCACTATGAAGTCACCATTTGAAGCATGCTTAGGATATCTACCTATAAATCTGCTGGACATAACAGTTGTACAATAGGATGAGGAGGAGACATGAGACAAAAAGGTGACTAGAGAAAAAAATTCATTGAGAGGGTCGACTAATCCATCTCAAAGTCAAAAACAATTAGGGAAATCTCAAGCCAAGTACAAGGCTAGGCACAATCAACATAGGAGAGACCATAAGCTTCATGTTGGAGACAAATTTTGACATTACTTGAGTAAGGAGAGTCTACAAGGTTAAGCACGGAAGCTCAAGCCACTACAATATGGAACCTTCACCATATTGGAGCAGTTGGAGAAAATGCCTTTCGACTTGATCTACCGTCATTTATGAGGATGTACTCAGTAGTAAATTGTGAGAACTTGTACCTATATGAGCCATCCATGTTAGATGAAGATGAAGGACTAAAGTTGCTACCTTCCATTGAGGATTGCATCTTGGAATCATGAGGTGAATTGGAGGAGGATGTAGTGTTGCAATCAGAAGGTTAGAGAGACTAGGAGAGGTCTGTAGGAGTCTTGGTAGGTTGGAATGAAAGGAAAGACACCAAACCAGGTCCAGTGGTACTCAAAGGAGAAAGTGAGGGAATTATTTCCTCATCTACTCCCCCACTAAGCTTTTGTGGAACCAAAAGCCTCATAAGAAGGAGGTGTGATCCATAGGGATCTAAAATGACTCTACTTCATCAGATTAGCCAACATTGAAGAAGGAAAATGAAGAAACAAAGGTTATGTATTTATGTTAATAGAATTGTTGATCTATGAAGAGCAAAGTGGTTGTATAAGCTGTTGCCCAACTTGGGACGAAGGTCTTGTAACTACCACCCGGCCGGGGTAGTAGTCTTATGACTACCGAGTCCGCATTGGCGGTATGTCACGACTCTTTTAGACAAAAAAATAAAATTTGAAACGAATAGTCCCAGAATTGGAAAGGTTGTTCGTGTCTCTTCTCCTCCATGACCTTTCCCATCCTCCAGTGCACAGGAGGACATGAGAAGGGCTATAAATACATGTAGGAAGAAGAGTATTGGATCATCAAAGCATGAAAATAAGTGAGCAAGGAATTCTTAGTGTTGGAATTGTGTTTGTAGAAGAAAGGAGTGTTGAGGCAGAGAAAACAAGTAATTGGGAGGAAGTGTGAGATATTATCTAATTATCTTTCATACTTATTGTAAATTCTATACATTTTATTTTAATTGGCCAAGAAAAGATGGAAGAAAGATCAATTTCCCTTCCCGACTGGTTTTCCTCCTCTAGAGGTTTCCAAGATAAAAATTGTTGGTGTTCACAAGTTTATATTCCTTCCTTTCCTACAATTGTTGATTCTAAACATAAGAAAATTCATTCACTAAGCTATCTCTGTCATTTTATAATCAAAATTAGAACACCAATCTTTAATTGTGATTCTGTGAAAAATTCCAAAGTAGAGAGTATACAGTTCAACAACCAAACCATACTGTGATTTTTTTGCTTAAAGGTCATCCTGAGCCCTCCTCCAGTTCATCCTAACACCCGTATTAGTCCTATACCATCCTTCCAAGTTGTCCAATGTGTTACATCGTCATGTCTATAGGTGATTTACAGATATCAGGCCCATTACATTACTTCTAAGACAATATTATTCAAGACAAGATTTTTGAGAAGCTTAAGAAAGGATATTTTTTTGGTCTTCCTAAGGATAGCACACCCCCATAGCAGAATGAAAGAATCAAACTCATCAAGGAGGTGTATTAGAGAGATAAGGATTTTGTGCGACTGGTTTTGGAATATTCTTGGAAGTTCAAGAGGTTTTGAGACAATTTTAGCAAAAGTAGGTCCTGTAGGGTGAATCAACTTACAGTGCACAAACAACCCTTGAGCTTTAGGAAGTGATTCCAAGAGTTTTGTGAAGATTTGGAGGCAAAAAAATTATCATCGGAAAGGTAATTCAGATCTATAGAGGATGGTGGTATAACATGTTTCATAAGACCCAAGAAATTCTACCCAGAACCTGATTTCAACATGCACAACCTATAAGCTTGAAGGAAAAGCCATTTTTAGGAGGTTCTAGGAAGAATCAAGGTATGATACACATCCCATTGTTTTAAAAATGTCATTTCTAATCAATTTAATATAAATAAGTGTGGGAAAATACCTCTGTATGCCCAAGTTATGCTTCTGTCAATTTGCTCCCAAGGTAAGATCACAAAGCTAGATTTCCGGTGGACACATGTCAAGCCCAGATGGTGGTGCACTTTTTTGCAAAAACTATCCCAAATGTTTGTAATTTTGTGACTCAAAAGTGCACCTAGCCCCCATGTAGCCTCCTGGACCATGATACGACTGTCTTGGAGCCCAAATTGACCAGTTAAGCCCCGTGCATCGTTTTCTAGCCCCCAACTTCATCCAACCACAAAGTGCCACATGGACCAATCAGAGAGGGGCATAAATTTTTACACCAACCATCCCAAAATTTTGGGATAGTTGGGACACAAAAATGTGCCCACCTCCCATCTTGGCCTTTGGTCACCCACATGACCCTAGAAGTTGCTTATGAGCCTTTTTCCAACCCCCTCACCGTTCGCCTCGACAAATCACATTCCGCCACATAGACAAATGGGAAGGGGAAAATGTTTTTTTCACCAACCATCCCAAACATTTGGGATGGTTGGGACACTTTTTTTCCACCCATGCTCAGCCCCTTCCTAGGTCACCCATATGACCTAGTTTTGGCTCCCGGGTGATTTAAGTGATTTTTGGGAAAATTCTTAATAGGGAATCATGAAATGACACATGGAACAATGGGATAGGGGTGAAATTTTTGCACCAACCATCCTAAATGTTTGGTATGGTTGAAAAAAAAGTGCACCCATGCTGAACTTAAAGAAATTTCTAGGTTTTTGGTTTTATGCCGCTTCTACTTCTTCCATTTCTTCTCGTGCGTGCACACAAGAAACCCTTGTTTTGACATTCTCCATTTTATTACATTGATGTTGATTCCATCCCTCCACCAATTCATTCCATATACATTCCTCATCCTCCATTTCTTCTACTACCCAAAAACCTTTATTTTTCAGCCGTCACCATGCCATATTTTTCTAGAAACTCTCATGAGCAAAAACGAAGAAATACTCATATCTAACAAACCTTAAGGCAAAATTCAGTAAAACTTGGAGCATCTCTTCCTCTCCTAGATGCCTTGATGCTGAAATAAATATAATTTTCAAAGGTGTTTCTGATTTTTAATGGAATCCATTTCAATTTTTGTGCCCTAAACCCTTCTTCTTCAATTTGTTGTTGACGTAGAAAGCGGGTAGAGCTAAAATTTCACATGGAGCATCCAGAATAAAAACCTAGAACAAAGATAATGGTTTTTGTTGAATTGAAAAGGGGAAGACCAAATTAAAAAAATAGTTAGTGTCACTAGTTCACACTTACTATTTATAGTAATTTTCCCAAAATAGTAAAAACCTCTAAAGAAACAAACACTAAAAATCACCGAAATGGAAAACTAGGGTACACATGCCAAAAAAGAAAAAAAAGAAAAAAATTCAAAAAGGTAATTTTTTTTTCTAAAAATATAAAGTGATTCAAATTGGCCATAAAAATCCATAAATATGCTCTAAACAAGATGTGAAAATCTCAAATAGGTCTTGACATCAATATAAAAAGGCAACCTTTCTAGAAATAACAACTTCTGAAACCTAGGGTTTAAAAATAGCAAGTTTCGGTTTCAAGTGTAAGAAGTTGCTATCACCTCTATGGTGAATCATATTTTTGTTTTTTATTGTCATGAAGTTCAAATTCACCAGTCTAGAGCCTATTTCGGCTCTCACATCATAGTTCTGAGTGTGGGTGACAACAATGTTGCTCACATGGACCTAGAGGAGCTCAAGAACCAAATTTTGAGTGAAAAGAAAGAAACTGTTGAGGAAAAGATCTTCCACACTAGACTGTATGCAGTGGGTGGCCATCCTAAGTCCTTGCAATACATTGAGTTAGTTTTTGCATGTTCCCAACACTATGAACTAGATACCAGGACAATAAGAGCAAATGACAATTTAGTCTTAGCTATGCTCACTCCAAGGGCCATATCTCAAGGAATGCAAATCCCAACTGAAAAGATATGGTCATGATCACCAAAGAATTTGCATCTTTAGAATGGTCCAAGATTGAGTCCTATCTTCAAGGCCTTGCCCTCACCTCCTAGTTGAATCATGAGAGAAATCCTCTCGTGCACAAAAACTCTTTCCGTAACAAGTTCCATGAATATTTCTCCAATGCCATCATTCTCTTAAGCTGGGTAATGGGAGAAGAGAACATGAATATTTTCCATGACTGGATGACACTTTTCATCCTCATGATCCTCAAAGGCAAGCATGTGATTGATTGGGGGAATCTCATCAGTGAAAACTTACATCACCAATTTCTCTAGGTACCTGCTTCTAAGAAATTCTTCATGACCTCATACCTTGTCTATGCCTTGGAAAACAAAAGACCATTCAAGGGCCTAACACCTACTTAGAATGTATCTCGAAAGGCTCCTGTATTCGAGAAATACCCACAATTGGTCTTGAAAGAAAGTAATCAACACTTTGTAAGGTAAATGATACATTCACAATGTATGTAGTCAAGTTGCTTGAAGGAAATCAACATTTGAGGATGTCTTCACAAGCCACTGCCCTAGTCAGGAGGTATGGTTCATACTTCATTCAATTTTCAATGTTCTCTTATGTCGTGGTGTTAAGCTTTTATCTTGATCCATAGAGGTTTCCTCGCTATCCAAGCGATAAGGTCTTGTTGATGGAACTATGCAGACAATTGGTGCATGTGAATAGTAAGTTGAGGAACATAAGAAGAAGCAAATTTCTTTCCCTATCTCATTAGGGATTTTCATTCGTAATATTTTTCATGATGTCGCTAATGTTGAAGCTGCCCTAGCCCCTATCAATATGCATTCATACACCTCTAGGGAAGATTTTGACATCAGAGAAGATCCATACTCATTTCACCTACCTGACTTGTGCCATGTACCTCAAATTGAATATTTATGGGAAAATTATATTAATGAGCATGAAGTTTGGGAACGCGACCATAAAAGGATGACAATGGATCAAATGAGGAAATTAAAATTTTATTGGTATGAAGATGGTGTCCAAGAGGATGGCTCAAAAATGTTTGATTTGGAGTACCCTACAGTGAAGGCTTCTCCTCTTCCCCAAGTGGTTTATAGTGTGTGCATGAGTTCGGAGACATTAAAGAACACACAAAGGTAGTGATCAAAAGGTACAAAGATTGGTTAAGAAGAAATAGGGATGATCTCATTTGATTGGGAAAATTTCCATCCTTCCAAGGAAAAGTAACCTATCACTCCTCCTCCATGGCCAAAGAAACGGCTACCAACTTAACTTATTTGAAGGAATCTCAAAGAGGAAAAAAGAGAAACCCGAGGCACCTCACCACATGAGACTACATAAGAAAGTAAGAATGGTGGAAGAACATTTATAGGATCTTGAATAAGGGCAAATTGACTCGATTGATCTCTCTCGTGCCACACAAAAACCTCCAAGTTCCTCATCTTCTCTTTGTTGCACCAATTCCACATGCACAAGATACCCCTTCTCGAGTAGAGAAAGAATATGCGATGTTGTCCACTATCGAGCAAGAGACCAATGAGATATTACCTTAGGTGTAGGAGATGATCAAAACAAAGACCCACATATTGCAATAGGTAACCATTCCTGATTTCTCGGATATCACTTTGATGGTCGAATAGAAGAAAGGGATATTGGCTCAAGTGGCTTCTCGATTCTTTAATGGCGCTTCAGGGAACCAATATATAGAGGTAGTCAAGCCAAAGATAATCAATCCCATCAAGGAACTGACCCCAGTTGATTATGAGATGAGCACAATTCCCATAGGACCGAAAACACATGAGGGTGACGTGCACTTGTTTTAAGAGACTTCCATTCACCTTGTCGTGAGAATTTAGGAATACAAGGAAAATATAGATCATGCGGAAGACCATATTTGAAATCTCACCTCATATGTACAAGTGATACTTGATTTGAATGCTTCCAATTCTCTACCGGATGGATAAGTAATTAGTGAGTAGCTTCGATCCCGAGTCCATCGAGAGAACTCAAGGATTCACCATGCAAGGAAAGGAAAACAATAAATGGGTGAGTATGATTCTTGAGATAGGGAAGGTGTGCTACATGAGATGCTAACAGTGTACACATACATGGATGTCACGACCATGAAGATACTCACAACATGGGAAGTAGTTAATGCAGAGAAATAACACTAGGATCAAGTGTATCCATTGGCCATGGAAATAGGAAAAGTCAGATCATTCCTCTTGATAGCCAAAGGTGTATTCTTGTCGGCATCAGAGGACTTGTCTCGGGTTTTGAATTAGAATATGTTTTCTCGGTATGAATTGATAAAGCATGCTATCGATGAGCTTCATTAATATGAAGAGGAGGTAGAAAAAATTCAAAAGTATGTCAATACTCAAGTACATATGCTTGGGGTGCTAGCCGTGAACTTAGATACTTCAATGGATGATCTGTTGAAGGCTTTCAAAGATTCGAGTAAAAAGGAGGCTAGAGATCCATTCTTATTCAACGAAAAAAATTTGGAATCTCTAGTGGAGATAAGAGAAATAATTTCCAACACCCTAGAGAATCATCAAGCTTAGTACTCAGTGTGCAGGAACATCAACTCTCTCACGGAAAACTAGATCAAGTCTTTGGGTTTTGTTCGTGTTCCTCAGAACAAAAAGTGGCACCAACTGGCGGCGAGATTTAGTAAAGAATTGAAGGGCATTAATATTTCACCTGCAAATATTTCTAGGAGTCATCTCGTGGTGGGATCTTCATCAAAATAGTCCTCTCTCTTATTCCTTCTTTCTCTCTTTCCTTCCCCTCCCCCTCCTTCCTTCAATTTTAATTCTTAATTTGGGGTTGCACTTTTTGTTTTTTCGTCTTATTCACTTTCATCTTATTCATTAATGTGAATATAGTATTAAAATGTAATAAGCCACCCTTATTTTATAAAAGGGGACTTAATGTTCTTTCCTAGGAATGCCAAGAGTCATAAGTGGAAAAGATAAGTGAAAAGACACAAGGGGGAAGGTGAAGAGTCATTTCTTGTTCTATATAATGTAATGACACCCTCTTTCTTAAGGGTTGTCAATTTTGTGCACTCAAGAGAGATATATTTGAGAAAGGAAAAAGAGATAACATTATTCCATTTTCTTTATCTATTTTCCTCCATTCTCTAGCATTGTACAACTTGTGAAGATGTCAATAAAGAAAGGAGTTTCTTATTTTCATGATGTATGAATGTGTGCAACTTTGTGTGCATGGTTTCCTCTCATCGTTGATGTTCTAAGCATTGTTGTTTCTTTCCTATAAGTTGTGAATGTGATACTTCTAGTTATATTTGGAAATAATATGATTTTCTACTTGCAAAGCTAATCCCCCTTTCCTAATTTCTCACTCCCTTTCCCCACATCATTCAGAAAATTCTTCCCTCACAATTTATCGTAAGAATTTTCCATGGGTATAGTGGAGTGTTCTTGTTGGATCCCCGACCTCTTGGCCATAAATTTTTTTCCCTTTTTGTTCATTCATAATACAGTGGAGTTGCACCACACCAACATAGGCACCTAGAGTCCTAGAGCATTAGCAAGATACCCATTAATTTGACTACCTACATTTTTTTCTCGCCAACAGGTCTTACAATCATCTTAACATGTTGTTTATTTCCTTAGATAAGATATTCAACTGGTGAAAATTATGATCCAATATCCGTCATCTGGTCTGATCCAATATACAAGATCTTCAACAGGTCTTACACTACCCGAAGGTTGAAAACATCAAAAAATCTCAAAGAGATCCAAAACTCTATGTCTATAAGCTTTCAAAATCTTATTCTTGGTGACACATTTCCCTCTAGCTTAATGGATGGCCAGTTTTCTATCCCCAAAAATTTACAAGGCCATGATTTATCTCTTTTCCATAATGAGCAGGCCATGAACCAATGCCTCATATTCTACTACATTGTTTAAACATGTAAAATACAACCTATGAGAAAAGAAGAATTTATCATCCATTGGAGAAACTAGAACTACACCTACCCGACTCCATTTTTGCTTCTAGAATCGTTAAAGAAAATTTTCCATAAACCAGAAGCATCATTGTATTATTTGTGTGACATGGGGGTTGTGAAATCTTCTACATGGATGCAATATGTGCCTAGGCGAGTCTCATTTGCTATATCATAAGGGTAAAATTCATAATGTTCCTTGGCCCATTCGTCTAGTAAGAGGTCGAGGACTCGACTAGGAGGAGCAGACATCGAATTGAAGTTGACTCATACATTTCATATTCATGTATCATTTAATTATATTGGAGAGGAGTGGGGTCATAAGACTCAATATGATAAGAAGATATTGGCTCAGCTTTGATGGTAAATATAGTACCATATCTAGTTTTTAGGAGCTTGAGAGACCAATTTGAAGACAAATATCCACCCACTTTGGTTGTGAAATATCTTGATGGACAAATGGAAAACAAATGAGGCAAGTCAATGACTGAGATACATTGGGTTACGGTTATACTTGGACAAACATGAAGGGTTAACTCAATATTTTTGATCATTCCTAGAATGTTGACAATTGAGCCATCAAGTTGCAGGACACCTTTAGAAACTAGATTATACTTAAGGCCTAGGATATCAATAATTTTCTTAGGAATTGACAAGATACTAGCACCCAAATAAATCATAGAATTATGAACCAAGTGTTTGCCCATTTAAAATGGCAGGGTTTTCTTAATCTTGCTTACTTGTTCCTTGTTTAGTTAGCATAGCTTGACCACGAGAATGTGTTCTTTGTACAATTGGTTTAAATTGGGGATGTTGCTTTAGAGATTCTTGTAGAAGGTCCCTTTGAAATGGAATGGATAGGGTATCCCCCATTATCAAATTCAAGTTTATCTTTTTCATTTTCTTGACAATGTTGAAAGGGATACTGCGGCTTTGTGTATTAGAGGTGTGACATTATCCTTGTTTGTATGCTCCACCCACAAAGCTCTTTGGTTGGCAAAATTTACATGTTCGTGGACCTATAGTGTTTAGAGGATTTTATTTATTCCATGGATATTTTTTGTTTTGTGGCTACTGAGTGATTGGCGGCTGATTGGATGAAGAAAAATTTCCACCTAAGTCCATGGGTTGATTGTCTCGAGGATGCGGATTGGGAGATGAAGGGAATGGACTATCCATCTCAATATACCTTTATTTTGACCTGTGTGATCTCGCCACATGGATTTTTGGCCATCTTAAATTTTCAATGGCTTTGTTAACTTCCCGAGAAATTGTCATACTTAAAAATATAAGGTTAAGCTCAGTACAACCTCTTGAATCTCTACTATATTTCTTTCAGACGGAGCCATGGCTTGAACTTGTTGAAAAAATGAAGTTCACACCATAAGATCCTTCTCATGCAACGAATTCATTCCAAATTCACATGCATAATGATTGTAGGGTTGATCACAAGGATAATGCCACTCAAAACCTTGAACCATGTTATTCAAAATCGGGACAATAGCCTTGCTTAAGTTGGCAACATGAAGCAGTTGTGAAGGAATGATTGTTTGAAGAGGTAGGTGTGGGTTTTGAACTTGAAATCTATCAATTTGAGGATTTTGGCCATAACTATGATTTGGATATTGGGTTTTATGTGGATGATAACCTTGATTAAAATTTTGGCCCGAAGATTTTTCTTGGTTGGAACTTGGGTAATTTCTACAGATTGAGTTCATTGCCTCTCCAAAGAGACAATTTTATTAGAAAAATTCCTAACCAGGGATTTAAGTTCATCATCAAAATTTTATTTTTGGGAGGAATGGGAAGTGGAGGCAATGGATGTGGCGGTTGGCTCAGAATAAGATCCAAAGAAGGTTGAGAATATTGAAGTAAATCAAGAAACATAGGCATAGGTAATCTAGGGATATTTTCCAGTTTATATTAAACAAATTTCATCCCTAATTGCTATTGAGTATGTATCGTAATTGGGTAGAACCCATAGATTATATCATTACATTTATATTAGAATTCAAATATCTTAAGAAATAAAGGAAAGTACCTTGAGGAGTTGGTCTCAAAAGAACTAGAATTCGTCCCATGTTTTCTGAAATATGAAATTAAAATTTGCCATAAGTTCATTTGGGGCCCTTTTGATAGATGTTATTCATTCCACTAGGGATATGTTATCTGTCTTCTCATAAAATTGTTGACAAATATCTATTCCAAGCTCATCCCAAGTGTGATTGGAAGCAGGCCTCAAACTTATATACCATTGAAGTGATTTACCTTTAAGTGAAGAAACAAGAATCCCGAGTTCAACATCATCTTTAATAATCATTTGGACTGAAAACACATTAGCAACCTCATGGATATGATTTGTAGGGGTAGTGAGGTTTTCACTAGTGAAGAAAGGAATACTTTTCAGATCAGACACTGGTATATAATTTGGGGCATTTAGAGCTAAGGGACTACCACCATTAAAGATGACAAAGGGTAAATTTCTTTGATGCGCCATGAAGGGAATAAACCTTAAGTTTCTAAAAGAGAAAGGTCTACGGGCGTAGGAGGTGAAAGACTTCTATTTGAACGTGATGGAGATATATGTAATGATATTTCTCTTCTTCTTCTTGGTGAGAGCTGCAAATACTCAAAAGGTTCACCTCTTGATACACTTTGCCTTGTTTGTATCCTTCTCATGAAAGTGGGAACCGTATTTCTTAATTAGTAGATTTAAGCTTGGGAGTCACTAGATGTGTTCAAAGATGCCTCCAAAGGAAAGAGTTCACTAATACACACATAAATCTTAGTGAAGACGGTGTAGATTTCATAAAATGGTCCTTTCGGGCATGCCAAAATTATTGGAGCTCAAAATTGCACCTTGCCCTAAATCATGAAAGATCTAGAATTTTGGGTCAACATTGTTAGAACACGAGTCCGTGGGTAACTCACGATATTTCTCTATATGAGAGGGTTGGTATCCTTCATCCCAATTCCTTAACTAATCCTAATGTGCTCCTACTCTAAACTACCTAACCTATGATAAATATTTCAAGGAGATAAAGTTAGAAGGAGAAAAATGGAAAAATAAAGGGGAGGTGTGATGCACCAAACTGAAACGAGGTTCAACTCTAACCCGTAGAGACATATATGCAAGAATCCAAGGAAACAAAAAGTTTGCAAGGGATAAGTGAATAAATTCAAAAGAAAGCAAGAGGGCAGAGATTCACATCAAATACAAAGTATTTAAAGGAATAAACCACAATTTCATATCATTAAAATGTTTTCACTTGCATTTACATGATAGAGCTTTGAAAGAAACTTGTAAAATGTAGTTACTGAGGTCTGCAGCATGGAAAATATAAAAAATCTAAGTTGGAGCTTGAAATCCAACATAATAGAACCCCTTCCCTGTTCAAAAGCACTTACATTTATATAAGAATTTGAAAAGAAGAGATAAAGAGAGGGAAAATGTGAAATTGAAGAGCCACAGGTGAAATTCACTCACCAAGGACCACGAGCCATTATTTTGTGGTACAAAGCATGATCAACATTTATTACTTCAATTTGCACACCATTATAGTTATAGGATGAGGCATGATCACTATTAAACATCAATTTTTGGTTAGTGAGGTGGTTGGATGCTTGGTTTTTTAGAACTACACCTTTCTCCCACCTTTCTTGTATTTACATTTTGACCCTCAAAATGGCATCAAATCCTACATTTTCTTATGCCAAAATATTACCCCCGCAAGAGACAGTTTGAATGCCACTAGTTTTGTGTAATTTAGACATCTGTCATGAAAGATATGGATAAAAACATTACCGCTTTGCTCCACAACTTTCTTGTGTGATGCCTTTTAATTCACGAGAATTTTTGCTATGCGACATTCGAATTTCTTTGCATCTCAATTTATTCATTTGGAAAATTTCTCAAACCCCGCTATGCCATAGATTCCTATCTTATTGTTCGATGTCTTTGTGAAGTCCGTGGCCTTGTTTCCTTATTTTGCGGCCTTGGGGATACTGCGAAAGACTATCTTTTCTAGAAGCTCGTGGAAGACTATTTGGAATTTTACACGGCTTTCACAACTTCGCAAACATGTTTCTTCATTCTGTAGGTTAGGAGAACCCATAAAACACTATTTTTCACTTTCTTCCCTTAAACAAGCTCCTATTAATTTCCTTCACTACACAAATTTTCTCCCCTTTGTTTTGTAGGTTAGGAGAACCTGCATAACACTATATCCAAATGTTTCACCGTTATCCGAATTTAAAATTCCACTTTTGCTATGCGAATATTTTTGATTCATTTTGCGGGTTAGGAGAACCCGTGGAACACTAGGTTTCCATGTTGCGAAGGTATAACATAAAAAATAATCCACCCAAGTCCTTTATGCTCATTCCTTTGTTCTACAGACTTGGAGGGTCCGCAGAACATTAAGCTCCTTGATTCCACGAAACACTAAGTTTCAATGTTCTGTGACTTTTTAACTAACAATTGCCTAAGTCCAAAAATTGAGTTTTTAGCTATCAAAATATCTCGGGGGTTATTTCAGACAATAATATCATAACCTTGATCAAAGAAAGGTTTAAATGAATTTTTAATAATTATTAGAATCTATGATTGATTCGAGTGAATTCGCTTTTATGAATATCCCTATCTTCAAAGGTGACACCATTGAGTCTGGAGAGATCAATTGAAAATGATTCTTGGATGGAAGTGAGTTTGGGATAATTTCATTAATGGATACACTCCACCTACATAATGAAATACCTTGTCTCAAGATTAAAAGAGAGAAAAAAAGGAAGAAGAAAAGACAAATGCACAAGCTTTTTATATCTCAAGAGTGACATAAATCCTAACATCTATTTAATAATTGTAGGAAGTAAGAATTCCCATGAGGTATGGAATACTTTGGAGACTTCATATAAGGGCTATGATAAGGCAAGGGATGAACAAATTAAAACACTTAAAATTATTTTGAGGATTTGAGAAGGTTAGAAAATGATGGAGTTGGATGTTTTTCCATAAAGATAAATGATTTAGTTCATAGAATGATGGTTTATGGATAAACTATAGAAGATAAGTTTATAGTAAAGAAATTTTTGAGATATTTGACACAAATATAGATGTATATTGTGATCACTCTTAAGGAGTGTAAGGACATGGACACAATAAGATGAATTAGTTGGTTCTCTCTTGTCCCATGAGGATAAGATGAGATTATATGTAGGAGATTCAATATAAACTTATGAACAAGAACTTGAAACAAATAAAATTACTTCAAAGGGAAAGGTCGAACTAACTTCACAAGTAAAGGTAATAGAAACCTTACTTGTCATTATTTACAAAAACCATAACACTTATAAAATATTTTAGGATATTGACAACTAAAAATCAAGTTAATCAAGAGGGTGAAAAGAAGGCTTTCCAAGATGAACAAACCGAGGGGCTAGATGAATCATATTATTGTTTTTCATGCACTATGGGATTATAGTATGGAGATAATTTTTGGTTTCTCAAATCACATGAAAAGTTAGAAATACAATTTTAACAAGTTATATGATTCTTTCAAAAGCCAAGTACAAATGGAAGATGAAAAGTCCATCCAAGTTGAAGGGAAGGGAAACACGCAACTTACCCCAAGTCCGAAGGAGTTGGCGAGAATCGTATCAAAAACGTGCACCATGATAGAGTTGCACTCTGAAGGAAACATAATAGCTCCAACATAATCACAAGGAAGAATCGATCAATCAACTGAAGAACTTGCATAACAAAACAAAGCTTGCACATGTAGAGAAAGACAACAAAGTGTCTTGGCATACTCATAAATGTCAAATGAAGGGATACATATAGGGTGCGTTGAGTAACCCTAGTGCATGACACACAAGAAACCCTAAACCTAACCCTAAACCTAACCCAAGTGAGATGACCCTCCATATGTGTGGAGGACATATAGGATCTCACACACCAACACCCCCCCTTCATCGAAGCTGGGGTAGCGGCTATGATGAGTCAAACAAAAAAGAAGACACTCCTAAACAACTAAGAAAGATGTGTTAATGGGGCCCGGAAACTAAAGGCTTGATAAGGTGCCCATGTACAAACAACATATTCCTAGAAGAAGAAGAAGAATAAGAAGAAGAGGAATATATAGCCCAAAGAAGATGAGTAGCTACATAAGACCTCACCCCAAGAAGAGACCACAAGTGAAGAAACTTCACCTCAGTGAAGGGCTTGGTGAATATATATCGTAATTTGATCGGTTATCAATGTATCTTGAATGTCGATGATACCATCATGAATAAGCTCTCGTATGAAGTGCATATGGATATCAATTGTCTTTAATTTCTAAATTAAATAAGCTATTTAGTGGCGTAGCTAATTCAAGGGATAATTAAATATGCATGTTTTAATATATATTTAATTCGGCCGCTTTAAACTTGGTATTAATATGATAAGATTGTAAATCTGTTGTATAGAGAATGGAAGAGTATTGTTGTAAAAGGTAATTTAAGGTTAAAAAACCAAGCATCAGGAAAAGAGAGACTAAATGGGATGGTAAATAGATGAAAAGATCCATTAGACTTATCTCATGATGATCCTAGTTGGCCTTTGGCATTTATCTCGATATAAACCCTTGCAAGATAGGTTAAATTGGAAATAAAGTAAATACAAACTATAAGATCTAGATAACTGTGAAAGGGATAGTTGTGAGGTGGCGGAAGACTTAAACTCATAAGACTAGTGTGCTGTCTTGAGTTTAGCTGTAACCTGCACGGCGGAAAACTTTGGCCAAAGTAATGCATTGATGGTTGTGCATTGTCTGATCACCTAGTCCTCCAATTAAATTAAAATTTCTAGTAACCTGATCATGGGAAGTTGAACACTGAACATGAGGTAGGAAATGGTCGGATACCGGAATACGAAGTTAGAAAACTAGCTTCGTGGTAGACCCAAGGACTTTCACATGGTTCCCATGACCTGAAAAAGGTTGAGCCAAAATGCTAGTAAGCATTGTCACTCGAAGTAGTGGCGAAGGGAGATCATGGAGATCTGGATTCACCCTTCTCAGCTGCACATGGCTTACACAGATGTTATCAGATAGATCAAAAGAACAAATTTGATTTAAAGAATTTGATTAAATAAATCTATACGATTGCAGTTGTGTAATCTATTTTTATGTATGTTTAAAAAAATCCCTCATTTTCCAGTTCTAGTAATTTTGAGCATTACACCATGCACGACTATAGATTCCATCCTGCGTGCTGAAATAACTCTAGGCCCACCATCAGAAAGATCCCTAAGCACAATCTTCTTCCTATCCACCATGAACTCCAATTCCATCCTCCGAAAGTCCTGCACATATCTGCCAAGGGACTGCAACCACTAAATACCCAAAACTGTATCAATCTCACCAAGTCCAATAACATAGAAGTCATCGGTCAATGTGTAGTCCCCCATCTGAATACTAAGCTGCAAAATCCTCTTAGTGCAACTAATAGCAAACCCATCTGCTACTCGTACACTAAACCCCTCAAAATCCTCAACCTGTAATCCTCGCTTCACAACCAACCCCTCATCAATGAAGTTGTGTGTAGCTCCACTATCAACCAAACAAACAATTCGTTGTCCCTTAAGCACTCCCTTCAACCGAAAGGGATGGTACCTAGGAACTCCTAAGAGTGTAGCAATAGTGACATTAGATGAATCCAATGCCTCACCCTCGCCAAGCTCTACTTGGGGCTGCTCCCCCTGTGCATCATGGCCACTTCCCTCATCCTCTGCATATATATCTGGTGAGTGATCATCATCCTCATCTGAAATCACCTCAATGAGATGCACCTTGCATTTACCAAGGCAATGATGTACAGGGTCCCAATGATCTTTGTAATGAAAACAAAGCTTCTTCCTCCTCAACTCATTACGAGACTCCTGATCCACCTTAGGAGGTGGTGCACTCTTCTGCTGAATGGTAGAGCGCCGAAATGGCTTGGAGCTTGTGGGAAACTTCTTATTGGGCTGATAAGAAGTGGGGGATGTGTCCAAGTCCAATGCCATCTGGATGGCCTCATGCAATGTCCTAGGCTTAAGAGCCTTGACCAATCCTCTCATCCTGTCATGAAGGCCCTCTATGAATAACATCACTACCCTCTTCTCAGGCATCTCTAGAACCATGACTGCTATATACGCTGAAATTCGTTGATGTATGAATCAACGTGTCCACTCTGTCAGAGCTATGCCAAGTCCTTGTAATAAAGCTCCACATCCTTGTGATCAAATCTCACAATCAACCTCTTGAAGTCCCTGTATGACCGCAAAAGCTCATGATTATGTGTAACTAATCCATGGTGCCACCAATCATAAGCCACCCCCTCAAGGTGTAAAGTAGCGAACTGTATAGCCTCCTGTTCCCTCATGGGTTTGAGGGTAAGATAGGTGTCGAGCTTGTGAATCCAAGCCCTGGCACTGATCTTTCTGCTACCATCAAAAGTGGAGAGGGTTACCTTATTGGTAACTGTTGCAATTCCCTGTCTGCTGCACTCTAGGCCTCCTGTCCTGTCCAACCCTCATGTTATCTCTCCTCTAAGCACAATACTGCGGGAGGGGAAATACGTCCCTCACATGTTGCGGAAAACTCCTCCACTCATCACTGACTGCCATAATAGTATCCGGAAAAGCTACTTCTTCCGGCCGCACCTCAATCTCTGGTGGGTCATCTCTAGGCAGGAAGTTAGGCTGCATAGGCCTATCTATAGTCTGCATAGCCCTCCTCTCATCTATATGAGTGTGCCTCCACTCATCTGTATGAGTGTGTCTCTTCTCATCTGTATGAGTGTGTCTCCGCTCATCTGTATGAGTGTGCCTCCACTCACGGCGTGGTGATCCCCTAACACTCCCAATCTCTGAAGGTGATCTGCTATGATCCCTGTAACCACTGGCAACTGATACGAGATCTATCCCTCCTGTCATGTCTGTCCCGTGGCCTATCTAGTGCCAACTGTCCAAGGTAGAGCCCATGCGCTCCATAGTCTGTAACAACTGCCTCTGAGTGGCTGCCATATCCCGAATGAAATCCCTATCTGGATCTGCATGCTCCTCCCGAGGAGGACTCTCTAGTCTATCACCCATATAATCCATTCTGTCACCTCCTGCAATACCAGCTTCGAGTCACTTGCGGGTGTAGTATCTGTGTGGACCGTCCTCTCTATGCTGCATTCAAAGCTGATTTCTGTTTTAATATACTCTTTGCTTCCTTCCCACACAGGTTGGGAGGATACACTGCTCTGATACCACTGAAAGATCCCAAACCCTTTTTTCTTGACTATATATATATATATATATATATATATATATACATTTATAGATTGCTCGTGGGTTGAACCGAATCGATAATATCAAGTGAAACCATGGAACAACATTCTCATACTGCATAAACAAATTAAATAATGCAAACCCTGCAAACCAGTGAATATAGAAAAGGCGCCTAGGGTTTAAATGGCAGATTTCTTCATAAATAATTCAGCCATAAATTCAATATTGATTTCTGATGATAAATAATTAGGGCAAACACAACTAGAAATCTGCAGATGGAATGATAACAAATATTGTCTAAAACCCAGCCATAATTGATTCAAACCAAATCGATTTGATATATATTTGAGGCTGAAAGATACAACAATAAACTAGCATGAAGAATACCTCAATCACTGCATAAAACAACTGTAGAATAAGTCGCCCCACTCTAGAAGATGTCTGAATGCACACTGCTGCAATTTATTTCTCTTTCTGAAACTGCTGAAATGATAAATAACCTGTGTCAACAATGAAGATCCCTGAATGGAAACTTCTCTCACTTCTCCTGGGGTTTCCGTCCGCAAGAGGAATAATCAGAGGGTTTCCGTCCTTGGATTTTGTCTACAAAAATCTTAGAGCTAACTGTCGGGAAGAGAAATAATAATAATCTGCATAGTGCCGACACAAGTCGCACTTTTCCCTTATAGCCAAAAAACCCTTCCAAAATGCAAGTCACACTTTTTCCAAAGGAGCATAATTAATTTTTAATTAATTTATTCCCTCTCCAAGCAAGTCACATTTTTTGGCTTATTTAATTTCTCCCCAAAGCAAGTCGCACTTTTTGCCTAGGAAAGCACATTAAATAATTTATTAATTTATTTACATGTACTTTCCTAAGTCGAAGTCACTTAAAAAGTCTATTAATTCATTATATGTGCTTTAGTGGTACTTTATTTTATTTTTAGCACGATATAATAAAATTAATAAACCGAAGTCACCCTTGAAATCACCCTTTGGCCGTCGGGTAGACAAAAAGGGCCAAAGGTCTTCGATCGAACTATTCGAGAAAGAGGGACATTACACTCCAAAAAAGAAAGATTAAGAGTGTGATATGTTGTAATTAGTGAGATGACATTGAAATATTGTACATTGATATAGATTACAAATGTTAGATAGAAGTGAATTAAAGAGAATTGCATTATTAAAATTATTGTGTCAAAAACTGTTGTTCCTCTTGGATTCTTATGTTTCAAGCATTATACCTGGAAAACTATGTGGTTTGTATCTACTTTGTTTTAAAGCTAACATTTGAATACTAGTAGGAGTGTCACATAATGAATGTAGGACAAACTATGTTAGCTAGATAAACGAGGAAGATAATTGACAATGTAAATGGGTAAAATGCGTACCATTTACTTCATGAGTGTTAAGTTCATTTGGATTTAAATGTGCTTCTTATGGTTTAGATGATTGAAGCAATCACTTTTTGGATAGTTATTTTGGTTCATACATAAACTCAAATATATATGATAGTAACTTATTATTATTAAACCATATAAATGAAGTTAGTATTTAACCTTTGTTGTACCCTCCCTCTCAATCTAGTCGCATCCAAGTTTGCAAAACTCTAACGTCTTAAGAAATAATTTAATCCTCACAACTAGACTTCTTGTACTACACCTAAGAAAAGTCTTCAAAAGACCATTTCTATAACTTGAGAGTCCTTGTTCAAGCAACAACTATGCGGTGTGACCTTACCATATATGGGGTAAGTAGAACTAACACTTCCTTGGTATCCTAGTGGACCACTAAATTCTTATGAAGTTAGATCTAGGATTAACTTCATCATCGAATGAACTCTTCGTGGGATCCAGATGACACAAATGGAGTTAGTGAACTAGTTGTACTATGCATTAAACTCTTGTTAATGATCTCTTTAGTTCCTCATAGATAAATGTGTTACCTTGGCTAGTAACAACATAACACCTTGGTATTTTACGAAGGTTTTATAGGATAAATATGTTTTCTCACCTTAAACTGATCTATAGTTGGGTGTAGATCCCTAAGTGCAATTGGAATTAAACTAAACCTTGGCTGATTAAGAGGTTAACTTGTGGGTGGAAATTGTAACTAACTCTTAGCAAATGAATTTTTTTGGAAGATGTTGACTTAAGAGAAATGGGGAAACTAAAAACTTGGTCTCGTAAACCCATGTGAGTAATTTCCCTTGGAACCCTAGTGAGTGGCCAAAACCAAGCAAAGGTAGTTGGTGATATTCCTACGATTGATCTCATGGTGAGATTTAAATGACACGAGTGGA
Organism: Taxus wallichiana var. yunnanensis; assembly: GCA_018340775.1. Taxonomy (NCBI): domain Eukaryota; kingdom Viridiplantae; phylum Streptophyta; class Pinopsida; order Cupressales; family Taxaceae; genus Taxus; species Taxus wallichiana. The sequence goes on from CM031237.1 coordinate 441,892,842, forward strand.
GTCTACGTGTCAAAGTACCTACACAATAAACTCTTGTTTTGAACCCCTTTTTTCCTTCTTAGATAAAAGTATTCCCTTAGTGTGTAGTAGCGGATTACCTCATGTTGCTCGAAGGTTTTGTGAGTTAAAGATATTAGAACTCTCTTTTATTGTCTTGTAGTAGGGTGTAGTGTCCACCCTGGAATGCTTTTGAAGTTAATAGATTGTGGGACCTCTCTTAAGGTTATTGTTTAAAGAAAATCGATGCATTTTTACCCAATGATTGAAATAGTTCCTTGGAAGGTATTTGAAATGCATGAAAGTTGTATTATATGTCTCACTTGTAATATGCATTTAATACTTGAGTGTCTAAGAGAAATGAAATGAGTTGTCTCATGTTAGGTTACACTCCTTGTAGTATCGAATCCATTAGTGTAAATTATGTGTTATTTGATTTACAATTGTTCTAAAACAATGCTAATAGTGGGACCAAAGTGAGACCAAAGTACGATGTAAGTGGAAAGAGTATAAGAGTAAATGAGATTTTCGTTTAGGAATAACATCATACCGAAGTCCTTACAACTTAATTAGGTATTCTCATGTTGTTAAAAATGAATATGAATTGCCTTGGTGAGATAAAACTTTTGAGCAAACATAAACTCTTATATATATATATATATATATATATATATATATATATATATATATAAATAAAATTTCAAGATGTGAAAATGTTGAATTGACTCAAACCAACTAGTGAACTATATCAACTATAACAGGAATATAAAGTACCCTAGTGGAGGGAAGTTAATAGGAAGAGGTAACTTGACTCTAAATCTCCTTTAAATATTAGCCTTTCTTCCCCTTGACTTCATGTTATTTTTCCCTTGTGTAATGAGGGTAGAATTTAAACAAAAAAACATATTTGAGAACCCTTACATAAAAACGAGCATCACAAGTTTTGTATGCATTAAATATGTGGCAAATAACCTATTGAGTTATGGGAACTATGGTAAGGGAGAAAGAGTCAAACTAAGAGTGTTTGTTATAAGTTGAATTGTAAATGAAATTAAGAATATGTAGGTTGAGAATGAGAATTTATCCTCGCACGATAAATGCTCTTGGAATTTTAAACGTAACTAGGATGTAACCATGGTAATGACACATTGTGGACTTGCCAATCCTTGGGTCCTTTTTGTGGTTGGATCATTTCTAGTAATTGATCGTTAGGGAAAGTGTGGCATCGACTTGCACCTAGTATTATCATGTTGTCTATGTGGGTCCATGCTTGTGTAAGTGTCTTATGTGATGTTGACTTTCTCTATTTGATCCCATGTGGTGTTGTGTTACAAACAATGAAAGACAAAAAAATTATTCCAAATTTTACTATTGTACTTTAGTGTTGAAATTGTGGGCATTACATTTTTCATGTGGGTACTAAAAACTAGACCTGCGTTCCAAATAAATCTATTTGATTTTTGACACATAATAAATAACAACACATAAGTGGAAACAAAATCTATTACTATGTAACCTCCATCCGCCATGATCGACTCTTCCTACAACCTCTCTATCCCCTGCCATTTCTTCATCATTTCCCACTTTACACGGTCGCCTTTCTTTCTGTCATTCAGGGTTTTATTTATTGATTCCTTGTAGGTTTTTGCTCTAATCGGCAATGTTCCTACTGAAGACGACACTGTCTCTTCACCCATGGGAGACCTTTCCGTTGCGCCAACCAGTGATGCCCCTACTGTTGTTTCTCGTGTTTTTGCTGGTTTCACGTTAACTCAAACATTGTTTGGGGGTCAACGTACTAATTATTTTAGCCTTTCCTTTGGGTTTTAATGGAACATCCACGAAGTTATGGTGGTCACAGAGTCTACTAATTCTTTCTGTAAAAAACAATGTCATGAAAACACTCATGACTGGTCTATTTTTATATTACAAGTTCTTCATCAATAAACACGTGTTGAATATTTATGAAAGAAAATTATCATATTAATCATATAAAATGATTATCTTCCTCTCATAAACTCAAAACATGATTCAAACCCTTCATTCTGTCAATATGCAAGATTCTTTATAATGTTAGTGCCTTACCATGAGTTTTAAGACCATTTGTGTGGTCTTTCACATTCGGTGGATCGTTATGAAGATTATATGTGGCAATTTGGTCTTACCTGAAATGAATTGATGCATTAATCTTTTATTCATCATGAGTGCCTTTATTTATTCAAGGTTAAGAGGCTATATTGAATTCTTGTTGCCAACGTCTTATAGAGAAGATAGATCAAAAGATCTTCAAAAGTATTGATAATATCAAAATCATAGACCACTTACTTGCGTTATGATAGATATTCGAGTAACTTGGAAAGTATAAGTAGATCTGCAAATGTTTTCTAGAGAAAATAGATTAGAAGGTAAGATATTTACAGTTTTGTTTCTTCAAAACTATTATAATATCAAAATTATAGACGACCTACATTCCATATGATAAGAAAACCAATTTGTAAGTTAAACAAAGGGATTTATGCATAGTAGAATGCTTTGTAATTTGTATGTGTAATTCATAAAACCAAGTGAAATTAGTAGTACATTAAAGAAAAAGTTACCCCAAATGGAAATAAATAAATAAATAAATTTATCTTTTACCATGGACGTTATAAAAATATGAATAGTGATATTTATTTATTGATGAAAGAAGTGTCTTAGATTGTTAAAGGTTTTTTCTACATCAAACCACTGAAAGCCTGAACAAGACCGAATTAAGGTTTTTGAGCGCCCTAGGTAGTACTTGGAGCATACCCCCTCCATTCTAGTTGTCCGTCTACCCGTCCACTAACAAATAAAACAAACTAGATAAAAGGTCTCCACCGTTGATTTTCCTTTTGTTTTTAATATCAAATTTTGTATAAAACCTTTATTAACTTATTATATAAATTGACATTTTCAATGATTGGTTATAAATTGTAAATTGCTCAAATGGAATGAGATAATGATTCGGTGAGTAAAAAATAATTGTGAATACTAAAAACCGCTCTATTTAATTCATATTTTTGTACTTAATAATGTGGAATACTAAAAGTTACTATGCTCAAGACATTTTTTCTACTAAGGGTATTCCAAATATGTGTTTCACATGCTAAGCAATTCAATATTTTATAGATAATATTATTTTATAAACAAATATTCAAATATACATTGTAGTTATTCCGCATTTGAGATCCAAAAATATAAAAATGTAATCGAAAAAATACAAACCAATTTAGAATTCAAGTAAATTTCCACCCTTGGTTTACCACATGATGCCCTGTTTTACCTGCATCAAACAAACTAGTAGGAGGAATTGAAGCTCGGTAGGGTGGATCTTTAATGTTCTAGCATAGTTCAAACATGCAACGGGAATTCAAATATTCTAACATCAGAAAATTTGAGCATTCCGTCTATATTCACAAACTCCCTAAAAAAACATGCAAATGCTCAAGAGGTGCTTGAACTAGATGAGGCGTTGAGCGGGAGAGACACATGAACTCGAGTAGATAGGGTGAAGACCAAAGTCTATGCAATCAAATCTAGAGAGAAAACAATGCAAATCAATGTTGAATTTGAACCATATTTAATTTGCGTATAGAAAACCTACCTCTGGACCGATAATCGAAAGAGATAGTATGTGTGAAGTCTAACGACTAGCAATTATATATGCATATTTATTTAATTTATCAGATCATTGTTGAAGCTAGCTTCACATAGCCGACCTAGACGTCTCCTCTCGACGCCCCCTACTCATCAAGCACCCTAGGCAACCGCCTAGGTTGCTTAGAGCATGAAACGCCCCAAGGATGAATATGATAAAGCTACTCTTGAGCTAGGGAAGAATGTGGCATGATACACAATTTATGTACAAACATAGAGAAAACTTGCATTATCAATGTATCTTACAACATAAAGTAGCAAACTACAAATTTGACTGCTAGGAGGTGGAAGGAAAATCTTCGCCGCATCATATGTACATGTCATGAATGCTATATGATCTATAGTGTGGTTATTCGTATAGAGAATCCGCAAAATGGGAATAGTAATATGATTAATTTGGCAATGCCTCCTATTTTGTACTAGTATTTAAGTAGCAATACCATTAGTTTTGTTGAACTATTTGATACTTCTCTTTCACATTCTTCACCCCGAGTTGTGTAATTTGGATTCATCGGTGGCTCTTATTTTAGACATGGAATATTTTTATAGATAGATTCTCATTTAGAAGTTACAATATAAGTAAATCTCGGTCAAAAAAAGATGATAATGGGTAAATTTTGCAATGTACCCAAACCATGTAACTCTAAAGTCCCTAACAGATGGCTTGTCTTCCTAGACAACAAGACTAACACTACCAACCTAGCAAGGATCAATTGGTAACAATGAGACAAAGCCTCTAAAGACATTAGGTTGATAGAATACATTTAAAGCAAATTTAGTAGAAGAAAGCCATTTACTTAGTAAAAGGAAAGGTGCTTTTAGGGCTTATGAAAATCCCTCTACAAGATATTATGATTTTTTATTTTACTATTTACTATTTAAATTATTCTTTTAATAAATGGATACATCCCTATTCAAGTGGAAGAGGTGTTTCCCACATCCTCAAATAGAGGAAGGAATAGAGTGCATCTTTAACATGGTCCTTAATATTGTAAATGAACTCTTGTGGGAACTTTGTCGAGGATATTAGACTAAAGTCTACCCGATGAGGTGGCTTCCCCATCATTGAGAAGTATAGGATTATAGTTACTCCTCCAAAGAGTTTGAAATCTAAGGTGAAATAATGTCCTTCAAAGATGTTAGCCACTAATTGCTTTGGCTTTCCTTGGTGTAGAAAGAAGGTTTCTCTATAGTGGTAATGAAGGAAAGAAATGTTGGCTATAATTATAATCCATATGATTTTATGGATACAATGGGGTTATATATGAGGAATGAATTTCATATTGAGGTGGGTTGGTTTTAAGCACTAAAATAAATTATATATTCAATATTTTTTTGTATTAACTTATGTTATTAACTATAGGTAAATTGAGTAAATTTGATAAATAGTGGGCATGTTCAACGATCAATGTTGTATAAACACTTCCGAGAAAATAACCCTCACTAAATATTGAAATTTAAAATAATGGTAACTAAGTCATATTATATTAAACACCACGAGTGAAAAATAGGAACTATCACATTAACATAGCTTCATTCCCAAAATGCATAGATAATGTTTCTAAGATGCAACACCCTTCATGTCCATCTTCCCTAAAATAGACTATCTCGATGCTCCCCTCATACAACAATAGAACACCTTTATGATCTTTGAGATTCCTTTCAGATCCATGTGATCTCTTATACATTGCAGTTGACATCCCAATTTCCTAACCCTTGTTATGATAACATCATACATTCTCATAGTTTTTCGCATTGGAGAATGAAGAAAATAACCCTCACTAAATATTGAAATTTAAAATAATGGTAACTAAGTCATATTATATTAAACACCACGAGTGAAAAAATAGGGAACTATCACATTAACATAGCTTCATTCCCAAAATGTATAGATAATGTTTCTAAGATGCAACACCCTTCATGTCCATCTTCCCTAAAATAGACTATCGATGCTCCCCTCATACAACAATAGAACACCTTTATGATCTTTGAGATTCCTTTCGAGATCCATGTGATCTCTTTATCTTATTGCGATTGACATCCCAATTTCCTAACCCTTGTTATGATAACATCATACATTCTCATAGTTTTTTCGCATTGGAGAATGAGGAAAGAGCAACTTCTTTGAGAGCGCATTATTTGTTTATTTCAAGCTCCTTTCATGGTGAAAATAATAGGAGATTGTTATTTATTAATACGCTGGGGAATTTCTTTTTTTCAATGCCAAATGCATGAAATCAAGATGGAATATTAAGAAAGTAGTATCATATACGAATCTCATTCCTCAGTTCTATTACAAGTAAATTAAGGGATTCCCCTCACCCATGTCCTACAAGGAAATCAAATTAGGTGCATGACTATTCTACAAGTTTTATCATGTGTAGGTAACTGTTGTTTTCCAAATATAGAATTCATGGGATGGAGCTTTCATTTGAGGTTGCAAGTATAAAATTTATATTCTCATTGAATATGCATGACATGCAACTGCATTGTCATGTCTTATATCTATGTGTATCATTTGTTTTATTGTTTTATTCCACTCATTGTGATTTACAATAGCTAACTCTCACCTCCTAAGAATAACTAGATTTGTAATATGTATGGGCGATCCTTATCTAGCACGCACAAATGTGGTGGGTCCTACGGTTTGGACCAATCATAAATTTAATTGAAAAAATATTAATTTATTTCCATTTTCTCATTGGTCTAGACCGTAGGGCCCACCACGTTTGTGTGTGCTGGTTACGGTCATCTATATGTATAAAACCAAATTTAGTCATTGCACTTGACTTAGTGTGAAGATAATCTTCATTATATCTAGATATAATTTCCCATATAAACATTTCAAACTTAAAAACAATACTTTCAAATGAACACCCCATCACAACAATTCATAATGAGATCTTTCTTGGTCGATTGGGTGCAAGTCATTAGGGTTGATAACCTTCTCTGAAGATTTCAAAAATAATAATATTCAAAATGTAGTTTAATTTATCTTTTTGTATCTTTGAGGAAATATTTATTTGTGGCATAAGATTTTGTTGATCGAAAATTAGAATAAGTGACTCATTTAATCAATGCATTGTTTTTGGGTGCTTTAAAAATGATCTCGATTTTCCCATAAAAATTAAAATTGGTTTTTAAATGTCAAATAGAATTCAAAACTCATAAACATAAAATAAATAAATAAAAATTGTAGTAGATAATGCAAACCACGTGTTAATGGATTTCACCTAATTTGAGCTTCGTCTTTGGGTCCGTAAAATCTCTCTGAATCAGTCTATTATAATGTAAAAATTAATTTTTCCAATAAATAATACATCAAACTCTTTCGTGGTCTACTACTATTCTTTAGAATATCGAATAAATCCATCGAACCCGCCTCAAAAAGATCCTTACAAAGTAAAACTCTCTAATTTTGCTCACAAGCACTCCTAATAGAAATTTGGACATTAAAAATTACCCCTCATATTTTCCCTTTCATAACATTTGAAGCCCCTTGGGCTAGCAGCTAATGCCTTATCATGTTTCCCGAGTAGGGGGTGCCAACCCTCGAGGCACTTACCTTTTGGCATGGTTAGATTCATAAATCAAGGATAGAGATAAATCATTGGTCACATTTTCTAAAATTAGGTTTGTAACCTAATGGAAAAGAGCTTCAATTTTCAAATGATTTGTCATAAGTTCAACCCCACCTTCCATGTCAATTCTTTTGATTCAGCCTTATCTATTTTATATGGGACTATATCCCATATTCGTCATATGTAAGATTATTAAAGTCTTTACTAAGCCTTACTTTGTAAGGTAAGCTGTATGGCTTCACCATGCTTTTCCCTTTTTTTTGTTAGCCCATTGGGCTCAAGACTTAGCTTGCCACACCACTCACTCATTGGTGGTTGATTCTTGTGATGAGTTTTGTATGAATGGTGGGTTGTGTGACTCGGTCGCGATGAGGTGGACTCGGTGGTGACAATGTGGATGTTGAGCTAGTTGGTGGCTCGGTTGTGGTGTTGTGACTATGTAGATCAACCTCGAGATTTCCAAGATAGATATATCGGTCTTTAGCAAAACATTGTGGTTTAGTCCCATGTGAAATACAAGTTAGTATTCAAATGTGTTCATAAAAAAACTCTCACTATGAAATGTGAAGATAGGAAGTAGGCCCCCTCTAAAAAAGAGTAGAACTGCCAATTTCTTTGGGCCCCAATCAACATATAATGTGGGCCCGACATTGACCATTAAAGACCATAGGCTAAAACCAAAGACCATATTTTTCTTGAACATACTCTAACACTTGTCATCACGTTAGTCGCCTACTTGTCTATCTCGATCATGCCAAAGTACACATGAAAAATGACATGGGTTCATTATGCACTCGACTTATCGAGGTGGGGATGAGATGACCAAAATGTGGAAGATGTGATGGATGCGAGATGTGAATTCATGGTATACACTAGATATGTGGGGATGACTACATTGATATTCAAAGGTCGAGTAACTCAAAATTTATTGACTTTCAAATACAAAACATGCTCGTCGAGGAAAACGAAGTCTTTTCTAATATCGTTTTGTGGAATGCTACGATCAATACCTAAATCTCCTGATCTATGTCAGTTTAACCAAATATACTTCAGCCTTGTTGATGGACTATGGGGAAATTCCCATCCGTATCTACATACTCCTCTCTGAGAGGGTCATGCAAAGGTTTAGACGATGGACAAAGAGAGTAAATTAAGGGTTTGAATTTCTAACTCGGTTCTCTTGGTTGGCCCAAAATGCTCAACTAAAGATAGTTGTTCATTTAATGCATCAAGTTGGCTAACAATCTGTGGGTGAAAAGAAGTAGATTGGAAAACTAGCACTCGTAATCCTAAATCTATGTCTCCTTGATATCGATCGATGTCGGTGGGTGAATGATTGGCTTGAAAATCCGCCTATGAGGTTAGGCAAGATCGAAATGGTCATGTATGACCTTCATCTCATGAGTAATGGAAAGGGAATATAGATAAAGGGTCGAGGAAAAATAGAGTATAAGGAGTGGTAGCGAGAATTCATAATGACTAAGTTTGTTGTTTCTATTTGAGTTCTTAAACTACACTAAATCCTAATATAAAAAAATAATGGAAAGAAATATGATTTAAATAAAAGACAAGTATATTTGATCTTATAATTTACTAAATTCCTTCACCGTTAGTTAAATAAAATAAATACAACTATCTATTCTATCTATTTTATCTTTTTAATAATGTTTTTAAAAGGAAAATAATTAAAATGAACTAATTAGCTAATGTTTTTGTGCTTTATGGATTATTAAAAGAAAATAAAATCTACCGCTTTAGACACAAAGAAATGATTTAAATTAAATCTATTTCTTCTTCTAATTAAAATAAAGATAAAACAAGGAATAACCAGATGTGGTTATTACTCTTTTTTACAAGGTTGTTTGGTAATACTACTCTAAGGAGGAAGTTCTCAAAATGTTATTAATATGGTAAAATAAAACTTCCCGTCACAGAGATTTTTCCTTAAGTTTTCGAAAAAGGAAGCTTCTCAGAAGAAATTTCCTCTTCTCTGAATAAACCATCCCCAATGTAGAACTAATTATCAATTCACTAAAAGAAATAAACAATAAAATAAATTCTAAGATTTCCCCACTTCTTCCTCGTTGAGCGAGATCCACATGAAAAAGTCGGGAAGAAGTTATCAAGGGAAGAATCTTTAAAGAAAAAAATATTTTGAAGTAAATAATGGATTAGGAAATGTAGACGGAAGTGATGGAATATTCTGCTTTTAATAACACAACAAATAACTTCCTTTAATTCTAATGAACAATGCCTATATTAAAGCTTTAAAGAATTGAATTACATCCCCAACTTGGTCAATATAGAACTGTGGTAGCTTGTCCCAATGATTTTGATGATGCATCCAATGTCTCCTTAGCTTCAGACTCCTTCCAATATGTGAGCTCCAATTGATCTAGGTGAGAAAGGAAATGGATATCATAAAGAAATCAAGAAAACAAGTGGCTGGTTATGTACAAGGAAGGTAGTATTTGGAATGTGAGTAGAATGGAAACAAGAAAAATAACTAGCTATATATACAACAACCTCTTAAAAATCGGGAAGCATAACACTTATCAATAATAAAAAATTGACCAACCCATGATACAAATAAAAATCCCTTTTGATAATTTGTTGAGGAGGAAGATGTTAAGAAAAAATGTCGATCAAGAAAAGATCAATCATCCAAAAGAGAAGCATAAAACATATTATTTTTAGCAAGAAGGAAGGAGAAATCCAAGACCTTTCTAATGAGCCTATTTTTAGCCAATTTGACCAAGTAATGTGAGAGAAAATAAAAATTAATCAAAACACGCATTGAAAAGCACATGTTTTAGTTTTTGTGTAAATGGTTACAAGACCACCCCTATTATGAGAGGGGAAATCCTATAACAACCACTCTTTCAACAAGGGCGATTCTGCATTGCCACCCAAAAATTAATGCCAATAGCTAAAAGTTCCCTTGTAATCAAAATTGAAGTTTAGGAACAAAGAAAAGGGATTTAGTTTTGTTAAAAGAGGGATATAAAGGGGAGAGGGATGGATCTAGATCTCATTATCATCTTGGAAGGAATTTTTTCATCATTGTAGATGATTCGCATTTCAATGTTGCACCTTGTCATTTTTAGATTCTTACATATTAACTCCTCGAAATAGCATTTTAGCCATGAATGGGAAAAATTTGATATCCTAGATTGGCGCTTCCTGAATTGGGAGGTTCAAAACTACTTGATCTAGCCATGTGTCAAAATTATGTTATCTAGGTATTCCCGCCGCCTAGAAAAGGATGGGAATCAAGTGCAGTAATAAAACAAGATCAAAAATTTTTGTAAAGAAAAGAAAAACTACTACTTCTTGTTTGTGTGGGGGTGAGAAATCTATCTTCTCCACCATCATAAATGTTGCACAATATTTCCCAAAATGATGTTATAAAGACAAAATACTTTGTATATATCACAATTTTACTACGTTTAGAGTTCATTTTTGACATACTCGCTTGTTATTTTTAAGGGGATTCTTATTTTTGTGACCATTTCATGCACACGTATAGTCAAATCGATGGGAATTCAAACACGATAACAATGGATCCACCTTTGGTAGTGGTGGGGATGAGGAACATGTTAGTTACGATTACTATTGTCTTTTTCCTTGTGTTTATATTTTCTTTTGAAATGAGCTTTAGAGAGAGGGGATTTTTAGGAATTTTATAGTTAAAATTATTGTTAGGGGGTGTCTCCTAGAATATGTAATTTATTTTTTTCAATTTTTTTCCTTTTGTAGTATTTTTAAGAATTTTTTGTGTTAAAGGAAAATAGTTGACAATCGGTGTGACTTCTTTGTCCTTGTGGTTGCACAACCACTACTCTTCACATGGGTGATTGTGAAACTATCGGACCAATTTGTAATCTGCATTGTGATTGTGCAATCATTGTGATCATTACATAATTGTTGCGGTGGTTTTGTAATTGCAACTCTATAAAGAGGGGCGGTTACACAACCCTTGACTGTGCCAAGGAAAAGATGGGAAGAAAAATGTTTTCTTCTTTTTTACTTATTGTTTTCATTTCTTTTAGAGTTTATGACCTTGAGGAGGCATTATAATGTTCCTTTGTTGATTTCTTGTTGGCATGCGATGCCTACATTTTGTAGTGAATATCTCAAGAGAAGGATTATCATGCAAGAGTGCTTCCATTGTTGACTCATGTCGAGAAAGGGGTTCTTAAGAGGATAGTTAAATGGAATTTAGTACAAATCATTACAATGGTTGCACTTTTTAGTAGGATACTTTGTGAATTTTTTTCCTATTCGGATGTAGATTAGAATACCTTCCGATTCGTTGGTATCTACCGAGAGTGGACAATTACACTAGAGGATGTCTAATGCAACATGTACTATGACTAATGTAGACATGGTTATAGATCCTTATAAGGATATGTTAGGACTTTGGGGTGGAGAGGATATTACTTTGGCTACTTGCAAAACCACGACATAGCTTATTAACCATGCTTGATGTAGAGATATTTACTGAGAAACATCAGTGCCTTAGTAGTTTTTCGGCCAATATATGTATTCTCTTCATGCGGTCCAAACTGAATTTAGAGGCAATATAGAGGCCAGAGAAAGCCGCTTACTAAGGTAGTGGTGGAATGTAGTAATACCATGAGTATTGATAGGGGAACATAGATCCATGCCTATGCGGTCCACTAGAGGAAGGGTGAGGCCACTTGCAGTACTAGAGATTGGAGGAGTAACCGTAGAGGGAAAAGAGGAGAAGGACGCTCTAACGATCTTCAAGTCAGAGGATAGGTAAGATCCTAACTGGCTAGGGAGTGGAGAGGATGTGAAAGAGGTCAAGAGAGAGGAGGGAAAAAAGGCTATGCGTGTGTGTTTTGTACCCATTACTGTGGAGTGGAAAGAGCTCACTAGGTGGATAAACCTGGACTAGTATACCTTTTCTTTTGGTTTGTCATGAGATGCCCCATTGGTAGATCCAAGACTCATAACCCATGCCGGTAGTCATATTGATGTATTCACACCTACCTCATTCTGATGTGTTCATGTCTACCTCACACACAACATGTGAGATTTCTTGTATGCAGATAAAAAATGTAGTAATGAGACATCATGTTGATTATTATTGTGAGATGCTCATATCAGGACTGTTTACGTGGAGTGGGGCTACCGGTACTACAGAGTCACATAGACACTTGTACATATTCCCGTGGTTCTTCGCAGTATTCATTACATGGAGGTTCCCAAGTGGGACCTAAGAGGCCTTGATATAATATCCGTAGTAGGATCTTTTGACCAATTACTTCCTATAAGTCCCGAAAGGATGGATAGACAAAGCTCCTTTATTGTTTAGCCTCATTTTTGTGAAAATATCATTTTTTTGGATTTTGGCTCATGATTGAGCATTTTGACCACACTTGTCCTTTCGTGTGATGGTATTGTACTAAAAATATGATGGATGTGTGTGTGTTATATATATATATATATATATATATCATTTTAGCTCAACACTCTCTTGTATATTTATTTTTCATGGTATACTTCATTTGTGAACTTTGAAAGATGAGAATTATTTTATGTTCTTTATTTTCGTTAAATGAATGTTGTTAATGCACAAAACTATCACCCTTGGATTTCATCATGGAAGATCAATATGTTTGGCTAACATGGTATTGTCTCCAAGTGTGGGAACTTGCATCTTGAGACAAAACTCTAGAGAAAGTTAGTTCCTCTACCTATAATTAATGTTAACACTATTCCTCCAACTCAAAACACAACTACCTAAGCCTAAACTAGTCATTGGGACCAGAGTTAGAGAAATTACATGAAAAGAAATCCTAGGCTAAAAGAGAGTTGATATCACCAAGACAAGGGGGATGAACACTCTCTATGAGGGAAAAATGAGAAGGAAATGGAGAAAGAGAGTGTCGATAGACTATAAATGCATTTAACACTCAATTTCTCACACAAAATACAAAAATAATGGAGAAACTTGCAAATGGGAAGCACATACACAACCTATCATAACAAAGAGAGAGGCAAGAATGCAATAACCATCAAAATAGGGAAAAGAAAGAGCCACAAAATTAGATATTAATTCTTAAAGAGTATGCACAAACCATTTTTATAGTGATAGAAGGTATAAAATGCATTGTAGAAACCCAAAATGGAGTCACGTAACCTATATCTACTCGAACAACATTTTGGCATGATGCCCCTATAAATTGAGAGAGTACAACACTTTACAAATGAGAGATTTTCCAAATATATAGAAAAACAAGGAGATAAAGAGGAGGAAAGAGAGAGATCACTATATTTTGAAATGAACAACCGAAAAATGCCATAAATTCTGTAAAATGTACATGGGAACCTCATAATGCCATTTATCCATGTCATTTGACCTTCAAGATAGAGTATGTACACCATGAAGCATTAAATATGTGTGGTTGAACTATAAAAATGCATCTTTTAACTTCCAAACCCATTTTTTACATTTTTTACCATTAAAATACATCATTTTATTTATTTCTTTATATCAAAATGAAGCGAGAAAGTTACAAAGCTACCAATTTTGTACAATTTGGAGGTCGGAATTAGAAGTTATGGGCAAAACACCAAACCTTTTTCGTCTTAGCCTCTAGGTGGAGTTTCGAAGAATAGATGGAAATGAAATGAAATGAAAGAAATGAAAGATTTTAATGACGTCCACGTGACTGAAGAGTCAAAGGGACCAAGAAAAGTAGAAGCATTAAGTGAAACCAAGTTCTTTTCCAAAGCCTCTCGCCTCTTTGTGAATCTTGAGCACAAAATAAGCAATCCTTTGAAGCTTTGCTTCCTCAAATAACTCATCTAGGTTGTCCACTTGTAAGTCATTTTCGTCTTGGAAGTGGATGTCGTCATATCCTGATCATTCCATGATGAAGTGACATTTTGTTTCAACAACCCCTGTACTGCAGAAAAGACAAGTTCTCCTTTCCCACTCTACTTTGGGAATAGTCCATCTGCCCATTTCACAACGAAGATGATGTGACCCGGTCCTCAACTGAGCCAAAATAATCCTAGCCTTACCTTTGATATCCGCCCTTAAATAAGCTTTGTTATCGTGAGCCCAAGTGGGGTTGAAATATTTGATATAGTGTGCTTTCTTACGACCAATATTTTCTGTCCACATGATGTTCCTAAACTTCTCCGCCACATAATTTTTTATTTCCCTATTGTTGTTAGGGCATTCTTGGAAATGGATGCCCCACTTCTCCATCTAATTGGTGTTCAGCTTCATCTAAGTTTTCTTTCTGCACTCTAGGTTATCCTCTATAACCATTTTGGGCCAACGATGATTGTCCATGCTTTCCACTTTTTTCAAATAGCTTATTAGCCGAGTGATTGCCGAAGCTTCCATTGGTAAGATACCCGCTTCAGCCAGTAAAATCTCATAAGGAACCGTTGATTTAACCTTGAGAGTGCTTGTGATTAAATGTTTTTGGATTCTTTCTACCTGTCTCCACCCATGCTTTGACATATTACTTCCCTAGACTTCACACCCATAAAGGGCCACCGGAGTGACCAACAGACCAAAGAGGGTTTTCTTAGTATTCCAGTCCCAAAGCTCAGCTTTCCTACATCTATTTTGGAGCAAGTATGATGCTTTCCAACCTCCTTGAATTCTTTTTTCTCTACATGTTTCCCAACTCAATTTGTGGTGAAAATCAATCCCCAGATATTTATATTCTGTAACAATTTCCAATGGCCTCCCTTCAAAAAGAAAGTTAGTATGTGTCCCTTTCCTTTTTAGAGAAAAAATCATGATTTTTGTTTTGTCGATGTTCACTTGCATCCCGACTTCCTGGCAAAAGAGTTCTAAAGCTTTTAGATGCTCTCTCAAACCTTGAGTTGTTGATATTAAGATAAGGTCATCAGCATATAAGAGCAGCTTCACCACATATTCTGCCAACTGAACACCCCCTCCCTCGGTATTGTGTAACCATTCTTCAAGCTTGTCAATGTATAAACCAAACAAAGTGGGAGAAAGAGGGCAGCCTTGTTTGACACCAATGTCACTACCAAAACATTCGACATGCCTTCTCTAGTTCTGATTTTAGCTCTGACCTGCTCATAAAGCCTGTGCACTGCAACTCTAAACTCGTCTAGAATCCCAAGTTCTTCCATCCTGTTCCAAAGTTTGTCACGAGGGACCGTGTCAAATGCTTTTTAAAGTCAACAAAACAGCAAAAAGCTTCCTCACCTTGTGAATCCCAAACCTTTTCAATCAAATGCCTAAGAGTTATGCAATGATCAATGGTTGAATGTTTAGGTTGGAAGCCTGCCTGTCCTTTTGCTCTTTTACCCTCTCTTTCTGCCCAATTGCTGATTCGGCGCTCTATCATGCCCCCAAACAACTTACCAAACAGAGGATTGATCATAATGGTGCGGTAGTTAGAAGGGTTATTGGCATCCCCACTTTTAAATAGAGGAATAACCACACTGGTCGTCCATTCTATTGGGAACCCTACTTGATTTACATTATTGAAGATTGTTCTGATATGTGGAGCAAGCACCTCGACCCCCCATTTTAAAAATTCAGCTTGTAACCCATCAACATCTTGTGCTTTTCCATTTGCTAGCTTTTGAATGCCGTATTTGATGTCGTCTTCTGAGAATAGCTTGACTGAAGTCTGGAGGATGGGAGGGCTATCCTGTTGAAGAGACCGCTCGTATAAAAGCTTCGCATATTCTAACCAATGTGCTTCTGTGATATTGTTTTCTATGTGTGTTTTCTTTTGTTGCAACTCCTCCAAAATCCTTTGGGATTGTGTTTTCCGAGAGCAATTAATTCCGACCTCCTTCTATTCACATAGGTTTCTTTTTTGTATTGAACCAGTCTCTTATAATTCTTTTTATTTATTTTATTCCCTCCACTTTCTCTCATAGCTCTCTTGGCAGCCTTACAATCCTCATCATACCATGGATTAGTGGGAAAAGTATTTGCAGCTCCCTTTCTGGGCTTAGATCTTTTGCAAGCACCTAAAGCCTTGTGAATTAAAGGTATCATTAGATTACTGCCAACACACCCCCTTGCCCCCTTGATCGTATTGCACTTTAAATCAATTTTTGCCGATTGAAATTGTTGCTCAAGGGCAGCCAAAAAGATTTCCTGATTTTCTTTATTCAAAATGATTTTGCCTTGTTTTGGATATGACTCTGGCAAGTGATGGCCTTGGTTTCCTTGTTGTTGATTTGTACTAGTGGCAAGTTTGATTAAGAGAGGTTTATGATCAGATTTGAGCTCAATAGGAGAATCCCCAATTTCGAACTCGAGCAGTCTACAAATAGAACTTTGAGTGCAGATAACATAGTCCACAACACTTTGACCATTGTACGTTTTGCAAGTGATATTTCCGGATCTAGGCCAAGTCTTCATGCCATTACAAATAACCATATCGTGTAGGCTACATAGACCTAGGAGCTCAACCCCGAAGAGCGTCACCCCTCCATTCCCATCTTGGGATATTCTTTCCCAAAACTTGTCATCTGCCTCATCAAGCCAAAGTGGATTTCCATCGTCACCTTTGGTGTTGTCCAGCTGAAGAGATTGATTATTTGCCGTTCTTGCATTAAAATCTCCCATCATAATAATTTCTCCGTCAGCACTAAACAAAGAAATGTCTTTTTTTATTGAAGCATAAGGGTCCTCACTATCTAAATTTCTTTTCTTATATGTCTTTGATCTTTGCGGAGCAAAGTAGCAAGCAACCAATCTGATAGTTGTCTTGTTATCCGCTATTTTCAGCCATATATATTGCTTATTTGCATCTTCTTTTTCCACTTTAACGACCCCAAGCCATGTATCCTTGATTAGAATTGTGATTCCTCCATGCCCTTTCCCTGTCTCATTCCCTTCATTCCAAACTGAAATTTTCTTGTATCCTTCAAAATCTGGAACTCTGCAACCATCATGTTCATGCGTTTCCGTAAGGATTATAATATCTTTCCCCTCTGCTACGGGCCCCAAACCAGGTCCTCTTCTCCACGGGTACCCCCTGCAATTCCAACTTACTATATGCATAGGATCCCGTGGGGCCCCGAATTCCTATTTCTTGTTTGTTGAATACTCGCTGATTTGAGCTTTGCCATTCCTTAATTGTGCCCATTTTCCTGCCTCTCTTGCCTTTTTCACTTTCTCCCATTCCTTCTTACGATCTTCTTGTTGTGCGAATGTCAAATCCTCGTCTAGATATATATGTGTGCCTCGAAGAAGCCCCCTACTTTTTAGAATAGCTTGCTTGTCTTCTATATTTCTCATGACCACTCGCACATGTCGATCTCTTCCTCCTTCTATTCCCTTGCCAATCCTATTAGCTTGTTGTATATATCCTGTCCATTTCAACTGATCTTTAAGAAAATCCCTTGTCAATATGTCAGTTCTCTCTCTTTCACCAAAATCTCTCAAACCTTTGATAATAAAATTTAACGCTTTGTCCTGCTGATCTTTTTCTTCTTTTATCTGAAATTTGACATGTTTCTCTAAGGCTTGCCTTTGTTCGCTTGTTGATCTGCTTACCAATTGTGACCATGTTTTGGCCTCCTCTATCTGATCTTTTAGTTGATTTTCTTTTATTTCCAAGTTTTTGATTGTTTCTTGAAATTCCTTTACTTGTGTTGTTTCCTTTCCTTTTGCCATTTCAGTGTTTTTTTCTCCCGCTGCTTTCAGCTGACCTATGTCGTGTTTTAAAGCAACTAACTCTTGTTGTCCTCTTTCCATGAGGTGTTGTAGAGTTAGAACCTGCTCTTTGAGAGCTTTATTTTCCCCTTCTAGCTTGTGTCTATGTTCTGCACATTTTCTTCTTTCAATGTCTGCTTGTAACATCTGATTTTCTAAGAGTCCCAGTCTCTCTTTCATGCTCATGAGTTCAGTTACATACAGTGCGGAAGACCAAAGCAGAGGCGTAGATGAAGGACTATATAGTTGTTTGGGGTCTTGCATCACCTCCTCTCGTTCCTCGCTGGTTTTTGCAAAATTTTCTGATTTGTTCAGCTTTGTAGCCTCTCTCCCTTCCTTATACACTATTTGCTTTCCTTGAATAAGTTGATCCTTGAAGACAAAAGTACCTTTGTTGTTTGTCGTTTTAGGTAGAATCAAAGTTAGATTTTTCTTCTGGGTTTGCCTTAACTTTTTGGCTTGTCTGCGCCGCAAAATCCCCTTATATTGCTTTGCATTCACAAAAACTAGCTTGTTCCCTGTCCCCAGTGTATGCTTTTGAGAGTTTCCTGTATTTCCTGCATTTCTGTGTGCTTCTGCTAAATATGTGATTTGGACCATTGTATACTTCGTATCTCTTTGTTTGGGTTGTCGTTGGGAAACTCGTGTTTAACCATGGTTTGCTTGACTTGTTTAGACTGAGCGTGTCGGTTTGAGCCCTCGGAGAAGAATCCACTCCCGGTTGCCTCTCTGACCCGGCCCACTGTCGCCCTTCGTCATCCATGCCGACCCCACTATCTCGCACCTTATGCATGCTTATCTCCATGCGATAATCACCACCCGCCGCTAACTGCCCGCCCGCTCATCTCTCGCCTTCCTTGGAACGAGGGAACATTCCATGTGGGTGATTTTTTTTTAACCTTTGTGCATTGCTTGGACGTAGAAAGAGAGTTTTTCGAAAGTTGTGGAATATCCGTTTGTGTCATCAATGCACATATCTCTACTCGGAAAATTATGCGGAGTTTCAGGGAATTTCCAGAACGATTGAACATGTTTGTAAGGACCATGTTTTCCAATCACTGTGTTTAGACAAGAAATTGCAGAGGTGTTGGTTATAATGGGAGTGAGGGCCATACTCAGAAGGTTTCAAATTAGTTGCTTACGTTCCCTATCTTACATTGTTAGCCAGATCGGGGTTCAAGGAACTCACTTGAACATTCGAACCATTTCAAAAGTGTCATTCAAACTGAATTTTCTCTTTGTGGTTCCCTATTTCCCCATTTTCTTGTAATTTTCACCACTCGGCGAATATGAGAAACGTCGAACGCGTTTGAAGTTTCCCAAATAATCCAACTTATCCACCTTTCAAGTAGGCCTTATTTAGCCAACATGGGGTTACGAGGGGAATGCAAAGAACATAGGAACATTTCCATTGGTGCCATATAACCCCGATTCATCCGATTCGACTACTTTTACGGACCAAGTGGTAATGCGGGAAATCGGGGAATGATATAACTATTCCCTCGAGTTCCTCAAAAGGCCGACCTCGCACAATCATCCCCTATTTTTTAAGAATTTGGCTAAATATTTGTGGTATGGCCTAACAAGAGGGAAAGTAATGCCATGAACAGTGAGAATTTTCCCAAAACATGATTTTTTCCTAAAATTTGATCAACTCCCTTCTCAAAAGGCTCAAAAAGAGTTCTAGAAGATGAATTTTTGCCCATGACTTGTCAAGAACACCAAAAAAAATAGCATGGGGTGCTGATTTTGGATAACAATTTAGTGACTCGTAGATATCTACCTACTAGATAGAATTTTAGTGGCCTTAAAGCATCCATTTGGCATGGATTCAATTTAGAAAACTTACAAAAACTGGCCCGATCCAAAAACTTTAAAATTCTTACACCTGGATCTGCATGGACTCAGAGATGACCTAGAATTGCTTGAGGTGCTCTTGGAAGCTGATTTATTTTGAGTTATGAATATGAATATGAAATTATCCCAAAACTCGATTTTTCTCCAAGGAAGAATCATGGAGAACTCTAATTTCATATTATCTTGGGTTTGAATGAATGCACCTTGAAGCTACCAAAAAACACCTTGTTTACACCATCGAACCTACTTTGAATTGCCTTTCATGCAACAACAAAGTCCCAAAACTATGCAAAAACATCAAAAATCATAAATTCTCGAAGGGGAAACATGTATAATGTGCATAAGAACTTGTTTTTCAATAAACGAACCTAAACTACACCTACTCTAACGAAAGGCAAAGGAACCTAAAAAATCTAGAAATTGGTTAGGAGAAATAACTTCCTTCTTTACAAAATTGGACCGCGTGACCAGTTTTGCAAAAACATCGTCTTTAACGAGATTGGAAAACTATCTTAGAACTGATTTCCCTTCCCATTTCTCAAAGCATCAAATTTGAAAAGAGAATGGATACCTCACCGAGTTGCTATGCATTTTTTTGGAGGTGTTGAAGCTTACCTTTGATGTCTTGATGATCTTCCTCATTCTCTACGAGGTAAGTATGAGTGGTTGTAGCTCCCATTTTGGCTCTAGAATAGATAAATATCTTATTGGGAAAGCTATCCTTTGAATTGTATGGCTAATCCTTGTGCTTTTCCCATCTTATTTGCATAAAACTCCATGAATGGAGCTGTTAAAAACACTTTCTTATTCATTGTGGATGTATGCAATATTTTTTGAACTATGTTCTTCTTCTTCCACAAACAACTCTACCTCTTTTGGGTTTTCAACCCTCCACACTAACATGTAGATTTTCCTCATTTGCTTGGATGATTGTAAACCGATATGAACTTTGTTTTTCTTCTCCTTACACAAACACCATTGATTCCACACTTGCACTCTCATCTTCTTAATCAAACAAGGAGTGTGAAAGTTTAAACTCACCATCCATCTCATCAAGGAGCGTGTTTGAAATCTGATATGTTCTTTGGTTTGATTCTTCAAACAACTCAGCTTCCTTTGTGATGATTTTTGATTTATCAATTAGGTTTTCCTTTTCTTCCTCATCCTTGAGAAAGAATTTAGAAAGATCAAACTCATCCTCTAGGCTCTCATGAAAATAAGATTTATCAACTGGTTTGAATTCATATTTTGCAAGCTCTAAAACTTTTGATTTTCCCAAGGATGGAGGCAAAGAAAGGTCTACAATTTCACCACCAAAGAGAGAAAGAAACTCTATATAATCTCCTCTGCATCCAAAGCCTCTGAATATGATTTTATTTCATGTTTATCTGATTTTTTTAGAAAAATTATAAAAATCCATGAATATGGTGTCAACATACACACTACATTCATAGAGAGAGATTGTTTATCATTATCCTCTTGCTTGTTCTCTTGATAAAAATATCCTCCAATGCAGACCTAAACAAACTTGATGAACTAATATGAGATTTACTAATTTCTTCTAGATGAGAGCTTTGTTTGAAATCAAAATCTTATCTCCAATCCTTCAAAATTTGCATCTTATGTAGAGTAATATTTAATGGAAACTCTTAGTTAATTCACGAATATTCCATTTTTAATTTTTCTTTTGGAAAACTTTTAGGTGTAGGGATCAAAGTTAGTCTCCGAAATTATTTGGGTTCAAGTTATATTTAGGGGTTGGTTTTCCTAGCATTTACTCCAATAGCTGAATTTTTAATCAAATCATCATTAGCATGAAATTAAAATTTGTAAAATTCACCTTCATATATATAGTGATTACAAATTTACAATTTTGAATATCAAGTACACATCAAATATTATTTGTAATTATTTTACACATGCTCATGGTCTTCGGGAATTGATGATCGACATTGACTTTGTATTTTAACCCTCGAACATTAAAGGTATTACGTGTGCATCTCACCCCATCCTCAACTTGGCTCTAGGTGTGCAATTTTAATTGCTAGTAACAATCAATCGTATCGCTTATAACCTCTCACAACGAAAAAAATTACGGTGATAATTTATTTAAAATCTATACATAGCAAGACGAGATGAGAGATAAGATAAATCAAATATTATTATACGGGGATATATATATGTTTCGATATAATAAAAGAGAACCTCACGCTGATAAATAAATTAACATATTCTATTCATATCTAAAATGGAACAAAATATAGAAGTCAAATGGAGCTATAAATGTGTAAGTGTGAGGTGATGGAGTTTGGTGGTGGCAGGAGTGGGTAAAGGCATGTAGAAGGAGATCAAACATGACATGGTCATCCCTGTATGACATTGGACTGCTCGTTTCCCTTGCATGATAATACTTTCACTTTATTTGAGATCTAGAGGCATTAACCATGTTGAAACCCAAGGAAACGTTGTAAATTTTAGTGGTAATTGGATAGTTGCAGAGAGGGAAAAATGTGACATGGTGAGGGGATTGTCTTTGGATGAATCTCTCACAAATAGCCGCTCTAAATTCAGTCCATTGTGGGTTATACCCACCCTTTACACAGGATAAATCTACAACACTAAATCTCCTCATTCTACTATATACAAAGTGATTGATCTCGGATCAATTTCGTATCTTAAGTAGGTTCAAATGTCTCATAAAAGGGAAAATACTGCGGTTGTTGTCTTGTTTGTTGTCTACGTAAGAAAAAGAAAATATTGAGGATCAAGGAGGCGCTTCATTCCAACGTAATTTATAGCTATATTGATTTTGCTTCGAGTAGATGTGCTACATGCACTTTGTAACCTTTACAACTACCCTCAAAGTGGTGGTCTTATGGAATGCATTGAGAGCTAGGTATGCACCAAAAATGGTTTTTTTGATACGACTTTAAAACTTTCAAGCTAATTCAAATGAAAGACTAAATGCCCAATCAGTAGATGTTACTAGAATTCTCCCAAGTTGTTCAAAAATAAGAGCTTAGATAAAGGTATAGGTTCTAGAGGGTAGGAGCAGAGCCAAGCTCCATAACTATCTCTGTAAGCTTATTTTTGCACCGAGAATGGAAGGACAATGATATAATTTAGTTTGGGGAGGGAAGTAAAATGCAAAGGTAGGTAGTCAACCTTTGCTTTGTTTCATTTTGGATATGGCTACGAAGTAGTGTGAGTTTGATTATATAAGCCATACAATACTTGCATTGTTCATTGAGGGATAACAAATTTGTTCAAGGATATGGTGTTAAGGAGATCGAGTGAAAAAAAAGAAATGGAAAAGGAAAGAAAACACATTATGCTAGATCGAAAGAATGGTGGAATAAGAAGAAAAAGTTGAGATATCAGTCCTAAATCATTGATAAATCCACCTTTCACAAGCCTGCCATCTTATGCCTTAGAAAGAATGGACCATTGAGTAGTTGATAACCTATCACAACAACTTGATTTCCCGTTGAAAGGAAGAAGTATAACTTGGAGAACACATTTTCAAACAGCTGCAAGAGTCATCCTGTTGATCTGCTCTGTAAGATAAATCTCAAAGAGACATGTGAATTTCTTAAGTCTCTTCCCATGTTGTAAGAGAATAATGGTGCAAGCATGAATATTTAATTGGGTGCTCCATGTAGTGGATACATTTATGATTAGCTCAACTTTCATAGATGCATGACATTGGTGGATGTGGTTTGGCAATACTTCATTCACATTGGCGGTTGGAAATGTAGAGAAATTTCTTCTAAAAATGCCATTAGGACCCTTATGCAAATCATGTGATAAGTTTGGTGTAATGAGTCAAGGAAGGACAATCACGTGGGGTAACAAATTTAAGGGTTTTCGTGGAGCACGGTTGATCGGAAGGAAGAGAGCATCTAAGACCAACTGCCTCGCTTAGGGCATGATCTCCTTACCTTCATATTTTATAATTTTTTTATGATTTGGTTCTTCATTTGCAATATAATAGAAATATCAAACCATTAGATACTTAAACAATTGGATATTTTAACCTAGACTGTTAGTGCGAAACAATAAAACTCCACCTTGTGATTTATGTTACCGATTTACAATTTGACCATCAACCATGTCACTACCCAAAATTTATACGTTGCTAACTAGGGTATTAGAATTAGGTGTTCATGTCCATTGGTGTCTTGGTGAGAGTTTGAGTCATCAACTGAAGTAACCATTTCAATCTACTTGTAAATTTAGAAAAACACAATATTGAGAGACTCACAAAACAATTTTATGAGCCAAGAAAAAGCAATGTCAAGTTTTTCTATGTTCCTTGTTATGTAGGGAGTCATATCAAACCTTAAATAAACCACGATCGACCATTTGTGCCCTTTTCACTTTGCCCTCTAGGAGCCTCCTGTTCCCTTGTCTTGCAGCTTTTAGGAAGCTGCTAAAACTGAAAAGTTGGTTTTTGTTTCATCTCACTGTTTGGACCCTGAGCAAAGGAACGCTTTTCCACCTTCACAAACCTCTAGTATTTCTATTATAAAATCACATATAACCTTCATTTTGGGAAAAATACATTTCTAGCTAGTTCGTCAAAGGGATTTTGTAGGCCTCCGGTCACTTTTTGACTAGGTCAAACTGGACCAATTACGATCGGTGGCTCTAGAAAACCCATCGCTGTTTGTAATCCGTTCGCTAGTTTTGAATTCCGTTAGTTCCTATGAATTCTTGGTATATAGGAGTACACGTAGGAACTTAACCATTGTGCATTTTCCCATTGGAAGAAATTTTTGAATGTGGTCCCTTAGCCTCCGAGCCAAAATTAAACGTTTTCACAACTAGTAGAAAAATGTAAAATAAGGTTGTAGGACCCTAGTCAAGACAATAAACCATCATGAAAACTTATTGAAACGTATAAATAACTATATGAAACTCTCTCTTGTGGCTTGTTGTGTGAAATGTGACTTTTGGAAAAATAGTGTTTCTCTCTCTTCCCTATCTCTTTCTCTCTCCTCCCTTAGTTAAGAAATGAAATGAAATGAATAGATGCCCATAACTCTCTCTTGTTGCATGTGTATTATTATTATGATGTAAATGGAAAACTAAAAAAATAATAATTATGCTAGATTTAGGTGGATGCCATGCAAGTATTTTTCTTGACCATGCGGTGGTTGCAGGTATTGAGACTTGGAGGAGGTGAAGTGTCACTAAAAATATCATTTTTGCATGTTATTTGAAACAATGAAATTGTAGAGGCTAATTCAACATTTTGCAAAGTATTGAAAGGTTTATTATTGAAATTTTGTAATATTTTTAAGATGTTAGTGTTTAGGGAAATGTTCATCTAAACATGGGTGTTATTTTGATTCCAAATTTTGTATTGTAAAGTTGGATATATATGTTAAATGAAATTGAATTTGACATCTTATAGTGCTTTCTCGTTGTGAAATTTATGATGAAATATTTGGTGTGTTGTTTTATTTTACTTCAAAATGTAGCAAAGAAATCTAAACAAAATAGTCAACCCTAGTATAAAACTTGTGCATAACTACCCTTCTCGTGCGATCCCTTTTAGCATAGGAAAACTAAAACCTTAGGATGAGCTTAAATAATTACACTCGATGGCACCTTCTAGCTTAAGGAAATAAGAGCCCAAGTTTGATTTTATCATCATAGTTGGTATACTTAACATTTTAATTTATGAATAGTTGTGAAAAGGTAACTATGAGAGGATGTGCTAGGAAAAATTGAAATTTAGTTCTCCTCGTAACGCATTTAAACCATCTTGTTATGAGAAACTAAATACATGACGCATAATGTTTAATGTGAACCTTAATATTTTAAATGAAGGATTATTTCCTCTTGTTCCCCCAATTTTCCTATTGCGTAATGAATATATGATGTGAAACGAGTTAATCATGTTTTTGAGGCAATTCCCTAGGACGAGCTAGTAGTCTCACGAGCATGCAAATGTCCTTAATAAATGCGTTACACACCTAATTTCAAAACACTATTTAAATCAAATTAAGTGAATATTTTAAGATGAATGTAAATGATTTGAGTGGATCCTATTTTTGGCTACCTACACATGAGAATATTGAGTGTGAATTCCCTTTAACCCCTCTCAAACAAGAGTGTCAACTTGACAAGAAGTATCAAATTTACCTAGAGTTACACAATGATTGTTGGAGATAAGGGTATTCAATCACTATAGTTGTGACCTTAGTAAGGTGTGTAAAATACATAATTGAATGTCTCCTTGTAACACACATCTAATACTTAATTTCCTAGGAATCCAACTTGGTTGAGTGTGAAATCATACTCCTTAGGACCTTGATGACTAAGCATTTAAATGAAGTATATAGGATATACGGTTAGTTGTAATAACTTAAAAAAATAGAGTAACCTTAGTAATTAAATGCTAATATGAAAATAACACGTACTCTATTTACTCTTGAACTAATAAAATCCCTTTGTTTCATGTGAACCTCCCTTGTGGCAACTGAGATAAATTGTAAATCCAAATGAACATGCAACTTAGAAAACTAAATCCTTAGAAAAAAACTAATAGGATCATGTGTGTACATATGTTCCTACCAACAATCAAAGCTACATTTTTCTATTGCGATAAGAGAAAAGAGAAAAGTCATATGGAACCATTACAAGTAGAATGTTAAGCAAGATAAAGATAATGTAGTCTAGTTTAAAGAAGAATGAAGGACTACATGATAAGTGATTTTCAAGTAATTAAGGTCAATAATGAAATATGACTGTAATAAATATGTAAACCACAAAAGTGTTGCATTATGAATTATTACGTTGCATACGGAAGTTTATATTGTAGTTGAATTGTTATGTTGTGCCTTGTCATTTGGGAAAGGTGGCCTTGATGTGCATCATGTAATTTTCATATTATCTATGTGGGATAATGTTTCCTCAAGTGTCTAATGTGTTATGCGTTATACATGATAATCCCTTGTGTTCTCATGTATCAAGCAATGTAAGTAAAAATAAATTATTCTTGTATTTTTACTATTGTATTTATGAGTCAAATTTTGTTTATGTTATATTTGGTGTCAAAACATAGGTTCATGCTCTCGAACCTCCGGGACAAATTGGAGTTGTGATGATTGTGCATGGTGGTGGTGGAGTTGGGAAGTGTAATGTGATAGATGTTATGATATGACCAAAATTGTGAAAGAGTTGACGAATCGTATCAGAAACTGTGCACCACAATGAAGTTGCACTCAAGTTGAATCACAATGGCTCCAACATAATCACAAGGAAGAATCAATCAACAACTGAATAACTTGCATAACAGAATAAAGCTTTCTCATAAGAAAAAGACAACGAAGTGTCTTGGCATGCTCATAAATGAATAGTGAAAGGGTACATATAGGGTGCTGAGTAACCCTAGTGCATGACTCAATAGCAAACCCTAAACCTAACCCATGTGAGATGACCCTCCAATATGTGAGGAGGACACATAGGATAACTCACACCAACACCCCCCCTTCATTGAAGCTGGGGTAGCGGCTATGATGAGTCAGATAGAAAGAGAAGACACTCCTAAACAACTAAGAAAGATGTGTTAATGGGGCCCGACAACTAAAGGCCTGATAAGGTGCCCATATACAAACACAATATTCCTAGAAGAAGAAGAAGAAAAGAAGGACTACATAGCTTGAAGAAGATGAGAAACTATAGAAGACCTCACCCCAAGAAGAGACCGTAAGTGAAGAAACTTCATCTCAGTGAAGGGCTTGGTAAATAAATCTGCAATTTGATCAGTTGTCTGAATGTACTGAATGTTGATGATGCCATCATGAATAAGCTCTCGTATGAAGTGCATATGGATCTCAATGTGTTTCGTTCGTTGATGCTGAACTGGATTTCTACAAATAGAGATAGTGCTCGTGTTATCACAGTAGATAATGGTAGGCCGCCGAAAGTGGATGCCAAAATTTGTCAGAATACCCGTAGCCAAATAGCTTATGTGGCAGTGTTAACTGCTCCTCTGTATTCTTCCTCTATAGATGATATCACAATTGCATTTTGCTTCTTGCTAGACCAACTAATATGACCCAAACCAAGAGAGAAACTATAGCCAGAAGTAGATTTTCGATGATCTAAGTCACGGCCCAATTAAAATCTATGAACCCAATCAAGTCGATATCCACCCCTCCATGATAGTGAATGCCATCAAGTATAAGTGCCACGAACATAATGAAGGATCCATTTAGCTGATTTCCAATACAACTCATGTGGCTCCTGCATGAATCTGGACATGATCCCAACAACATACGATAAATCCGGTCGAGTGTGAGTCAAGTAAATCAAGCTCCCCACAAACTGTCGATAAAGAGTACCATCAACCAAGGGAGTAGAGCAATCTGAAACCAACTTAACCCGGAAAGAAAAGGAGTAGGAGAAGACTTGCAATTGGACATCTGAAAATGAGCTAGCAAATCAAGAGCATACTTAGGTTGTGAAATCAAAATTCCCAAAGTCAGATTGTGAAATCTGGATCCTAAGGAAGTAATGAAGAGACCTAAGTCAGTCATGGAAAACCTGTTGGCCAAGGTGATCTTCACAGAATCAATAATAGAGGAAGAGCTGCCTGTGATCAACAAGTCATCAACATAGAGAACAAGAATGAGTATGGAGTCATCTTTCCGTAGAATATAAACATTTGGATCAGAGTGACACCTAGTAAACCCGATGTCAAGTAAAAGGAGTCCATCTTGGCATACCAAGCCCGAGGGGCTTGTTTGAGGCCATAAAGATAATTCTTTAACTTACAAATGAAGGGAGGTATCTTGGACATAACCCTGTGAGGTTGTTTCATATGGATTTCTTCCTCTAGGTCACCATGAAGGAAGGCACTCTTAACATCCATTTGATGGACTTTCCATCTGTTCGTGGCAATGGCTAGGGTCAGTCGAATAGAAGTCATCTTCATAATCGGAGTAAAGGTTTTAGTATAATCAAACCTAGCTATCTGGGAGAAACCCTTAGCTACTAATCACGCTTTAAACTTTTCGATGTCTCCATCTACTCCATACTTTGTTTGGAACACCCACTTACACCAAACGATTTTTCTTCCTTTCGGAAGAGGGGTGAGATCCCAAGTATCGTTCTTCATGAGAGAGGAATACTCCTCATCCATGGCAGAATCCCACTCAGAATACCATAAGCCTCCGGAAAGATTGTGGATCGAAGCGAGGCGAAGAAAGAATGGGGTCAATGAAATACGAGCGAGTATGTCTCACATTCGAAGTATCTCCAACTAAATCTCCAAAGCACTTTGCAAAGTTTTCCTAGCCCAAAGAGGACCAGGAGGATCAAGCTCAGAGTCGAAAGATTCTTCACTTGAGTGAGAAGGGACATAGTCCTCATCATCACTACTGTCAAAATCAGAAGACTCAGAGGTATGATGGTCGGGAGGATCAGGAAGAGGAGCACACTCAACAATATCATCATCTGATGAGTTAGAATCCAAATTAGCGAGCTGAAGAACCTCAATAGGTGGAGAAGTAGAAGTCGAAGAAGACTTATTGAACTTAACACTTATCTCAATATACAACTCATGAGAAGTAGGATTCATCAATCGATATCCCTTCACACCATCAGGATACCCTACAAAGATACAAGGTTTGGATTGTGGTTCCAAGGCCTTACATTTCTTCTTGGGAATCAAGCCATAGCCTTGGATCCAAAGACTCGAAAGTGCTCAACATCAGGCTTGTGTCCAAACCAGGGTTCAAAGGGTGTCATCCCTCTTACTACCTTGTGTAGAACACGGTTCTAAATGTAATTTGCACAATTCACGCTTGGCCCAATATCATGGAGGAAGAGATTTGATTGAATCATACAAGTGGCCATCTCTTTCAAGAGTATGGTTATTTCTTTATGTGACTCCATTTTGCGAAGGGCTATAAGCAATTGTATGCTGCAAAGAGATCCCTTCAGAAGTATAGAAATCCATGAACCTATTATTTACATATTCACCTCTATTGTCGGTTCAAAGAACCTTGATAGACCATTCCACCTGTTTCTCAGCAAGAGCCTTAAAGTCCTGAAAATGTTCAAAGACTTTCAGACTTAAGCTTAAGAAAATATACCCAAGTATATCGCGAAAAGTCATCAATAAAGGTTAGCACATAAAGATCTCTAATAAATGAAGGAGAAGGAAATGGACCAGAAATATCACTGTGAACAAGATCCAAGGGACGAGTACCTCTCTAGGATTTCCTTTGTCAAAGTTATTTTCAGGATGCTTTCTAAGGGTACAACCCTCACAAAGACCCTTAGAAAACTTGACGTGGGGTAACCCATTGACCATTTTGTTTTGGATCAATTGTTCAAGGTAGTGATAATTTAGATGTCTGAAATGCTCATGCCATAACTTACTAACCTCATTTGCATGAGTGAGCAAGGAAGTGGGCGTAGAATTAGAAGTAAAGTGGGAGAAGGTGTACAACCGTGAATGGTGATCTGCCTTTCCCTTAGCCACTATAGTGTCATTGTTAAGCTCACGAATAATCACCGAGTTAGGACCAAATTCCACTCACATTCCTTCACCAAGGTGAGTAATTTGGTAAACCGATAGGATATTGGTAGAGATATTAGGAACACTCAACACTTGGTTAAATATTCCCCATCCATCTCTACCGATCCACTACTGGAAACCGACACTGTCGTGTAATTACCCATCGTGATTTGGGACATTCCATAAGGTTTGATGTTGGAAAAATCATCATGCGAAGAACCCATGTGGTGTGAGCACGAAATCTATAATCCATGTCGATGAAGGAGCAACTCTAGCTACAAGGGCCTTTCCTTTCTTCTTATCATTTTTAGAACCTTTTGCAGCAGAAGACTCGGCCTTCAGAGCACTTTGTTTTATGGATTCAGGAACACTTATTTTATTTTTCTCAAGTAAATGAGATAAGTGATCAATCTATTTCGAAAATAGTGGTGCTCATTGTGACTAGAAAAATAGGAACACAAAAAATTTCTTTTCCGTGCCTTAGGCTCAGAAGTCGAAGTGTTTGTGTCATTTTTAGGTTTGGTCTTGGTTTCTTTCTTAGGTTGATCCTTTGTTTCTTTCTTTTTTTCATTCTTCTTTCCTTGCTAGTACTTACTTGCTACAAGGGCATGTGACTTGGACTTGAGAGACCCCATTTGAATGAGTTTTTCCTGTTCTTGAATGAGTTGGGATGAAAAACAGTCAAAGGAGGGCATAGTCTAAGTATCGCCCAAAGCAGCTTTTGTAGCGTAGAAAGTTGACACGAAGACATAATATTCAGGACCTAGCTTAGAGATAATCGACAAGATCAGTTGAGAATCTTTGTTCTCTACTTGACATGCTTTTAACAACAATCTAATGTGGACAAATTTTGAGAAGAAAGCTTGTAAGTTTATAAAGTCACTAGGATTTAACCCTAGTAGTTTGTTTTCCAACTCATGCGCTCTCATGTCATCTAGTTTTCCAAACATTGCATCAATGTTTTCCATGCAGATTTAGGTGTTTGGATGCCTCAATGTGGAAGAGCAAGTCAAAGAAAGCAGACATGTAAAGAAGACCTAAAGCTTCATCACTACGATTTAACCACTTAGATTTTTTAGGTTCGTTATCGGTTGAGTCTCGAGTTCCCATGGTGATGCAAAATAACCCTTTACCCCTTAGTTTCATTATTATTTTCGATCTCCATTCGAAGAAGTTGAACGATGTAAGCAAAGGAATTGAAAGTGCGTCCATAGTGAAGAGAGAAAGAAGAAATACAGAAAAGAAACACAACCACCTAGAACAATATAACAACCCCCTACTTTCGACACTTTATAGTTTAGTGCGTTGATTACAATTGGGTCTATGCGTGTGGTTTGAAACACTTGGTAACTCATCTTGCAATCAACGTAATAACGCACAAGAGAGGAGACCACAACAATGTTTCGTGGAGCGCAGACAAATAAGACACCGTAAACAAGCACAAGAAAAAAACAAGGAGGAAAAAACCAATCTTGGTTGTGAGAAAAAGCGTCTCACGTCTCAAAGAGCACCCCCTTGCTGCAAACTGTGGCGGACGTGCTCACTAGTCACAAGCAATAATAAGGGTTAAATACAATGTTTTAAATGAACTCAAAAAGAGTTCCAATGATCTTCAGAATCTTTGGAAAGGCACGCGGAAGACAAGAAAGGGCAGAGTGCTACTGCACACTTGAGTGCACAATTAGTAAAAAAATCGATACTAATGCTTTACAAAAAATATTGTTTAAAAACGTCCAGTTTAGCTAATTGTAGAGCGTTTGGAGTTTTCAAAAACGATAAAAGTCGTTAGGTTTAAAAGACGATTTTTTTTTAAAAATAATTACTAATTGTAAATTAAGGGAAAAGTGTAGTAATTAATAAAAATAGATTTAATGGAATTAAATCTAATTAATTACTAAAATTAAATCTAATTAAGTGTTAAGATTAAATAAGATCTAATTAAAAACTTAATTAAGATCTTATTAATATCTATGAAATTAAATAGATTTTAAAAACTTAATTTAAAAACTTACCGTAAATAAAGTTAAGAACTTACCAAAACAACTTACGGTTTTAATGGAAATAAATGAATTTACCTTTTTTTAACAAACTTACCAAAAAAATTAGATTAAGATTTTTGTTTTAAATAAGTTAGAAAGTATTTAAAAACGTATCAAAAAAGCTTTTGATGATTTTTAAAGATTTTGAGTTGTTAAATAAGGAAAGTATTTAAAAATACTAACCAAAAACAAAGGAAAGAACTTACCCAAAAAAATTTACGAGAAATGCGTGCGTAGGTTTTAATGGAGGTGTAAGGCCGCGGTAGAGGAGAAGGTTTTAGTGAACCATTGGGGCGAGCAAGACTACGGATGTTCGGTGTAGCAGGGGGGAGCATGAGGGTCAAGCCAGTAGGAGATCCCCACAACAATTTTTGTTTGAAGCTACCATGTTTAGCACAATCATGGTTGGGAGGCGGTGAGGACGCGTCCAACACAAAGCACCACGATACACGCAACATATATGTCTCAAACAACTTAGGAAACTATTAAGATTGCCTAACTAATGATTAGGATTATATGCAAGCGGCCAAGCATACACGTAGCAAAGAACAAGAAGTTGGGAGAAAACACGGCCACGTAAAGCGGGGTTGGGAGTTATCCACGCAGCCACGCAGCTGACTCGGAGCAGAAAGCAGGGGAGTAG
This sequence comes from Taxus wallichiana var. yunnanensis, assembly GCA_018340775.1. Lineage (NCBI taxonomy): Eukaryota > Viridiplantae > Streptophyta > Pinopsida > Cupressales > Taxaceae > Taxus > Taxus wallichiana. The sequence goes on from CM031237.1 coordinate 441,925,885, forward strand.
GGAATCAAATGAAAAACTGTCTTTTGTAGAAAAACATGCAAAAGAGAACATAGAGAAACCAGAAACAGAGATCTAAAAAAATTAGTTTAATAAAAAAAAAAAAACCTCTATTTTAGTGGATCTCTAAATGTAGTTGTAGCTAACTAAATTTAGCTACAAAACCCCTGAAAGACTCAAGGAGATCTGCACATGCACGAAGAACACAAAAAAAAAAACTTTCCAAGAACAACTTGTTAAATACGTTAGCAAGGAAAAACCAGAATATAATGATCGAAAACTTGCACGAGGAGTTAAAAAAATGAAAAACAAGAGTAATCACAACTCAAAAATGAGTGCACGTTTACCCGATCTCAGCTCTGATACCATGAAAGAGTTGATGAATCGTATCGGAAACTATGCACCACAATGAAGTTGCACTCAAGTTGAATCACAATGGCTCCAACGTAATCACAAGGAAGAATCGATCAACAACTGAATAACTTGCATAACAGAATAAAGCTTGCTCATAAGAAAAAGACAACGGAGTGTCTTGGCATGCTCATAAATGAATAGTGAAAGGGTACATATAGGGTGCTGAGTAACCCTAGTGCATGACTCAATAGAAACCCTAAACCTAACCCTAAACCTAACCCATGTGAGATGACCCTCCAATATGTGAGGAGGACACATAGGATAACTCACACTAACAAATTATACTTATGATATTATGAACGCACATGTTGTGCATGCCACTTAATGCGTATTTGTTATCATGTTGATGTGTTTGTGATGAGAGTATTTTCTCTCTTTTGTGGATTCATTGAGGATTTTACATGTGATGTCTCGCCTTGTTATGCGAAAAGAATATTATTACAGATTTGCGGAGTGTTGGAGTTCTTGTTATCTGTGTTATGTATGTGTGCTTTGATGTGTTGTATGACAAAATTGTTACATAGTGAAGTAGATCGTATTGTGATGTTGTCATAGTGTTGTTTTTGTGTCACCATGTCGTATCGCATTTGTTTGTATGTTGTGATGTTAGTCACTATGTTCATCATACATATAATTCATGTGTTATGTGATGGTTCATGTCGTGAATTAGGGGCATATGGTGATTGTATGACCCCTATTGTATTATACTACACCTTAGGTGTGTTATGTGGAAACGTGATGTAGTGTAACCCATGAAAGTAATGATTGTGTTATACCTTGTATCTATACCATGCATAAGACACTATGGTTAATATGCGTGAATCAACATTGTGTTAATAATATAGTTATGTGTTCTATTATAAACCTTAAACTAACCGACCCTAAGGAAGCAACCGGTAAAAATTGTATATTTGGAGAGAGGAAATGAGTACCGTTGATTAGTCACTCAAATTTGAGTATGAGATAGGGGTGGAGTCTTACATAGACTGAAAACCTACTTATGTTCATTTGGTATGTATGACACATTACCCAATGGGCGTTATATATATTGTGTTTCACGAACACCTTAGGCTCAGTAGATGGATGACGAGCTATACCTTTCTCTCTCCCTATATGGTTTTCAGATAGATGACCTATTTGTACCTTTGCATTGGTGTACCATTGACCCGTCACTCGAGCTGAGTACAAGATAGGGAGTGGAGTCTTACATAGACTGAAAAATCACTCCTACTCATTTGGTATGCATGACATTTTCCCAACGGGCACCATGTATATTGTGTATCGCGAACACCTTAAGCTCAGTAGATGGTGACTTGTACTCCCCATATTAGACTATGTTGAGCCTTGTGGGAGTATGGAGGGATGATTCAAAAAGAGATTATGACAGTTAAATTATTTGATATGTTATTTTGCAAGCTGAGGCTCGAGGTCCTAGTGCCAACAACTTGATGAGTACTCCTTTGGTGGTTGTATAAGGCCACATAGTGATTGTGATCTTTGGGATGGGTGACCTACCAGGAAATTCCCAGTGTCATTTCCTCCTAATGTTGTTGGGCTTGATTGGGTGTATACATGACTCCATCGTACGGGAGGGTATTGGTGTAGCAACTGATTAACACGATGAGATCCCTCTCCACCATCGGTTCAAGATTTTGGTGTGATGACAAGTCATGTAGCTTTGATACCATGAAAGAGTTGATGAATCATATCGGAAACTATGCACCACAATGAATTTGCACTCAATTTGAATTGCAATGGCTCCAACATAATCACAAGGAAGAATCGATCAACAATCGAATAACTTGCATAATAGAATAAATCTTGCTCATAAGAAAAAGAAAGCGAGTTCTTGGCATGCTCATAAATGAATAGTTGATGAATCGTTTGGTATCGAGCTAGGTAATTAAGCGCACCAGCCCTAGAGTAGTGTGATGATGGGTGACCTCCTGGAAAATTCCGGTGTCACTGCCTCCTAATGTTGTTGGGCTTGATTGGGTGTATACCCAGCTCCATCATGTGGGAGGGTGTTGGTGTAGTAGCTGATTAACACGATGAGATCCCTCTCCACCACTAGTTCAAGATTTTGGTGTGTAAAAAAAAGAAAGTTGTGTAGCTACGATACCGAGGCGATTAAAGCATGCTATCCCCAGAGTAGTGATGGGATGGTGACCTCCCGGGAAATTCGCGGTGTCACTTCCTCCTAATGTTGTTGGGCTTGATTGGGTGTATACCTGACTCCATCGTGTAGTAGGGTATTGGCGTAACAGATGATTAACATGATGAGATCCCTCTCCACCGTCAGTTCGAGCTTTTGGTGTGATGGCAAGTCATGCAGCTCTAATACCATGAAAGAGTTGAGGAATCGTATCAGAAACTGTGCACCACAATGAAGTTGTACTCAAGTTGAATCGCAATGGCTCCAACGTAATCACAAGGAAGAATCGATCAACAACTGAATAACTTACGTAACAGAATAAAGCTTGCTCATAAGAAAAAGACAACGGAGTGTCTTGGCATGCTCATAAATGAATAGTGAAAGGGTACATATAGGGTGCTGAGTAACCCTAGTGCATGACTCAATAGCAAACCCTAAACCTAACCTAAAACTAGCCCATGTGAAGATGACCCTCCAATATGTGAGGAGGACACGGGATAACTCACACCAACAAATTGTACTTGTGATATTATGAACACACATGTTGTGCATGCCACTTAATGCGTATTTTTATCATGTTGATGTGTTTTTGATGAGAGTATTTTCTCTCTTTTTGTGGATTCATTGAGGATTTTATATGTGATGTGTCGCTTTGTTGTGTGAGAAGAATGTTATTGCAGATTTGTGGAGTGTTGGAGTTCTTGTTATCTGTGCTATGTATGTGTGCTGATGTGTTGTATGACAAAATTGTTTAAACATAGTGAAGTAGATCGTATCATGATGTTGTCACCGTGTTGTTTTGTGTCACCATATCGTATCACATTTGTTTGTATGTTGTGATGTTATTTATTGTGTTTATCATATGTATAATTCATGTGTTATGTGATGATTCATGTCATGAATTAGGGGCATATGGTGATTGCATGAACCCTATTATATTATGTCTTGCACCTTAGGTGCGTTCGTGGAAACGTGATGTAGTGTAACCCATGAAAGTAATGATTGTGTTATACCTTGTATCTATACCATGCATAAGACGCTATGGTTAATATGCGTGAATCAACATTATGTTTTTTTATTAAGGGCAAATAGTTTTGAAGGGACTATACCCTGTATACAAAAGGGCTCAAAAGCCAGATAGTAAAGGTGAGAAAAACAGCCCAGAGAAGGGCAAAACTGCCAACCAAAGAGGGCTCAACAGCCAAATATGACAATATAAGTGAAAAAAGGATCCAAACGTACAATGATCCAAAAAGAAGCAGAAAAGATCAAAAAGAAACAAAAGAGAAACAACATATAGAGCTCACAAAAACAACGCGAGAACCGCAGATAACAAAGAACTTCAGTACCATAAAAAACAACATCACAGCAACCTGTTACTTGATAGCCCTGTCAATCTTGGTCTTGATAGCCTGCAGCGACATGAAGAAGGCAATGGCAGTGGCCTGAGAGGAGTCTTGCATATCCGCCTGAGCAATTGCAATATCCCTTTTCTCTTTAGGGCCCCAAATGTCCTCATTAACCCCACTTAAACTGCAGACACTATGAACATGTTGTTCAATGAAATTATAAATGCTTTTGAGGGCAGACAATATGCAGTCATTGTGACTTTTAGCATTCCCCAATCTGCCATCTAAGGACTGTAACTTCTTGAAGACTTCAGCAATAACCCCCTCTTCCTCATCACTTTGAAGAATCCCTTTTCCCTTAGCTCTTTCCATATTTTTTATAGTCCCTTTGAGCTCTTGTATCTCCTTTTCTAATCTGTCCACTCTGTCCATCAATTCCTCCTCCTTGGGCTCCTCCACCGGTTTACTAATATGCAGGAGGTTTTCAGCAAGTTCCAGGTCTTTGTGGCTCCTTAGGACCCGTTGGGAAGTAGGGATTTTAGCTTTGATGCTCTTGCTTTTCTTGTTGGAAGCAACAACTTCACTCTTTCTTTTCAGCAGGGGGAGTGGAAGCGGTGAGCAGGTGGAGGTATGGAGGAAGGAGGTGGGGTAGGATTCACGGGGGCAGCTAGAACAGTGGTGATGGATCAGGAGGATAAGTCCCTGGTGCAAAGGGACAACCCTAGAGTGGCTCTGAACTTCCCTAATTGATTTCTCCAATGAGTTTATCAAATAGTGAGGAAAGCTGATTATGTTATTTCTACGAAAGTGATTTAGAAATATCAGATGCTTTTGAGGTATAGTCACAAATCTTCCTTCAAGAGTTACATACCTAACCACCATCCTGGCAAGCTCAGCAAAAGGCTCAGGAATCGACGCCACCTTGATGCCAGCAGTCATGAATTCAAGATTCTCCCCCTCATCCAGAAATTTCTTGGTCTCCACCTCCCTGTCCACCTTCTTATTGAAGAATTTGGTGCCTTCCAGGCTGAGGCCCGTGATCTGGGTGATGAGCTCTTCCGTGATTTCCATCTCCATGTTACTGTATTTGACAATCCTATTCTTCCATCCCTGGGTGAATCTGATAGAAATGTCTTGGTCGAAGCCTTGAATCCTTTCAATTAAATTAGACAGGCCCCCGATTTGTAGGTAATTCCAAAGCTCCGTATTCTCTTTCCACGCAGGATTGTGGGTCGGTTCAGTTTTGCAAGGCGGACCCCCCATGTTTCCTCTGCTCCTTTTCCTGTTCTCAATGGTAAAAAAGCTACCACTATGCGGGACAAGAAGAGCTTTGATTTTGGTATTTGAATCTTTCCTTTCCATGAAAGCAGGTTTAATTATTATGCTATACTTGTTATTATTGCCCCGCTCCTCGGCTTTCCTCCTATGCCAAGAAATGATGACAGTCCATCCCACACAGATCGCATCAATCATCCATATCTTTTGTGATGTCATCATAATGTACTTGAGGATCCGCACATTAGCATCCAAATTACAGCCGTTAGTGTTGATTTTCACTGCCATGTAGATCAATGATTATGGCTTTATTGATTTGAGTGGGCAGAACGTCCCCCCTAAGCCAAGTTTGAAAGGAATTATTAACACCGAAGTTAGCCAAACTGTCAGTGACCCTATTTCCTTCCCGATAGGTGTGGGTGATTTGAACATTTTCAAAGCTCTTGCATATATCAATAGCTTCCCCAATAAAATCCCTGATAGACCAGCTGGGGTGTTGCTTTTTATTTAAAAGATTGATGATATTCAGAGAATCACCTTCAATTATAATATTTGGAATATTACAATCTCTGGCAAGTCTTATACCCCAAAGAGCCGCGTGGCTTTAGAATAATGATTAGTCTACCTACCCATTCTCCCAGAAAAAGTAGCAACAAAACAACCTCTTTGATCTCTGATGACTCCCCCTCCTCCAGAGTCTCCCGGATTGCCTTTTGAGGCCCCATCAAAATTTAACTTGTGCCAATCAGTGGGAGGTTTAATCCATCGGACTGTGTTTCTATCAATACCATTGTTATTCCTATTGACAGTGTCAATATTCCAATCAGTCAGGATGTATTCTTCATTCTCCGGGTAAAGTCTATTTTTAGGGGGTTTAAATCTAGCAATATTATCTTGCACAACAATGATAATTTCCTTGTAGACTTTGTTACAAGCCTGTCTATTGTTTCTGAAAATGTTATCATTACGAGCCTTCCAAATTCTCCACATAGTGTGGGGTAGAACAAGTTGCCACAATATTTTCACCACACAATGCTTAAACGGAGAGTCCCATTGCTCCCAGGCCTGAAGACAGGTAAGGGGAAAAATCCATCTCAGATTAAATTTTGCAAAAACAAGCTGCCAAATTTTGGAAGCAATCTCACAATGGAGGAATAAATGCTTTATATCTTCTGCCTCTTTCTGACACATGCAACATCTATTCGGCATGATGAATCCCTTCTTGATGAGGTTGTCATTAGTTAGGATCTTGCCATTAATAATTAGCCACCAAAAGAAGTTCACTCTAGGGGTTAACTCCGGCATCCACAACTTGTGCCACTTAATTTCACTTTCCATGGATACAAAGAAAGAATTATATCCTGATTTAACAGAGTATTCCCCATCAAAAGAATCTTTCCAGATGAGTTCATCCTTAAGATTTTGATTACTTATATGGATTAGAGAAAGTTGATTATGTAAAGATGAAATATCAGCCTGTATACTATCATTCTCCACTTTTAGCTGTTTCCATTTTCTTTTGTTTCCATCCCTCTCAATGTACCCCTGGATTTTGTGTCCATACTTTGTAATTAAGTTGTCTTTAATGTGATCATAAGCAGAAATCTAGTTAGAATCAGTCCACTTATCAGTCCAGAAGTTTATGTTTTGTCCATCTCCAAGCTTCCAGCTACACCCCTGAGAGAGAATGTGTCTGCTGCGAAGAAGGTTGTTCCAGAAAATAGAACCACTCGGAAGAGACTGATCATATATGAAGGAAATCTTGTTTTGGTTTGAAAGATATTTGATCTTAACCAACTCTGTCCAAGGTCTGTGCTCTTTTATAAGCCTCCATCCTAATTTTGCAATAAGGGCAGTACTCATATGTTTGATATCTTTGATGTCTAACCCCCCAAGTCTCTTAGGTTTACAAACCTGCTCCCAAGCCACAAGATGATATCTGAATCTGTCCTCAGTATCGTGCCATAAAAAGTGCTTTTGAATCTTCTCAATACTGTTCATCACTGCTGCAGGCATGCTGAACATTGACATGATGTAAATAGGCAAGTTTTGGAGCGTGCTTTTAACCAAAAGGCACTTACCTACACTTGAAAGAACAACTCCTTTCCAGCCAGCCAACTTTCTTTGAAATCTCTTAATAAGATCATTCCATACCTCCACAGAAATCTTGCCAGTACTTAAAGGTAAACCTAAGTAAGTAGCTGGTAGAGAATTAATAGTGCATCCTAGAATATTAGCAATCTTTCTTTGCCTTTCCCAAGGAGTATTGAAGAAATAAATAGAGCTTTTGTCAAAATTAACTTTTTGTCCCGAGGCTTCCTCATAAAATCTAAGGACAGTTTTGATAGCCTTTGCCTCAATGATAGAGGCCATCAGGAGAAGCAAAGTGTCATCAGCAAACTGCTGGTGTGAGGAGATCTGATTACCAGTAGTTGGAGGGAAGCCTTTTATCATGCCAATGTCAATAGCTTTGGAAATAGATCTGCTTAAACTGTCAGCCATAATAATGAATAATAGAGGGGAAATTGGGTCGCCTTGCCGGATACCTCTATTGCTGGCAAAAAAACCCACAGGTTCCCCATTAACAACCACAGAGAATCTAGAGGTAGAGATACAAGAGTGAATGATTTTTCTGAATTTGATTTGAAAACCAAACTTGGATAAGACCTCATCCATGAATCTCAGGAGACTCTGTCGAAAGCTTTATGCATGTCCAGTTTGATGGCCATCCCTACCTTTTTACTTTTATCCATAGAATGTATAGTTTCATGAACCATGATAATTCCATCTTGGATAATTCTTCCCTGGATGAATCCACTCTGCTGTTGTGAAATGATCTCCATAAGAATAGGTTGCATTCTAGTGGTGAGAATCTTTGTGAAAATCCTATAAATAACATTAACCAAACTGATAGGCCTGAAATCTTTGAAGTCCTTTGCATCCAACTTTTTCGGGGCAAGCACAATGTGTGTATTATTTAGTTCTTTAATGAGATTTCCCGTTCTGTAAAACTCATTAACAACTTTCAAGAGATCTTCAGAGCATATTTCCCAACATCTTTGGTAAAAGTTAGCTGAAAAGCCATCTGGACCTAGAGCCTTATCCCCTTCTAAAGCAAAAACAACCTTTTTTAATTCCTCAATGGTGACAGTTTTTGAAAGACTTTTAAATCTCTCAGCAGGTATCAGATTATTAGGAATGGAGTCTAAGAGGAAAGAGGCCGCTTGTTCATTGTAGGAGTTATTCTCAGTGAGGAGGTTCTTGTAGAAATTAAGCGCCTCTGTTTTGATGTCCTCTGGATCCTTAGTAATGTTTCCATTTCCTTTAGCAACCTCAGATATTCTGTTACAAGCTCTATGTTTGAGGGTTGTCAAATGAATTTTTTTTGTATTTCTGTCTCCTTCTTTAAGCCAAAGGGCTCTAGATTTCATTCTCCAAAAGGATTCTTCATGGCTGTTTATATTATGTAGATCCGAGAGGAGTTTTTTTCCCACTGATGCTCCTCTAGAGACATACCTTTCATGGAAACATTTAGCTCAAGCTCTTCTAGCTGTTGCTTAAGTTCTTTCTTCTTTTCAAAAATGTTTCCAAAAACCTCTTTATTCCAAATTCTAATCTTTTGTTTAACATTCTTCAACTTCTGTAGAAGCCTGAATTGGGCCGTCCCTGTGCCTTCCCAAAACCACCACTCTTTAATTCTGTCCAGAATATCTTCATGCTCGAACCACATTTTCTCAAATTTGAAATTACCATGAAAAGGTTTTGTCCAATTGAAGAAATTTAGGACAATTGGATTATGATCAGAGCCCGTTCTGGGGAGAGAAGAAAGATGAAAATTCTGGTCCAGAATCCAATTTGCAGAAATAAGAGCTCTGTCAAGTTTAACCTGAATTAAGTTCTCCCCTAACCTTCTGTTGGACCAGGTAAATTGATTGCCATGAAGCTCTATGTCCATAAGATTAAGAGTCGAAATGAAGCCAGCAAATTCTTCCATACCAAGGGAGAATTCAGAGCTTCCCCCAAATTTTTCTCCGGATTCAAAGGAGTATTGAAGTCTCCCATAACCAACCAGTTCATGTTTTCAACATTGCTTCGGAACAAGGTTAACTCTTTCCATAGATTTCTTTTACCAGTAGCAGTATTGGGCGCGTAAATATTAGACAGAATCCAGCTATGATTATTTTCAAGACTTTTAAAAATAATAGCTAAATGGTTCTGGGTGGAGGAGAGTACCTTACCGTTAACAATCTTTGTATCCCAAAAGATTGCTAAGCCTCCAGAAGCCCCTTGAGAATCAACAACAGCAAAGGCAGCGTTCTCCCAGAAATATCTTTTGAAGTCTTCAACTGCTTTACTTTTCATTTTAGTTTCCTGAATAAGAAGAATGTTGGGTTTGTTTGATCTTTTAATTTCCTTAAGCATTCTTTGCTTAGGCCCCCCATTGAGGCCTCTGACATTCCAAGAAATAACCTTCATTAAAAAAATTTTGGAGATGCATTTCCGGATGGTTCAAAATTCTTTGTGTACCATCTGCAATTTCTTTTTCAGTCTCTTTTTCTCTTGCTTCTCTCTTAGATAGCCTACCTTTTCTAAATGTGACTCCAATATTTGCAGTTCTTCTAGTAGTGGCCCTTGTGATTCTTGAGGTGGAAGCTTCCCAGCTTCCAAGCTGCTTTTTTTTTTCACTATAGAGTGATTCCGGACTTTCTTCCGAATTTTTAGACCTCTTTTCTTTCTTTTCACTAAGATGAATCCATCATTATCACAATCTGATATATTTTCCTTGCTAATGGGGGTAATTTCCCCATCCTCTTTTCCTGTGGCAATATCAGTCTGCTTATCCATTTTAGGAGCCAACTCCTCCATATCAGTATCCTCTTTATCTTGGTTTAGATCTCGTGCAATGGATTCTAGATCCTCTTTGACTTTTTCTTGTCTCATTTTGAGTTTCTCCAGAGAGTCTGTTCCTAATTAACAGCTCTTGATGAGCAGTGATTTTTTCTATCTCTTCTTCCATATACGAGAGAGAAATGCTAACTTTTTCATTTTCTTCATCAACCTCCATGCTCAACTTTACCGGATTTGGTGTCAAAGTGTTCAATGCTGAATCCACTGACATCTCCCTTTTGTTTTCTTCCTCTTTCGGACCCAGATCTATTTCTGTTGAGTCTCAACCAGTTTCTTAGGTCTCCATAGTTTTCTATAAACCGGTGGTCTCTTCGCCTTAAATCCTTTTTTCCTTTCTTTTAACTTGGAATGCCTCTGCAAACGCCTATTTCCAGTAGCTGGATCAGATAGCGGCTCTTTATCCACCTTATCTCTCTGTTTCTGTCTTTGAGCTTCAGGAATATCTGAGAGAATTTCCAGCTTTTGAACTGTTTGATCAGGACATTTGTTGGCAAAGTGGCCTAATCTATGGCATTTGCTACATCTTAGTTGGAAAGCTTCATATTCTATTTGTTGTTTCCATACTCCAAATTTGGACTGCAGAACAATGTGATCGGGAAGCTCTTGATCCATTTCAATAGAGACACAGAACCTAGCAAATGCCAGCCTAGACCTATTTCTCGTGGGCCCATCTAGGCCAATAGGTGAACCAATCGATTTGGCAATATGAAGGAGGATTTCATCATCCCATAGATGCAGAGGTAGTCCTGGGAGTCTACACCAGATGGGTATGGCATGAATATTCTCAACATATGGATTGAATCCAGGATACCATTTTTTAAAAACAGTCCCATATTTCCCAGACACCAGGGACCACCCAACAAGACCGAGTCAACATCAGATTGGAGATTAAATCGGGCCAGAAAAAATCCCTTTGCCATGGTGGTGATAATCAAATCCCCTTTTGGTTTCCATCTGCGAATGGCCCATTTTCTAATAATGTCCACATTGGGTCGTGATCCCAAAAATTTGCCGACAAGGGCCAGATTGGTTTTCTCTAGAGCTCTTTGCAGACATCCGTCAGCACTGTAAGTGGGTCACCCCTTCAAAGCATCTTTTGTACTTTTAAAATCACATGCAGGCTGAGGTCCCACATTTTTGTCAGGAGGAATCTTTACAACATCCGCCCAGGCTCTAGATCCAAAACTACCACCAATGATCACATTTTTCACTTTTACCGGTTCATTAGCGGCTACATCGCAGTCCTTTGAAAGACATTCAGCAGCCAGAGCTGCTGAAACCACGCTTTCAAAACCCTCACGCAGCCCGCCCGCATTTTCTCAAGGAATTGAAATGGTGAATCACATTATGTTAATAACGTAGTTATGTGTTCTATTGTACACCTTAAACTATGAGACCCTAAGGGAAGTAATCGGTAAAAATTGAATGTTTGGAGAGTGGAAATGAGTACCGTTGATCGGTCACTCGATCCGAGTATGAGATAGGGAATGGAGTCTTACATATATTGAAAACCCACTTACATTCGCGTTTGGTATGTATGACACAATACCCAATGGGCGTTATATATATTATGTTTCACGAACACCTTAGGCTCAGTAGATGGATGACGAGTTATACCTTTCTCTCTCCCTATATGGTTTTCGGATAGATGACCTATGTGAACCTTTGCATTGGTGTACCATTGACACGTCACTTGAGCTAAGTACAAGATAGGGAGTGGAGTCTTACATAGGCGAAAAATCACTCTGTTCCATTTGGTATGCATGACATTTGCCCAATGAGCACCATGTATATTGTGTATTGCGAACACCTTAAGCTCAGTAGATGGTGACTTGTACCCCTCGTCTTAGACTATGTTGAGCCTTGTGGGAGTATGGAGGGATGATTCAAAAAGAGATTATGACAGTTAAATTATTTGATATGTTATTTTACGGGCTAAGGCTTGAGGTCCGAGTGCCAACAACTTAATGAGTACCCCTTTGGTGGTTGTATAAGGCCACATAGTGATTGTGATGTGAAATTTTCCTATATGTGGTTTATTCATAAATTTGACTTTTCTTTTCTCTTCCTTTTCTAGAAATTGTTCTAGTTAACTTTTGATTGAGTTGTTGCAATTTTGGGCATTTTATTTGGTTGTTACACTAACATGTGGATTTTTGCACTAACTACGGCTAATTAGCCATTTGTTTTTCTTTTATTGAAAGTTAAATTTAAGTTAAAATTCTTTCTTGAGTTTCAATTTATTTTCTTTCTTGGCCCAAAGCAATTGAATTTGATGCCACTTGGAAATTTCACTTATTGTTTTGGAATGTTGGTTCTAATGTTGTTATGTGTTGTAATAGGGACATGGGTTCACCAAGGATTGGTGGTACCTATGGGCCCGCTTCGTTGTATGGGGGTATGCCCCAAGGAGTTATAGATAACTAGCGGTTTTTGAACCATGAGTTATTATGTCACTTGGGTTAGAGGTGTCTGGACTCTATGTGCCTAGGGCTATAGGGTGACCGACCTCTTTGGTGGAGCTAAAAGGAAAATTATCTTTATTTATTTATTGGGAGGTATATGGAGTTATTTTGTGATGCTTGGGAGGTATATGTAGTTGTTTTGTGATGCGTTGGGAGGTGTGTGGCGTTGGTATTATGATTTATGTGTACTCATGTGAGTCTAATTATGTTTTGTGATATTGATGATTTGTGCTCCTCATTGATGGTACGATGTTGATTCCATCTTGACCCTATGTAGCTACAATTATGTTTTCAATTTGTGTGAAACCTTTATATGTGTACCTGTTGGAAATTCCATGTTGTTATAGTCTGCTTATGTTACATGTACTTTTGTGTCAGGGGCATGTGTGTGACAAATACTATATTGTGTGGGCCATGTATGTTTGTTTTATGGTTCAGTTCAGTTCTTATGATGGGTTACAATGATTGCGAAAGTATGTAGAGATATGTCTTATTGATCATTAGTGTTGTGTTTGGCCCTAGTGTGGTATTGTGATGTCGGTTTGTCATTGGGCACCCAAAAAACTAAATAAACTGAAATTTTAAAATAATGAAATATTAATATCTTGAGATTAATAAAAATTGTTAAGGGAAAAGAGTAATTAGGTAATAATTTAAATTGAAAACTACCAATCTTCACAGAACATTAATAAATTATCAAACCTTTCTCTATTCCATGTGGTCGCACTTTTGCAATTAGTATCTTCTTCATTGGTGAATGAGTTGTTGATTATTTCCTCCTTATTCATGAGTACCTCTCCTAACCTTAGAATTGTGTTGCATCGAGGACAATGCTCCTATAAGGGGAGGGAAATGTAGTGCCCTGTTACATGTGCATCTCACCCCATCCTTAACTTGGCTCGGGTGTCCAATTTTAATTGCTAGTAATGATCAATTGTATCGAGTTATAACCTCATCAACGACAAAATTTTTTTGGTAATAATTGATTTAAAATATATATAGCAAGATGAGATGAGAGATAAGATAAAACAAATTATATTATACAAGGATATATATATATATATATATATATATATATAATATAAACATATATGTTTTAATATATTAAAAGAGAACCTCATCTTTGATAAATAAATTAACATATTCTATTCATATCAAAAATGGAAAAAATATAGAAGTCAAATGGAGATATAAATGTGTACATGTGAAGTGATGGAGTTTGGTGGTAACAGAGTGGATAAAGGCATGTGGAAGGAGATCTCGACATGGCATGGTCATCCCTTATGACATTCGACTGTCATTTTCCTTGCATAATAATACTTTCACTTTATTTGAGATCCAGAGGCATTAACCATGTTGAAACCCAAGGAAACGTTGTAAATTTTAGTAGTAATTGGATAGTTGCAGCAAGGGAAAAATTTGGCAAGGTGAGGGGATTGTGGTGGATGAATCTCTCACAAATAGCCGCCCCTAAATTCAGTCCATTATGGGTTTGACCAACCCTATACACGGGATAAATCAGAACTATAATATCTCCTCATTCTACTATATACAAAGTGATTGATATGGATCAATTTCTATATCTCAAGCGGGTTCAAATGTCTCGGAAAAGGGAAAATACTACCGGTTGCTAGCTTGTTTGTTGTTTATAGAAGAAAAAGAAGATATTGAGGATCAAGGAGTGCTTCATTGAACATAATTTCTAGCTATATTGATTTTTCTTCTTTTGCTTATGAGCAGATGTGTTAAGTGCACTGTAACCTTTGCAACAACCCTTAAAGTGGCGGTCTTATGGAATGCATTGATAATCGGGTATGAAAAAAAAATGGTTTTGTGAAACAACTTTATAACTTTCAAGCTAATTCAAATGGAAGACTAAATCCCAATCCATAGATGTTACAAGAATTCTCCCAAGTCCTTCAAAAATGGGAGCTTAGAGAAAGGTATAGGCTCTAGAGGGTAGGAACAGGATCGAGCTCCATAAATATTGTCGAAGCTTATTTCCCATGCCAAGAATGGAAGGAAAATGATATACTTTAGTTTGGGGAGGGAAGTAAAATGTAAACGTAGGTAGTCAACCTTTGCTTTGCTTTGTTTTGGCTATGGCTACGGAGTAGTGTGAGTTTCATTATTTAAGCCATAAAATAAATGCATTTTTCATTGAGGGATAAGAGATTTGTTCAAGGATATGGTATTAAGGGGAGATATATATATATATATATATATATATATATATATATATATATCATTCCTAAATCATTGATAAATCCACCTTTCACAATCCTACCATCTTATGCCTTAGAAAGAATGGACAATTGAGTAATCGATAAGCTATCACCACAACTTGATTTCACATTGAAAGGAAAAAGTATAGCTCGAGAGAACACATTTTCAAATAGCTTATAAGAGTCATCCAGTTGATTTGCTTTGTAAGATCAATATCAAAGAGATGTGAATTTCTTAAGTCCTTTCCCATGTTGTAAGAGAAGAATGGTGCAAGCATGAATATTTAACTGGGTGCTCCATGTAGTGGATACATTTATGATTAGCTCAACTTTCATAGATGCATGAAATTGGTGGATGTGGTTTGGCAATACTTCATTCGCATTGGCAGTTGGAAATGTAGAGAAATTTCTTCTAAAAATGCCATTAGGACCCTTATGCAAATCATGTGATAAGTTTGGTGTAATGAGTCAAGGAAGGACAATCACGTGGGGGTAACAACTTTAAGGTTTTCATGGAGCGGTTGATCGAAGGAAGAGAGCATCTAAGACCAACTCATCTCGCTTTGGGCATGATCTCCTTACCTTCATATTTTATAATTTTTATATGATTTGGTTCTTCATTTGAAATATAATAAAAATATTAAACCATTAGATATTTAAATAATTGGATATTTTAACCAGACGGTTAGTGTGAAACAATAAAACTCCACCTTGTGATTTATGTTACCGACTTACAATTTGACCATCAACCATGTTACTACCACAACCTTATATGTTGCTAACTAGGGTATTAGAATTAGGTGTTCATGTCCGTTGGTACTGGTGAGAGTTTGAGTCATCAACTAAAATAACCATTTCAATCTACTTGTAAAGTTAGAAAAACACAATATTCAGAGACTCACAAAACAATTTTATGAGCCTCGAAAAAGAAATGTCAAGTTTCATCTGTGTTCCTTGTTATGTGGGGAGTCACATCAAACCTTAGATCATCCCTAATCGACTATTTATGCCCTTTTCACCACCCATTTAGGATCCATGTTACCATGTCTTGCAATTTTAGGAAGTTGCTAAAATTGAAAAGTTTGTTTTCGTTTCGTTTCACCTGTTTGGACCCCCGAGCGAAGGAACAATTTTCCACACGCAAAACACTAGTATTTCTACTATAAAATCACTTACAACCTTCATTTTGAGGAAAAAAACATTTCTATCTAGTTTGCCAAAGGGGTTTTGTAGGCCTCCGGCCACTATTTGACTAGGTCAAACTTGACCAATTATGACCGGTGGCTTAGGAAAACCCATCGCTGTTTGTAATCTATTCATCGAGTCTAAATTCTACCAACTCTTTTGAATTCTTGGTATATAGGAGTACATGCAGGAACTTAACTTATGTATTTTCCCATTGGAAGATAATTTTTGAATGTGGTCTCTTAGCCTCCGAGCCAAAATTAGATTTTTTTGCAAGTAGTAGAAAAATGTAAAATAAGGATGTATGACTCTAGTCAAGACATTAAACCATCGTGAAAACTTATTGAAACATATAAATACCGCATGAAACTCTCTCTTGTGGCTTTTTGTGTGAAATGTGACTTTTGGAAAAATAATGTTTCTCTCTCTTCCCTATCTCTTTCTCTCCACCCTTAGCTAAAAAATGAAATGATATAAACGGAAAACTAAAAATATTATTACTATACTAGATTTAGGTGGATGTCATGTGAATATTTTTCTAACCACAAGGTGGTTGCAGGTATCGAGACTTGGAGAAGGTGAAGTGTCACTAAAAATATCATTTTTGCATACTATTTGAAACAATGAAATTGTAGAGGCTAATTAAACACTTTGGAAAGTATTAAAAGGATTATTATTGAATTTTTTTAACATTTTAAAGATGTTAGTGTTTAATGAAAATTTTCATCTAAACATGGGTGTTATTTTGATTCCAAGTTTTGTATTGTAAAAGTTGGATATATATGTTAAATGAAATTCAATTTGACATCTTACGGTGATTCTCATTGTGAAATTTATGATAAAATATCTCGATGTTTTTTTTTTATTTAACTTGAAAATGTAGCAAATAAATCTAATGAAAACAGTTAACCATAGTATAAAACTTGTGCATAACTACCCTTCTTATGTGATCCTTTTTAGCATAGGCAAACTAAAACATTAGGATGAACTTAAATCATTACACTCGATGACACCTTCTAGCTTAAGGAAATAAGATCCCAAGTTTGAGTTTATCATCATAGCTGGTATACTTAAAAACATTTTAATTTATGAATAGTTATGAAAAGGTAACTATGAGAGGATGTGTTAGGAGAAAATTGAAATTTAGTTCTCCTCGTAACGCATTTAAACCATCTTGTTGTGGGAAACTAAATCCATGACGCGTAATCTTTAATGTGAACCTTAATATTTTAAATGAAGGATTATTCCCTCTTGTTCCCCCACTTTTCCTATTGCGTAATGAATGTATGATGTGCAACTAGGTAATCATGTTCTTGAGGAAATTCCCTATGACAAGAGCTAGTAGTTTCACGAGCATGCAAATGTCCTTAACAAATGGGTTACACAACTAATTTTAAACCACTATTTAACTAAAATTCAATTAATATTTTAAGATGAATGTAAATGATTTGAGTGGATCCTATGTTTTATCTACCTACACATGAGAATATTGAGTGTGAATCCCCTTTAACCCCTCTCAAACAAGAGTGTCATCTTGACAAGAAGTATCAAATTTACCTAGAGTTACACGATGATTATTGGAGATAAGGGCATTCGATCACTCTTGTTGTGACCTTAGTAAGGTGTGTAAATTTATAATTAAATTTCTCCTTGTAACACATATCTACTACTTAATTGCCCAGAATCCAACTTGCTTGAGTGTGAAATCATACTCCTTAGGACCTTGATGACTAAGCATTTAAGTGAAGTAGATAAGATATACGATTAGTTGTAATAACTTAAAACAAAATAGAGTAACCTTAGTAATTAAATGCTAATATGAAAAGAACGTGTAATCTATTTACTCTTGAACCAATAAACTCCCTTTGTTTCATGTGAACCTCCTTGTTGCAACTGAGATAAATTACAAATCTAAATGAACATGCAACTTAGAAAATAAATCCTTATAACAAACACTAATAGGATCATGTGTGTACATATGTTCCTACCAACAATCAGGCTACATCTTTCTATTACAATAAGAGAAAAGAGAAAAGTTAGATGGAACCATTACAAGTAGAATGTTAAGCAAGATAAAGATAATGTAGTCTAGTTTAAAGAAGAATGAAGGACTGCATGATAAGTGATTTTCAAGTAATTAAGGTCAATAATGAAATATGACTGTAATAAATATGTAAACCAAGAAAGTGTTGCGTTATGGATGGTGCCTATACGGAAGTTTATATTGTAGTTGAATCGTTATGTTGTGCCTTGTCATTTGGGAAAGGTGGCCTTGATGTGCATCATGTACTTTTCATGTTACCTATGTGGGATAATGTTTGTGCAAGTGTCTAATGTGTTATGCGTTGTCCTAAGAAATCCTTGTGTTGTCATGTATCAAGCAATGTAAGTAAAAAAAAATTATTCGATATTTTTATTGTTGTATTTGTGAGTCAAATTAGTGGGCGTTATAGTATACTACGGTTGCTAGAATAGATATATGTTATCGGATGGTAGCATACGGTTATGCTACCAATGATAGAATATATTTATGATACCATCCGGTAGCATACTATATGTTATTAGATGACGTCATAAGTATATGATACTAACCGGTAGCATAAATAATGCTATTGGCCTCGGTATCATACATTTATGCTACTAACAAGTGACATTTTTAGTATTGTCATAAAAGGAAGGGGTAAAACATGATTTTTTTCTTACGCCATATTTTGTGAGGATAGATTTATAATTGAGATGATAATTTTAACCACTAACATCAAAAAATAAAAAAATTTTGCCACACAAAACTAGTGAAATCGAAATTATTTTTCACAAAAATCACGTTTTTTGAATTTTTTTTTCCCGCCATATTTTACGAGGACATATTTATTGTCGAGACGGTCATTTTAACTTATATTTTCAATTTTTTGAAACATTACATATGTTGTTGGTCGAAAACATATAGTGTTAGCTGAAAATTGCTACGAGGAAACCATTATCAAATGATTCACCAAACCATTCAAAACATGTTTCCTTCATATTTTCCATAATTTTGAAAGTCATTTTCACATATTCACTAAGTAATATCTATGAGTTTTTTTGTAGGGGATCTTAAAATTTTCCTTACGAAGATGTTAGTTATTTTTCTCTACAACTTAATACTCTTCAATCTCCACCTTGATGTATACGTTTAACCAGTTATGGGATTTGTTTGGCCTCAAACCTTGAGCTCCAATATTTCATATTTTGCATGAGAACTTCCGTGTTTGGTTCTTGATTGGTTTCCCTTGCAAACTAATTGTCTAATTAGTTTCATCCCAAAATGGGTTTGGGAATGTGAGAGGAGGGGGATTGAGATTATACATTATTTTTCAAATATGTGAGTGATGGAGAAGTTATAATGCCTTCTTTTGGAGAAGGGATGCAAGGAGAAGCTTTGAGAAATATAGGAACTTGGATCTTGGGATTTGGTTGAGATGGTTCAAGATGATAAGGAGGCATCATATACCCACATGGTGATGGTGAAGGGATACCCCATTGACATGGTTCTTAAAACTTTGGTTTGGAATCCTCCAATGCTTGTAAATTTGTAATAAATTCAACCATTTGAGTAAAATATTCACTCATTACCTCTAGCCTTTGTTAAGGACTAAACCAACTAGGTATATGACCTTCCCATGGACATCGCTACCTAAAATTAGGTTGTTTATCTTCCATGATCTAAAATGTATCCATGATCTACACAATGCTTGCCACCATCCTATGAATCTTGATTTGAAAATCATCTTAATCTATGGAATGGCCTCCAAAATATACATATCCTACTTCTTGAAAAATACTTTGGTGGTTAGTTGAATAACCATATTGGTCTTCGTTACATTTGGCTCATAGGAATATGCACATTCATTCTAATTTTTTCATAAAACTAATTTAGAAGCTAGTTTTTAAAAGAAATAGATGGAGGGGATTGATACTACTCTTTAAAATTAGGGTTCTAATGAGGAAATGATGTCGATTGCACAACTTCATGGAAAAGAGGACTAAAATGTCAGTAAAGTGGTCTCGATTGAGAAAATGGATTTTTGGATCAATGGAATCGTCATAGGTGTTGATTTAAAGCCTCTAAAGGATAGAATATCACCGGACACACATTAGGCTTAGTGAAATGACAAAAAATATTCAATGTAATCCTACAAGGCATGCTAGAAATTTTAACACACAAAAGTAGTACCCTAGGATTTGATCCTGGAAGATCAATGCTTTTAGCTAACATGGGATTGTCTCTAAGTGTGGGACCTTGCATTTTGAGACAAACATCTAGATAAGGTTGGATCCTCTACCTATAACTAATGTTAAAACTACTCATATAGCTAAAACACAACTATCTAAGCCTAAAATAAGAATTCCCGTGACCCAATTTAGAATAATTTTATGAAACAAAATCCTAGGCTTAAAAAGAGGTGATAGTACCAAGAAAATGGGGATTGACACTCTCCATGAGGGAAAAATGAGAAGGAAATAGAGAAGAAGAGGGAATACAAATATACCACAACCAAAAATTTATTTACCCCACATTTCTCACATAACATAACAAAAATGGATAAACATTCAAATGGGAAACACATATTAACAACATATCAATACAAAAAGAGAGGCAAGAATGTAATAAACAATAAATCGGGGTAGCGAAAGAGCCATAAAATAATATCTTATTGGTTAAACACTATTCATAGACCATTATTATAGTGATATAAGGTAGAAAATGCATTACAAAAGCCAATATTGGAGGTCTCAGTAACCCATATCTTCATGGGACAACATTTTGGCATGATGCCCTTGTAAATTGAGAGAGTCTAGCCCTTTACAAATGTCATATTTACAAAATATATAAAGTGGGAGAGAAATAGGAGGTATAGATAAGGGCCATGCCATTTTAAAATGAACAATCAATATAATGCCATAAATGCCTACAAAACATACATGGGAACCTAACAAATCTATTTCTCTATGTCATTTGAACTTCAAGTCAAAGTATGGGCTCCATGAAGCAATAAATTTAGTTGGTTAAACTTAAAAATGTGCATTTTCACCTCTAAACTCATGTTTTAACTTTAAACCCTCAAACCTACATCATTTTAAGCATTTCTTTATACTAAAATAAATACCTTGACGAGATGGTTTGAATGCCACGCTTTTTGTGTATTTTGGAGCTATGAGTCGGAAGTTATGACCAAAATACCAAACCCTAGTTGGCCCGGGTGGAGTTTTAGAGAATAGGAGAAATGAGGGAATGTTTCGTGTGGGCCCAAAAAAGTTGATTTAACCTTACTAAATTTTTGTGTGGAGAGAGAGCATGTTTTTGCTGAAGTTTTGGAATGCATGAACGTTCCATGTTTATTGTCAATGTGAGACTTATCTCGAACCTTACCATGTATATACTTTTGCATATTATTTGGAGTTTTAAGGAATTGTTGAAATGATTGAACTATTTCGAGTATGTTTGTAAGGTCAAACTTTGATGATGAATATGTTTGGGTGGTAAATATAGAAGAGCATGGTATAACAAGAATGATAGCCCTATTATGAAGGTTCCAATGAATGATGAATTATCCTCTTCCTTGCTCTATCGACCCATTGGGGTTCGGGAAATCAATAAAAAATGAACCATTCTAATAGTGTCATTAAAACCCCGACTTTTCCACTATGGTTCTCTTCTTTTCCTTATGTCATGAAGTTCGGAAGATCGGTGAACACAAAGAATGCCGAACTATTATGAAGGTTCCCAAATAATCGATTTATTTTCCTTACCAAGTGTTCCTTAGTCATCGACACGGGGTTGTGGGGAGTGTAGAGAACATAGGAAAAATTCCATTGGTTCCATATAACCCCGATTCATTTGATAAACCTCCTTTTTTGGACCAAGTGGTAATGCGAGGAACTCGGGGAACAATATAAATACTCCCTCGTTCATAAAAATGCACCATTTATTGTTTTTCCTTGTTTTGTAAAAATGGCTAAAACCTTAATAAGAAGGCCTATCAAGAGGGAAAGTAATGCATATCACATTGATACTTCCCCAAAACATGATTTGTTCTAAAAATTTGATTAACTCACTTCTCAAAATGCTCGGAAAGAGTGCTAGAAGATGAATGTTCTACCCGTGACTTGTCAAGAACACCAAAAAAATGGTCGGGTTGAGGGGTTGATTTTGGCTAATAAATGCTATGGATGATAATGTAGTATGATAAACAAAATTAAATATGAAAAAACATGTTTCTAAAATGTGACTATGAAACTCAATTTTCAAATAATGTTAAATATTTCATTCCATTTGTAGAATGTATTGTAGATGATATAACGATAAGATATATTACTCCATTCTTGACCCCATGCAACCGGTAACATGCGAGAGCTCAACACAAAGAGAAAAGAATGACGTGAGACACATGGGGTAACGATTAATAGATGAAGATTATGAATGTAAAGACATAAGGTTTGACAATGATCTACTTGAGAAATTATGATTTATCTCAAATTATGATTATATGCCCAATTTCATGATGATTTAAACTTTATAGATATTGGCTAGACTTAGACTTGCCGGTGGCTTGTTAATTGGTAAGATCTTATTTAAGGAATAGTTGTCTCTCCTAACAAAATCACATACGTTATCTCTTTTGAATTTCATATGTTAAAGAACCTTTGATCCACATTATTTTAAAGAATTCTTTCTTTTTTCTCTTTTTTTGAAATGACCACCTATGTCTTGCCCCATGCTATTGGTATGAACTATGGGCTCATCACTAAAGGAAAAAATATGTGAGTAAGTGTGCCTTTCTCGTATCCCAAACTCATGCTCCTAGTTTAAGGTGTGGGATCATCACCATAGACTAAAGAGTATGCGAGGTGTAGTTATTTGTAATATGCGTATATGTATTTTTTTGTTTTTGATTTATTTTTTCCTTGTTTTAACATTATTCCTATTGGGAAGGAACATTTTCCCCTAGATATCATCTCTGCGCCCTTTGGTAGGTTGTGATGGATCATCACGTAAGATCAAGATAGGCCTAAAAATATTCAAGTGAAGAGTTTAAAGATTTATTTATAAGGAGATAACTTCTTTAAATGGAGGATTTTACATTAGGAAGCTTCTAAACAAGACCATAGCTGAAAATAACCAAAGTGGGAGAAGCCAAAAAAATGAGGTACATAAGAGATAATAGGACTAGTATTAAATCCTATCTCATAATTAAAATTGATGATGTGAATTATGTAGTTGAAGAAAATGAAAAAATTGTAAAGATATTACATGATTGAAACATCTGTCATTATATGTGCTACGTTGTGGAGCTGTTTTCATGTTAGATGTGTTGTAAATTATACACTAAAATTATTGTACATTCTTCATGTATCCTCGGCAACATTAAAGGACAATAGCCCTCGAGATTTTTTTGGGGAGTAACCAAAAATGTGGTCTTTTCATGTATTAATTATATGGGTGGTATTTAACCCATAGGTTTATGGGTTGGTTTTTGGCCCATGGTATTGGTACCCATGGTATTATAAAACTACTACCTACTATTGTGCTTATAAATAGTTGGGCATACAGTAGGGAGTGATATAGATGGGTGTGTGAATTCAAGTGTGAGAGAGTTTGTTGAGTATATATCCAAACAAGATCTGTGTTTTGTAATTGTGAGAAGAATTATTTGAGAGTGGATTACACTCTTGTTGGCTTATAATAAAATCTAGGCAAGTGTTTCTTGGTGGATGTATCCCACATTGGGTGAACCATGTTAAATCATGTCTTCTTGTTGTGTATTTTTGTTTATGTATTTTTTGTTCATAGTTCTTATTGTTGTGATTTTGTGGGATTGATCCACATATATATTTCTACTTATCCCTAACAATATAAAAATTTTAAAATTTATTTTCAAATAAATAGGTCCATAACACATTCTAAACATAGCAATAATACAAATGATACAAAGGGTGGAAACACAATAAGGATAACATGAAGACATAATAATTATATATGTAAAAACATTTTAGGTGGAGTGAGTTTACAAATTCACTAAACTCCTCACCTTCCAAAGTTAAATAATGTTAGGTACCATTCTTGAAATCCTAAATTACTTGATAAGGCCCTAGCCATTTAGGTTTGAACTTATGACCTTCACCCACTTTCTTATTATCGACTATTAAGGTTTATCACAAGATCACCAACTTGAATTGGGAATTTGTATACCTTTTTTATATTGTTGACACATTATATGTGTGTAAACCTAGTGTTGTTGCTCAATTTTGAGCCTTTTTTAATCCAGATTTCTAAGTCTAGTAAGGATGTATTTCTATATTCATATTCATCTACTCTTCCTGTAAGGACACACAAAGGCTAGGAGTTCCTCCTCAAACATAAAACAATTTCTGAACCAAATACAGGATAATGTAGTTTCCCCTTCGGTGTATGAATGAAATTCCTATATGACCATAATGTTGAGAATACATTGATATGTCAATCCCTCTTATTTTCCTTAATTGTTTTGGGGATAATAGACTTCATTATTTTTTCATAGCCTCAACCTCTCCATTGGCTTTAGGGTAATAATGAGAGGAAGTCTAAGGAGAAATTTTAAATCTATCACACATCTCACGTACCTCACAATTCTTAAATGATGGTCCATTATCATATATAATGAATTGTGGGATACCATACCTACAACTAATTTGGTTTAAAATAAATTTGGTCGTGTGATGGACTCAGAACTGTGATTAGCAAAATTTTCTCAACCCACTTCATGAAATATTTGGTCATCGTAATAATAAAATAATTACCTTCAATGTAAGTGGGAGATTATTTTCCTATTAAGTCCAATCCCCATGTAGAGAAAGACCATGGTATAACTATATCTTAGAGAGATCGGTTTGGGATTTTTATGGCATCTAAAAATTCTTGACATTTTTGGCATCTCCGCACATATTCATAATGTCATGCTCAAGAGTAGGCCAAAAATAGTCCATCCTACGAATTTTTGACCTCTCAAATGTCCGCCAAAATTTCCAACACAACCTCCACTATGGGCTTCAAAAAGGATCTTATCTTCTTCTTCTTTGTCCACACATCCAAGTAATAGGACATCAAATTCTTGCCAATATAGGAATTTTTCGATCATGACATAATTAGTAGTTATTACATGGATTCTTAATATTTTTGATGTTTAGACCCTTTTAAGTAATTTCAGCCCAAAATATAGTTCATTATGTCAGAATACCATAGGAATTATGAGATTTTGTGTTCTACGATGTGACAAATGCACTCGTTAGGGGATTCTAGGTTCATTGGCTCACTAGATTCCAAGGGATTATTAACCATCCAATTGCTAATGATTTTCCCCATGATGAAATTTTTAATTATGTATGTGATATCCAATTCATTCATGAGTGTTATGAACCTTCCAACATTCTTGGACAAATATTCTTGAGTTAGGAAGGTTTGTAATTGCTCATATTTTAAAATGACTCTTGTCTCCTAGTTGATCATATATTTCCTCAATCGGTTAGTTTTGAAGAAAATATAAAGAAACTATTTCTCCACCTAAGTATACCAACTCTTATAATTGATAGGTACAAGAATATTGAAGTAGAAAATCCACTCATGACCATCATCATATTCTTGTGCCATCATACATGTAATTGATACATATGTGGTATTCTAATAAATAACTAAAGGACAATCAAACTAAGATGACATGAGAGTAGGTGAGGTGATAAGGAATCGTTTTACTAATCCAAAGGCATTTTGATATTCTTTCATCTAGGTGTTGTAACATGTTTTCCTTAACAAACCATTTATGGGAAGTATATTGTAGCCAAGTTCGGGAATGAATCTTTTGATTTCCCTAGGTTTACCTAAGAATAAATAGTTCTAGAATCATTTGTAGGTGGAGTCATCTCAAGAGTTGCATGCATTTTTTTAGTGTCCACATTGATCCCTCATGAGGAGAAGATGTAACCCAAGATATTTCCTACTATGAATCAAAAAACACACATATCGGATTCAAGGTGACACTATATTTCAAAAAGAAAGAGAGAAAGATATGGGGAACTTCGGGGTGATCACCACTCTTCCTAGAATTTCTTATAAGGCCATCAACATATGTTTTAATGATTTTGTGGATAAGGTCATGGAATATGTAAGTTATTATTCTCGGTTAGTGGCACCAATAAATTTTAGACCTGAAAGGCATGCCTACATAAAAAGGTCCCCTAAAGTGTAGTTAAGGTAATTTTGGTTTAATCTTCCTCAATATTTAATATCTGATTGTATCCCGAAATTCCATCCATGATGGAAAAGAACTCATACCTAACAATTGTGTTGAAAATGAGATCTATAGATGGTAATGGGAAATCATATTTTTGGAAAGACTTATTAATATCCCTAAAGTTGATACAAATTATGATATTACCATTTTTCTTAAGAAAGAGGATAATTTTGGGCAACCACATAGAGTATTCTAATGGATTTATAAACCCTACATGTACGTGTTTTATTACCCCCTTTTAGACAATTAAAGTGAATTTAGGATTCATTGATCTCAATTTACGCTTGATGGGTTTGACATTAGGTTTGGTTACCAAATTATGAATAACCACACTATGATAAAATCCTAATAAATCCTTATAGGTGAATGTGAAATCCTAAGAACGGATTTTTGGGACCTTAGTATGATCCTCTAATTCCTTCACGCATAGCAAAGATCCGAGCTTAAAAATAGTGGGATCCATTTTCATTCTAATATTGATATCAATCATGTCCTATATATCAAATAAGTATTTCCTTCTTTCAACTCTAGAGGAGATGGGGAAATTTGAGAGGTTCTTCCTATATCTAGTATATTTCATATACTTTTGAGTGGGGAAATAGAATTGGTTATCACTCTAAAGTAAGATGAAGGGTGAGGAATGAGTGTCAATCCTTTCTTGTGGTGTGTCGGTGGAATATCATTGTACGCATGTCAAAAATCTATATATTCCTTTTTTCTCAAAGCATTGTCAATGGTAAAAAGCTCATCCTTTTTTTCTACATAGGGAAGTATTTATATATTTGGAATTTTTCACTCTAAGGGTTCGATCTCATGGAAGCAATATTTTTTTAATCTTAAATTTACATCTAAAAAAAAAGTAGGAAGAAGAGGAATCCATAGAGCCATCAAATGGATTTCCTATTCATAGGAAAGGCTTCCATAGAGATAAAGTAAAAACTTTTTTAACTTACACATAACAACCTTGTAAAGTTGGAGGTGTTTTGCCCTAGTTTTTGTAAACTTCATAAACTTGATTGGCTACTAGTTGTGAATCCCCTAGGACTCCAATGTTTTTAAATTCCATCCTCTTGGAAACAATCAGGCCAAGAAGAAAATATTCATACACTTCCCCATTGTTGGTGCAATCAAGTAAAATTTTAAATTAAAAAAATGATCTTCCCTTGAAGAGAAGTTAAGATCACCCATTCACCTACGTCATACTAGAATTTTACTCCACCACAATGGATTATCCTATAGTCAACACAAAAAATAGAGCTTATGGTGTCCTTTGAAGATTCATCTTGCATCTTTGACATTTATAACATTTATATATCTACAATATCATCAACTTGGATATATGACAAGCTAATAAGATGTCTAATCCCTTGAAGATCAAAAGGAAGAGAAATTGGCGAGTCATTTTATAAGATCATTACAATTTTTGTTGTTGTTTTCATGGACATAGTCTCTACCGAAATAAAATTACTATCACCCTTTTCTAAAGTTTTACTTACTTTTGATTTATCAACCTCACCTTTTAAAACCACTTTGTGGTTGCATCCAATTCCTTAGAAGGAGTTTATTTAATTGATTAGTGGGGAGTTCAAGCTCATATTGAACTCTGTTTCTTCTTGAGGTTTTCCAAGGGTATGTCAAAAGGCTTAGGATCCCCTTCAATGAAGAAGACATTTTCCCCAAATGAAGAAATATAATTTATTTGAAAAAAGTGGAAGGAAGGACATTTATCTGGATCAATGTCTTCCCTAGAAGAATATTATATTTCCCTATTTATAATGTAGAACTTGTTTATAATAGTTTTTAGGTGGAGGGAAACCAAAAGGACCATGCCTCCAATAGAAGTGGCTTCCAAGATATCATAGCCTCACAATGTGTTTCTAGTTGAGGATAAATTGGTTTCCCCATATCCTAACTTCACGTAAAAAGGAAAATTGGATTATATTCATAACAACCCCATATTCAAACATGACTCTCATAATTTAATTGTTACAAACCCACATTTGTTAGTATAATGCAGGATATCCCCTTAAGACTATCTCAACATCAACAAGCATCTTACTTATGTCAATCACTATCCCTATCATTTTTCCCTAGAGGATATGTGTCAAATAAATATGAATAGTTTTAACTTCGAGAGGGGAGTGACATGGATTAAATGGTCAAGGAATAATGCATATAACAAGGAAAAATGGTGTGGTGGTCAATTCTTCAACAAATTCAAAAAAACTAAATGTCGTAAAAAGTCTTGTTTAAGTATGTGATCAAGTCATATGTGAAGACACCAACTTTTTGTATTGTTCTCGCCCTTCACTCCACGTTCACTCTCATTCACCTTGGCCACCCATTCAAACTTTTATTTTCCATCTTAAAATCAATTTATCCCATTAATTATTATTTTCCCACCTTTAATAAAGCATTATCCATAGTTTATTCTAATCATCATCTCATTATATTTTCATTTCCCTAAATCCTTCTAATCAACCTTAATAATCATTAATTAATTTTAATCTCCACTTAATTAATATCTCATCCCTAAGCTTCTAAGTTATAATTTATGGGCCTTGATTTAATAAATTTAACTATCAAGGGCCTTTATTTACTCATTCTAATCTCCCACCTACTCATTTCTCTTCCCTATGTAACCCTAACTCGTCTCTATCCATCTAAACCATAATCCCACTTCATTTGGGATTTTTTTCCTCGAGTTAAGCATCACCCCACTTCCCTAATGGATGGCTCCCCATAATTGGTAGCAACCCACCCAGGTCACCGTCGACCCTATAAATATGTCCTTTCCTCCTCATTTCTCAAGGATGAAACATTGAGATTTTCGGGCTATCTTGTGATCTTGTTTACATTTTGAGTACTCTTGTAGTTATCTTACACATATTGTAGTCTTCTTAGAGCTATTGTGCATCTACTTTGGTGATCTAGGGATACCTCTCTTTCCTTGTCATTTTCATGTGCTTCCATTATCATATTGTTGTATTTTATTGTCTCTAACATCTTGTGTAGGTTTAGGTAGCTTCATGGACCTCTCATCATTCCATTTCAGTCTTCATTTCGTCTATAGGTTTTCATTTTAGTCATTTTTGTCTGTAGGTACTCATTTTAGTCATTTCATCTTCATCCATACCATAACCATTCCAGGTCATGGTTGATTTATTCTAAGTGCCATCGACTCATCTCCCATTCATCTCATTTTTTTCACTCGGATATTCAACAATCTTTATTTCGATTTACCTCTCGTTGTCCATATCTTGTTATTCTACCACTATGTCATTCCAATCTATGTTTTCAAGATCCAGTCGCCATCAATTTCCCCTAGTCACCTGTTGAATAGCCTGTCACTTCACCCTTTTCATCATTTTCCATAGTTTTATTCAACTCTTTCATACATTTCTAATTTTAGTCTATTCTACAGTGTTTTTGTCCATCTTAGATTTATTTATAGGTGTTGTTTAGTTAGATTCATCCATAGGATCTTGTAGATATATTTTTAGTGTAGATATTCCTCATCCATCCCCGTAATCATCGACCGCCCACTTTGTGTCCTTGGGTCTCCATAGACCCTTGTCAAGTTTCCTCATTTTGTTATGTTTGAGTAAGATTTCTTCATTATCATCTTAGATCTATTTTAAGAGTTTTGCTTTAGATATTACATGCTCTTATAAAACCATCGATATAGAATATGGTTAACATATATCCAATAAGGTTGAAGCTTATTGAACCGACTTAGTTAGGTAGCCCTCCATCCTATCTACTAATCCATTTTTCTTCTAGTGTTCTTTTTTGTCCAAATCATAAAACTTGCATAGCAAGGAGTTTTTTTATCATTTGTGCCCATCCATACCGTCACTTTGAGGTACCATAAACCCTCCATGTTTTGAGTTCTAGTTTCTTTCATTACTAGTCATTAACTTGAGTAGGAAAGAAGAAATATTGGTCAACGATATCGGCATGTTTGGTGAGACCCACCCTCTTTAGGCGAGTTTTTTTTAATTTCCACTAGCCTTGTAAGGAAGGAATATATGGTGCATTGTGTTTTCTTTCTTTATTTAGTTACCTCAGTTTACTTGTATTGGATTTTACTTACGTGTTGGTTAGAAGATAAGATAAAAAGGAAAAGTGTATTCCAGGTATTCTCCTTTTTTTAGTTTCTCTTTTGCATCATACTTTCCCTTTCTTGCTTTGCTTGTTCTCATCGAACTACACACTTGGTTTTGGATCTAAAATGAACCCTTGCATCCTTTCTTGAAAATATATTTTAACTAGGGGGTTTAACACATTACATTTCACTTCATCACACACAACCAAACTCAAAAATTAACTTACACATCTAGACAATCTCTAGCAAGTTAAAGCGATTGGGATTTCATCACCAAACAGAAATCCACCGCAGGTGTTCGGCCGTGTTATAAATCTTGCACAGATTTGGGCCTCACTACCTTTGGGTATATCGAGGAATCCACAACCACAACTACCCAAAACCATCCATAGATTTCCATTTCCTAGGTACCCCATCAACCTATTTTTCATTTCTTTTTCACATCTTAAGTTAATCAAGATAAGAAAAAAATTGTTGTGTGACTTGCTTGTTTTAAGTAAAAATCAACATAGTTTTAGCTTTGTTTGTTTCATGCTAGTTATCACTAGATCTCAATCTAAGAAAATGGAATAAAACATGTCAAAAAATGTCTCAATCCCCGCTACCATTCAACCAACCTCTTCGTGCTTTCCATTCTCACTTCTAATCCTTTAGTCATTTTAACCACGGTTACCAACCCATTGTCACCATCCCTCCTCTTTAGGAGGTATAGTTGTTTTAATCAAATATACATGATGAAACCAATCCTTTTCTTCATCATTCCATCCCTTCTAGACTATAAATTCATCTATCTTCTTCCTTCTTCGATGATTTTGGGACTCCCTCATCCCTCACATATCTTTGGAGTTTCTGGAGTTTTTTGTCTCAAATCCAATCGCTCTCCACGATTATATTCTTCGTAAGACCACTAATATTCCCATTGATGGACCCCTTTACAACAAATTTATACCTATCATTATAATTTGGGGTCCAATCAAGTTCTTACCTCTCAACTCATAGTGTTATTTCCAATATACATGAGTGAGCTTGCTAAATCCCAACATGAATTTGACCCTAATCAACCATCTTCTTCCAATCCAACCAATCATCAAACTACTCAATTGGTGGTTCTTATTCCACCCAATCTACCTCATGTTAATACCACCATCCCTTCTTCCATTCCCATCACTTCACTTTCTACTAAAATCACCTCTCTTCCTATTCAACCATCTCAAGAGTCATTCTTGCTTCCTCCTATATCTAAACATCATATTACATTTCCTACCTCACACATTCATGCAAATGTGGTCATATCACAACCTCTTCCATCCGAATCAATACAGACTCATGTTCGGCCCCTCAAGGAGCTCACCATCACATCCCCATCCAATCAATTCAAAATTCCCAACCACCTATCATTTATATCCCAACCAATCCTACATCCAATCAATCATATGTCCCAATATCACAACAACCTACTCAATCTAACCAATCATATCATATTCCCATCTCCCAACACCAAGTTGTGACTCAACCCATATAGTCACAACCCTTTAATTATATTCCCCCTCATCAATTACCTCCATCAACACCAACACACCCTCAAAATTATCAAGTGTATCAAAAACCCCATCCATCCACGTCACACATCTCAAATTCCTATTGTGACATCTCAACCATCCAATGATCCCCTACAGGATCTATTGAGTAGAATGGATAATCTCGAAGCCACAACCATGGGATCTAAAACCACATTTTCTTATGATCAAATTTGTAATGAACCCATCAACCCATCTGTTCTAATTAAACCTTATCCTCCTCATTGGGAAATGCCTAAATTTTCTAAATTCAATAGTAAGGAGGATCCTCAACAACATCTACGTGTGTTTAGACATGCATGTTATCTTATTGCTCATGATCAAGACCTCATGTTACACATGTTTCCCATGTATTTGGCTAGACCAACCCTAGATTGGTATAACAACATCCCACAACATTCACTATTCACATTCACCCAACTCACTCAACTATTCCTTGAACATTTCTCAATAAACATTACGCATAAAATTACCATCACCGACCTTTATGCCATCTAACAATACGATGATGAATCTATTGCCAAATTTATTGCACGATGGCGTAACATCATCAACCAAATCTCATTTCCTCTCCCATAGACCAAACTCATTGAACTCTTCTCATGGTCTTGTGCGAAGAATATTTCATCCACCCTTCAAATCCAATCATTTCAAACCTTCAAGGAAGCATTCACCATGGATCACAAACTTGAACTTCGTGCCCTTGAGCAAGGTCATCTTAAACTTCAATCTAACAAACCTAATATGGAGTTCACAAAATCATCCACACACAAATGAAAAATCCAAAACCACCACTAACATTACCATTGTGGTCAAGTCATCATCTGCATCTACTTCTCACATGGAGCCTCCAAAAAGAGCTCCTAGACCAACCCCCAATTACACCCCTCTTGGGGAGTCATATAGTTCAATTTTTAACAAGTTGATGGTGGTTAATCTCATTTGAATTCCACCTATTAGACCATTTGATGAAACATGACCTAAATCGACATGGTACCATGAAGAGCACTATTGAAAAGTATCACCAAGTCTGTGGCCATGACATCGAAAGGTGTCACACATTTAAATATTTAGTTCAAAACTTATAGAATCGGGTGACCTTCAAGTGGAAAACCCTAATGCACCACCTAATCAACCCTTGGATGTCTTTAAAAAACCTTTTCCAAACCATCCACCTAATAATAGACTCAACCTTCGCACATCACAAGCACCTAACACACACATCATTAACACTATAGATCAGATTTCAACATCAACATCCACAACTCCATCATCTATGACACCTACATCTATTTTAGATCCTTCTCTAAATATCACACCTTCATCAACATCAACCATGACCACAACTTCTTTAGACTTGATTATACCCACTTCATCATCTTCTCCATCTATAACTTCATCCATTGAACCCATTTCTTCACCAACATCCACTTCTATGGCTACACCCATTTCCACATCAACCACATCCTCTGATATAATCACACCTACATCTACATCTCAATTTGCAAGTATAACTATGGTACCCCTTGAAACATTTATGACACAACCACCCCCACCTAAGAAAACCACAAATGATATTCATGCCCCATCTACAAAATCAATCATCTCTACACCAACATCCAAAATTACACCTATGACTACACCTTCACCTACTCCCATAATCAATACAAGTACAAGTGACACTTCTATCACATCAACAACACCTATAACACCTACATCCATTCATCCTAAATCCACACAATCAATCTCCCTTTGGACATGTTAAATGCATCATGTAAAAACCCCTCCCACCATCAATATTACAAACATTGCTACCAAAACCAGTCACCACGGATCCTCCAACTAAAGATGCCACTACTTCCGCCAAGGAAAAATCTCCATAAGTGAAAACTAAAAACCTTGGTGTCCCCATTCAAAAATATCTTACACATCCACATAAAAATTTGGAGATTCCTTCCCTAAGACCAACAACCTTAAGAATACATCATCATCATCCTTAGGAACATCTTCTTCTATCTTGGGGCCACCCCTTCATCCAAAACTTCCACCACTAGTAAGAAAACCCAACAATGACCTTCTTCTAAGATGAATCCTCCTCCTAAACCATCTACCACTTCTATTCCCAAAATCGAATCTAAGTCATCCACATCATCAACCAAGACTCAAATTCAAACACAACCATCTTCATCCTCTTCAAAATATAAGACAAAATCAAAGGATCCCATTAAACCACCTCAAACAAATAATCATACCTTCATCAAAAGCCCCTTCATCTATAGACACACATCATCATCTATCCCCTTGGGGTATTATATGAAATGTTTTACCAATTACTCCAAGCTTCAAAATCACTTTACCATCAATCAAACCCTTTGACCCAAATGCACCACGACCTTCATGGTTTGATTCTAATCTTGTTTTTATGCATACCATCATGCACCAAGGCATGAAACTGAACATTGCAAGGCCCTTCAAACCATCATCCATAATATCTTTGACCAAGATGACCTTCTTGAGGAGGGACCAACTATTTCATCATCAATTTTTCATCCACACCCTCATCCACTAAAACATCTAAGTCACCCCACTCATCTAAGACTTATGTCGCTATTCCACCACCTACCATGACTTCTCTTGAAGAATTCCCCCTCTCTACATTGATGTTTTCAGGTCACCACTCATTCTTATCGTGAATTTCCTCCACCCACTCAATCAAAGTCCAAGGTGGTTTTCGTCGCTCCTCCTAAAGATTCTACCCAACCATCCTCATCATCAAAACCCAAGGTGTCCATCTTAGCTTCCCTCGGCTATTTCTCTTGAAGATAGATATCACAAAACAACTCCACCAGGCCCCAGTTAAGATGTCACTCTATGAACTTATCCAAAGCTCTGGATCATAGGAAATCCCTCATGGAAACTCTTAAATGTATCCCCACTACTAATGATGAGGCTCAACCCTTCACGTATCTTTTGGGTCCCTTACTGCTTTGGCTTATATATCTTTTGATGACAATGAGATTCCAGATATCACACGAAGAACATGATCTTCCCCTCTTCATCACCATCCATATCAACAACACATTCATTTGTCGATATATGATTGAAAATGGAGATAACATCAACATCATATCATCCCACACTTTTGACCAACTCAAGCTCCCTAAATCCATTATCACCCAATCACTTGTGGTCTTGTGTGATTTTAATGATGCTATTGCACCTACCTTAGGCATGGTTATTCTTCCCATCCGCATTGGTGAAAAAATCCTTCATGAACTCTTCTATATCATAGAGGGGGAGTTTCAATATAATGTCTTGTTAGGATGACCTTGGATCCATGCTATGCATTGCATCCCTTCCACTCTCCATCGATGTATCAAATATGAGCATGAGGGGAAGATTTGACTCTCCCCATGGACACCCCACCATTCAAAGCATGTAATATGACTTATCATCCTAAATGATGTGCTCATCCCCACACATGATTCATCTCAACCATCCACTAGCTCATATCATTCCCACATCTAAGCTTCCCAATGATGATTCTATTGACAAAGTAATGGATAAGATCTCATTGGGGAGTATCACCTTCTTACGCTAAATTCTCTTCCCACACCAAATAGACTTGGTAGACCAGACAAAGCACCTATGTACCAACCAAATGTTGGGGATATCATTCCTTTTGGTCCACCTCATCTTCATACCAATCTCATCTATGGTGGTATCGATCACCCTTCATCTCACATCGACATCCAACCTCATACCAAACTATACACCAACGAATTTGGTTATCTCTACAAGAAATCATTCTCTCACACACCTATCTTTATCATTGCACCTAGAAAGGATTTGGAATGGGGCGTTATGAGAAAGGAATGCATGACCTTGTTATTGATCAATCTCACAAACCCCATGAAAAATTTGGACTAGGTTATAAAGAACAATCCACTGATCCCATTCCACCATCTATGATGCTTATGGACATGCCTTCTCCATCTTCTCCATCCTATGAGGCTATGGATACGATGACACCATGTGTCTATCACTTCTAGATTTTTTTAGTCTCCACCATCACCTTGGGACCGGTCACTTATCAATGTGAAAATCAAACTAGGTCCCTCCCTCTTGACATCTAGAAATGATAGAAGAAGATTCTTCTACCATCGACATTCTCCATTGTGTTGATGATGACACCATTATTTCCCACATGGGGGAAGAGGATTCTTATCTTCATAAGACCTTACCATCTGACTCATCCAATCTTCTTAATGAAGCCACCATCGACATCAACATAGGGACTCCTCAAGAGCCTTGCATTCTCAAAGTGGGTCAATCCTTGATTAGTAAGAGCTTTAATCCTTCACCGCATTCCTTTATCACCATAGCCAAGCCTTCACATGGTCATACTATAATATGTCGAGCCTTGATCCATCCATAGTTGTCCATAATATTGTCACCTTTCCCAACACTAAGCCGATTAAGTAGAAGCTTCACCTGCATGCACCCTCGAGTTTCCCTCCTTGTCAAAGAGGAGTTATGCAATGCCTTCTTTCCACTAACTTCATCATCCCCATTGACTATCCCAATGGGTTTCTAACATGTACCTATCACAAAAAGTGTCTGGAAAACTCGTATTATCTACAGAGTTTTGAGATTTAAACCTCACTTTCCCTAAAGATGACTTCCCCTTCCTAACATTGATCAGCTTGTAGACCTCACTATGTAGGCCATGAGATGTTTTCTCTTATGGATGGTTTCTTTGGATATAATCAGATACTTATCACACTAGAAGACCAACATAAGACCTCATTCATCACTCCTTGGGAACCTTTTGCTATCACGTCATGCCCTTTGGTCTAAAAAATGTTGGAGCCACTTATCAATGGGACATGACTTATATCTTCCATGATCTCATCCATAAAACCATTGAGGACTATGTTGATGACCTTTTGGGTAAATCTAAACATCGATGTGATCATCTCTCTATTCTTAAAGTCCTCTTTGATTGCCTTATTCATTTCTTTCTTCACCTTAATCCAGCCAAGTGCAGTGTGTTTTGGAGTGCTTATTGGTAAACTCCTTGGATTCATCATTTCTATTAGGGGTATTGAAGTTGACCCCGAGAATATTAAGGCCATCCTCGTGATTCCTCCTCCTCTAACTTGAAGCAACTTCATAGTCTTCAAGGTCATCTTCAATCCATTCATCACTTCATCTCATAGTTGTCTGATCATTGTCAACCTTTTCACCATCTTCTTTGTAAAGATGTTGATTTCAATTGGGATCATGATTGTCAGTAGGCCTTTGATGAATCTTAAGTAGTATCTCTTATCTCCATTGGTGCTTACACCTCCACGCGAGGGGGAGCCCTTATATCTCTATGTCTTCACCTCTAATCATGCTCTAGGAGCTATGTTGGCACATCGTGATGAGAAAGGTCATGAGTAGGATATCTACTATATCATTCACACTCTTCATGATTATGAGACTCACTACACTAAAGCTGAAAATGTTGTGTTGTGCTCTTTTCTTCACTACTTCCAAAATTCATCATTATATTCTCAATCATAAGACTTATGTCATCACTAGTTTTCATCTCCTTAAAACCATGCAATCTAAGCCATATCACAATGATTGCATCACTCGATGGCTCATGCTCATGATAGAGTTTGACCTAGAGTTCATCTCTCAAAAATTGATTAAGGGCCAAGCTTATCAATAGTTAGCCAATGCCCTCTTCAAGATAATCATCTTCCTCATGAGAACTTCCCTGATGAGTCTATCTTCAATTTCCAACATGAATTCCATCCACTTAAGATGACTCTCTTCTTTGATGGTTCTAAGTGTTAGCAAGGGGGAGGTGCTAAAATCATCATCATTCCTCCTTGGGATACTCCTATCCCCATCACAAACAAGCTTAATTTTGAGTGCACATGAATAACATGGTGAGTATGAAGCTCTCATCTTAGGTCTCAAAACCCTGCTATCTTGCTTGGTGTCTAATATTTGATATCTATGGGGACTCTCAACTCATCATCAATCAAGTCAAAGGTATCTATTAGTGTAAAAATGATGTCTTACAAAAGTATAAGGATATCATTAACTTCCTCCTTGGGAATTTGATTTCTACACAATCCAAAACTATCCCTCGATCATCTAATCACTTTTAAACACTATGGCTTCCCTCACTTCTCTCATTCCTTGGAAAAGTTGAAGAGGACCATCTTTCTATTGTTGTTTCGGCATTAGGATCAGCCCACTGCCCATGTTCATGACCTTCCTCATGTCAACCATGTTGACACTAATCCACATGACCTTTGGTATTCTCAAATATTTGATTATCTATCTCAATCCATCATTCCTCGACTTGTCCAAAAATGATAGGAGTCCTTTATTCAACATGCTAACTACTATGTCATCCTTGGTGGCATCCTTTACAAGCATGGATTTGATAAGGTTTTTTTTTCATTTCCTTAAGTCTCACAAATCCACTCACGCTATCCAAGAGGTCCATGATGATATATGTGGGGGAAATTTTAGTGGTTTTTGGTCACCAAGCATGTCCTTTGCATGGGTTATTATTGGCCCTCGCTCAATCATGATTGTTGTGAATATGTTAAGAAATGTGTCAAATGCTCAACAACATTCCAATATCATCTGCATTCCTAGCTAGGTATTACAACGGCTCAGGACCTTTGGCCCTTTTTGCAATGGGGCTTGACCTCATTGGTCTCATCAACCCGCATTCTTCTCAACGTCATCATTCCATCATCACTCACTACTGAATACTTCACTAAGTGGGTGGAAGAAATTCCACTTTCATCAACTAAGGCTAATCAAATCATTAACTTCATCTATCGACACATCATTTGTCACTTTAGCGTTCCTCATACAAAATTTTCATGGACAACGGAAATTCCTTTAAAAACAAATATGTCAAGAAGCTTTTGACTCATTTAACATCAAGCTTAGTTTCTCTTCTCCATACTATCCTCAAGCTAATGGTCAGTGCCAAAGCCACTAACAAAACTCTTCACAACATCCTGCCAAGACTATTGATAAATCAGGTCATGATTGACACCTTCATATTCTATTCACTCTTTGGGATTATAGGACTAACATCCACACTTCCACAGGTGCTACTCCATTTTCTCTCATCTACGATCTTGAGAAGTCATTCTTCCCCTTGAAGTCCAAATTCCTTCTTTTACATTTTTCTCTTCGTGACTTCATCTCTATGATGAATATTATCCAAGAGCGTCTAGCACAGCTCGAGTTGTTAGATGAATGTCACCTTCTCACTCTTGAACATCATCATGTTTAAAAGTGCATCAAACATGCTTACAATAAACATCTTAAAGAATGTGACTTTAACATAGGTGACCTCATCCTTAAAGAAAATAAAAATGTCACTACTTTGGAAAGGAGCCAATGTGGAAAATTTTCTCCCAACTGGATCAAACCTTACATTATCACACATAAGTATGGGTATGGGGCCTATTGTTTGGCTTCCTAGATGGTAAACTAGAACCAAAACCCCTTAATGCATTGCACTTTGCAGACATTCTATTGTTAGCATATCTTACCAATGAAAACTTAGTTTTTTCCATGATCATCCATCCATCATTAGCCACTTCCACTTCTCATCGTAATGATTTGGAACTATGTGGTCTACTGTCACTTTCCTAGTTATGACCTTAAATATGGGCACCATGGATTTGCTCATAACATATTCCTTATGGATAGGTTCTTCCCTTAGTGATAACTCCATGATCATTACATCCATCACCCTCTTTTTTACCTATTGGAACCATGCTAAGGGTCCAAGGGTGTCACTTGTACATTCATTGTCCCCTCCTATGTGGCCTACCTAGCTATCCCCAACTCTTCCCCATGTAAAAGTAAAAATTTCATGGATGCTCATCAAAATTATCAAAAATAGACTGCTCCCTCAAAGGATAGTTGTTCATGTCAATTTTTTGAAGAAAAATTCAAATATATAGACCGATCCCTGAAGGACGGCTATCATGTATATCATCCCTACCATTCCATAAAAGTTATAAAATTATAAAGTAGACCATACCCTCAAAGGATGGATACTCTTTTTATCATGACAATGAAGGCTTCCCACATTGATCAACCTTCTATCTTATCAACATCCTAAGAAATCTTCCCGCATCAATCAACTTTCTCATTTGTCACAAACTTCCCACATTGATCAGTTTGCTCTTCCCCTACCTAGAGTTGGGGCATAGATCTAGGGAAATCCACCTATGGAGAACCTAGTTCCCATGTACAAGTCACATCTAAACCCCTTTTGTTGTGTCGACAATAGGTTTATGAGTTCACTTTCCATACATCTCCCCATATGATCCATGGAATAACTAACTATTGTTGGTTATTTGTTAACATTTGTTATTCAGTACAAGTGCATTGCCTTAAGTGGTTCCCTTCTTGTTTACCTCCTATCCAGTTTGAAGCATTGATTCTTTGTGCACTCTTTCTATGATCATGTGTCGTTTAAATTTTCTTTTGGGATGTCTCCTAGATGAGTCATGTTTTATCTATTCATGGTTATTCATCCATTTCCAATCCATATTTGAAGGCTTGACTTGTTGTTTTTCCTTGCGTCATTCACTAACATCATATTCATTTCATAGCTATCACACCTAGTTAGATTTCATTCGCATTATGTATATACATTATCAACCCATCACATTTTCCAAAAAATCATAAAAATAAATACATTCATCAATACCACACAAATCATCATCAATTATCATGCCATCATATCATATATATAGTCTAAATAGGAATCATATCACAAGTTAACATCCAATCAAATCACATAATATTTAATCATATGTAATCCATAATCTAAACATCATCATTACAGATCAATATAAGAAACCATCTAAATTTAACATCCATGTCATCTAAATAAGCTATATCACACTCCACATTACATATCTATCATCTACTATCTAACATCACATCTATGATCATATACATCTATCATCATCACATCAAACATCATAAAAAATATAAAACAAATGCATAACACATTATGAACACAAGCCAAAATCATCATCTATATATCATAATTCCAAAATGTATCAATACATCATACATCATGCCTCTACGGGTGTTATCTCAAAGATGATATGTCATCAAAATCCATAAAATGGACTCTGAAAATATCAGGTCCTCCCCTCTTGGGGAAGGTGTTGCGATCAATCCCTGCGCATCATCACCACCCTCATGTCCCCCTCTCATTGTGGTTGTGCAATGGTCATAGTGCTCCCTGATGGTGAGGTGCTCCCTCCTCCAAATTTTCGTGTGGTTATATATTCCACATATCTCAATGTCTGCATGGAAGCTTGTGCATAACAATCCTCTTGCAATATCTATCCTCCTCTGCTAATGTTGTGTATAAACTCAATGGAATAGTACCTAAGCGGATCCAAATTTCCATCTCCTTGTGATGCTCGTGGAGCACCACTCACCGACTTCGATTGCAAGGATTAGTGCAAGATCTCTAAATCTAACTCTATAGGCCTCTCTATGCCTCCTGTACCGATCCCTCTACTCTATGGCTGATCCCTCTCTCTCTAAGTAAGTAGTATCTCTCTTACACACTGATATAACTCTGTGTGTAGCCACACCATCTCTACACTATCCTCTCCATCATCCCCTCTCTCATCTCTAGGAGCTTCCTCCTCCATGGGCACATCCTCCTCCTCATCTCCTCCCTTGTCCGCCATCTTTGTTGCCTAGGTCTAGGTCATCCAATCTGAAAACCCAACACCAACTCCCACGTCATCATCCTCATCCCATGGTGCCCCTACCTCCTCCAGTGGATCAACCATTTGGACTCAAAAAAACCATCTTAGAATCATCTCACCTGTAAAATATGAGATCTCAGGGGACTTTCTAGACCACTCCAAAATTCCTTGAGACTCTATCAAGCTAGATGGCCTTGATCATCTCATGCCCCTACCCTTATACCCATCGAGTCCTCCTCATGCCTACCAACTCATCATCAACCCTTGGCCATCTAGGAAATCACGGCAGGTAAGGCCACCGATCTACTCTACCTCAAGCTCTTTGCAATTCTATCTCTTTACCATGTGGCATCCCTCTCCTTCCTATTTTCATGAGTTTAGTCGGCTCACCATCATAAAAATCCCACTATTAGCTCTATATGGTCACCTGTGACCCATGGTAAGCCATGGAGGTCTAATAATTGTTATGTGCTCATAGACCCAATAGTGTAGGAGGAATCCAACATCTATCCCTATCCTCCTCCCCTCCGCATACCCTAAAAGCTCATGATAAATCTATGCCAAACGTCGTGCCAATAGAATAGACCATCCCGTGATCGAAAATGTCAGCCAAGACTCTTCCCGAGTTGATGGAAACCTCACACCCACCGATTACGGAAATACATAGGATGAAATGGCCATAATCAATAAGCAAATAAACCAGCTTCTTCGTGTATCCCCATGGTCATATCTCATCTCATAAGAAAATTCCCCTGATGAAAATGTAATCTGTGGGGCATATGCTCCAAATAGCCGTGTCAATACTACTAATAACTGGGTATCCTTTGTGATAGGGACTACCTGCTCCCCCTAGATAGGTAGCTTTGAGGATATGATGTACATCCTGTAAGGTCATTATCATCTCCCTGTCTTGAACCAAAATGCACAGTCCACACATCTCATCTCTCAACTAATGTGATCATCGGTCCCAC
This sequence comes from Taxus wallichiana var. yunnanensis, assembly GCA_018340775.1. Lineage (NCBI taxonomy): Eukaryota > Viridiplantae > Streptophyta > Pinopsida > Cupressales > Taxaceae > Taxus > Taxus wallichiana. Next base: position 441,968,603 of record CM031237.1, read on the forward strand.
ATCACATGGAATCCTCTAATAATGTTAGAATCCACCTAATCAGACTGCCTCTAGGTGGTCCCACTTGGCATCTGTTATGTATCCTCAAATCGATCATACAATTTGGGACTCTATCCCTCGGATATAGTATCTCTCATTTCGTAAAATAGGTATGACATGCACCCATTAGCAATCTGATTATCAAAATTAATCCATCTTTTCCAAAATTAAAAATTCTAACCTAACCCACCCCTAGTCACTGCCAACCTAGGTTGGGTTGATGCACCTAGGGTTGAGTCGTCACCCTTCCAGGGCTAATTGACGATGATTGTGCCTAGTCGTCGTCGATTGCCCTTGATGCTGGGCCCAAAAATTTGAAAAATGCAAAAACATAAAAAATAAAAACATAAAAAATGTATCAAAATAAGTTAGGGTTTCATTACTTACCATCCTATGAGTCCTCTGGCGGTTCTTCCCATCTCCTCCGACCTCCAATTCATCCAATATTTTCTCTCTCTCTCTCTCTCTCTTATAGCCTCATAGGTCTTGATTGTCACTTGTCCATGTGCAAATGAGCCCTGTTCGGCCGACCCAGGGTTTTTATACCCCACTTCCCACATCATCATCATCTTTGACCCCCTTAGGTCACCACTAATTTTACTTAGTCGTCATCTCCTAACCCTAGTCATTGTCGATGTGGCCTTTTTTTCATCCAAATCCTCCTCTTGCCTTTTTTGATCATTTTGTTAAAATTATATTTTCTTCCACTTTTTTTGGTGACATACCTTTTTCTCACTTTTATCTTTGTGCCACCTAGATTTCATTCATGTGCCTCTATGGTCATTTTTCTATTCCTTCTTGGGGCACCATTATTTTTATATCTTCTTCTCTCTCTTGCCCCATGGGCTTCCTAGTTTTGCTTTTGTGACCTATTTTATTCCCCCTTAGGGAATCTTTTTCTCAGTTAGCCTTTGTCCCTCCCAAGACAATTTTTTTCCCCATCCCTCTCCATATTGTCACGATGCTCGCCTTGAATATTTTTGCATTTGTTTACACATGATAAATCCTTTCCATTGACCCATTGGTCCTACGACATTTTTGATCCATATGAGTGGACTCCCATTGATTTCCTCCATTTTGTAGTGATTTTCACCCACTCACTAGTCCGTAGGACATTTCCGCCATCTCCATTGAGACCATCATTTGTTCCCTACTAAAGTGATATCGAAATCACCACCATCTTTTACTTTTTATTCAATCCTCATTTGGCATATATTATCCCTTCTCCATCTATCTCTTTCAAACTCATGATCGACTTCCTTTGTGTTGTCCATCCCAAGTTTGAGGGGGAGCACCTAATCAATCATCTTTTCTTTTTTCTCATTTTTTCCTCGTGGCTTGCCCAATGCAAACCACTCACCAAAAAGGGGAAAATGTAGACACCAATTTTTAGTATCGTTCCTCCCCTTCACCCCACATTCACTCTCATTCACCTTGGCCACCCATTAAAATTTCATTTTCCCTCTTAAAATCAATTTATCCCATTAATTCTTATTTTCCACCTTTAATCATGCATTATCCATAATTTATTCTAATCCTCATCTCATTATATTTTCATCTCCCTAAATCATTTTAATCAAACTTAATCTTCATTAATTAATTTTAATCTCCACCTAATTCATCTCTCATCCCTAAATATCCTATTTCTCATCCCTAAGATTCTAATTTGTAATTTCTAGGCCTTGATTTAATAAATTTACCTATCAAGGACCTTTATTTACTCATCCTAACCTCCCACCTACTCATTTCTCTTCCTTATGTAACCCTAGCTCATCTTTATCCATCTAAAACCTATTCTTGCTTCATTTGGGATTCTTTTCCTCAAGTTGGGCATGAACCCACCGCCCTAATGGATGATCTCCATAATCGACGGTGACCCACCCAGGTTTTCATGAACCCTATAAATACATCCTTGCCCCCTCCTTTCTCAAGGATACAACATTGAGATTATCAGGCTATCTTGTGATTTTGTTTTCATTTTTAATACTCTTGCAATTATCTTACACATCTTACAGTCTTCTTGGAGCTATTGTGCATCTACTTTGGTGATCAAGGATGCCTCTCTTGCCTTCATTTTCATGTGCTTCCATTATCATATTGTTGCATTTTATTGTCTCTAACATCTTGTTTAGGTTCAGGTAGCTTCAGGACCTCTCATCATTTCATTTCAACATTCACTTCTATCATGTAGGTCTTCATTTCGGTCATTCCATATTCATTCTTACCTTAACAATTCTAGGTCTTCGTTGATTTAGTACAAACACCATCGACCCAACCCCTATTCATCTTGTTTCATTGCTTAGATATTCAACATTTTTGTTTCTAATTTCAGTCTACCTCTATTATCCAGATCTTGTTGGTTTGCCACTCTGTCATTCGATATGTGTTTTTAGGTCCTAGTTGCCTTCGATTTTCGGTGGTCACCATCGACCAACCCCTGTCACTTCACCCCTTTTTATCATTTTCCATAGTTTTCTTCCACTCTTTCATTCATTTCAGTTTCATTCTATGCTATAGGTGTTTGTGTCCATCTCGAGATCTGTTTCAGGTATTGTTCATTTTTAGATTCATCCACAATAGCTTACATATCTGTTTTTGGTGCAGATATTCCTCATCCATCCCCAGTCACCGTCGAATGGCCCACTATGTCCTCATTTCACCGTCGGCCACTGTCAGGTTTGCCTTATTTTCTTATATTTGAATCATATTTCTTCATTGTCATATTAGATCTATTTTCATATTTTTGTTTCAGATATTACATGTTCTTATCAGATCCATCATCAGGTTTTACATTTCATATCATATATAAGAGGGTTGACATCCATCCAAGCAAGTTCACACTTCTTGGAACCGACTTAGTCAGGAATCCCTCCATCTAATCTATTAATCCATTTTTCTTCTAGTGCGCTTTGTTTTGCAAATCATCAAATTTGTAGCAAGGATTTTTTCATCATTTACACCCGTCCATATTGTCACTTTGAGGTACCATAAACCCTCCATGTTTTAAGTTTCTAGTTTCTTTCATTACTAGTCATTAACTTGAGTAGGAAAGAAGAAATATTGGTCAACAATATGATCATGTGGGATTGGGGAAGATATGAGTATCATCCGATGAAAAGGAGTGAGTGGGGAGATGTTGTGAAGTGTACTTTCTCATCCAAGTAATTGTATTTATTTCGGATTAGTTTCTAACTCAACTGGACCCATAATATTTGTCTTTTTCTTTTCTCAAGATGGGGGCAACCCAATAATTGTCATAGGCTGAGGTTCATTTGCATGGGTTTCAATAGGAATACTCTTGTTCATATTTTGAGGAAATAATTTATCATATTTAGGGCATTTAGGGAATGGATCCGAAGAAATTCCCAAGTTTACATTTTGAGGTGCAATGGTCCTTTGTAATCATATTGTGGGGACCCTCAAGTGGTTTCCCATGAACATGTCTATGAATAACTATCACTTTTCTTATAGGAGTCTATAAATGAATTTAATAAAATCTCTACAAGTATGAAAATCATGCAAAATAATTTGGTGACATTGCTAATATAAATAGAGATTACTCCTGCAAGTTGGTTTTAGTTTTGTTGTTTGTTAAACCCCTAATTATTATTTTGGGTTTGATTGTTATACATGTAACCTTTGGATTCAATAAAATCTAGATGTATTTTATTGAAATATAAGTGTAAATATCTATTGTAAATGATAGACAATGAAATATGAATGCTAACAAAATTATTTAATTTGAACTATGAAAGGAAATGAGAGGGGTAAGGTATTTATCTTAAATTTCCTTATCCCATAGTGATTCTAGAATGGAAAAGATGATGAAACAAAAGAACATAATGTTACAAAAACCACCAAAAAAAAAAAGTGAAACAAAGGTGGAAATGGTTGGGTGAGGCACTTGGAAAGGGACGGGGGCACCGCGGACACCCTAGGCATGTTTCAGGCACTTGTGTCTGCGCAGAAAGAGTTAGACCCTGGTTATGATATGGTCACTAGGTATTCTAACTTGTTCACCTTTTGTCACCTATATGTCACACTTAGATCGCCGAGGTACATGTAAAACCACACACAAATATCCTCCTCCAAAACCCTAAAAAAGACATCAAATCCTAAAATAGGAGATGCAAAATGAGGGGTCGGATTGTCCTCGAGATGTCAAAATGGTGAATTTACAAATGAGTTGTACACTACATCTCATGCCCAATGTAGTTATATGTGCTTGTGTGTACAATAATGCTCCTATGTTTCCCTCGCGCCAATGATGCCAAGATAACGAGCGGTAGCTAGATAAAATGTGAATGTGTGGATGTAATAGAATGGACTCCTCTTCCTATGCGGTGTGTATGCGAGAATAATGTTCCCAAATGAAGTCCCTTGATGTATGTAGATATATAGCCCTTGATAATAATTGTTTTCCCTTATATTGATATGTATGTTGTGTTTATATATTGATCTCTTGCTCAAATTTTGACACTAATGACCTGATATGCCGACTAATCCGTCGGGATATGAGAGGAAAATTTTAAAAGACTGACCTTAAATGTCAAAAATAAGTTCAATCATAAAGAGGACACAGAGACACCCATGATAAAAGGAGTGCCACGGTGCTAGTGTCTAGTCATGGGTGCTAGTTTTTAGAGACAAGTGATGATAGATGAGTGAAGACTAACCGATAGGGATCCATGTGACTTAACTAGAACTGTGTATATGAGTGGCAAGTATGATAGATAAAATAAATAGAAACCAACAAGGTAAGAAAATGGAATATGGAATGGGTCATCAGTGAATACTTTTCTTACGCAAGATCCATATATAAAACAACATACTTGGTGGTATAGTAAATAATATTAAGTGTATGATTTTGTGTCTACATTTTCCCCACTTTATGTTGTTAGGTGAAATCTCGTTACATAAAGTAGTTAGATATGCATACCGAGAGAATTATGAAGAATCCCATGTTACAAGAGTAGTACGTATAGATGTGGTAGAAGTACATTCGAATGAGAACACATAACATGGTGAACTATGGATCAACGTGTCGATCCATGCAGCGTAACGAGAGATGTGAGATTGTTATGAGGAGCGCTAAGTGATATTGATGATTGTAATGTTGAATGATTGGAGATTTTGATTTTTGTCATTGATGGAGATGTGATGGGGTAGGGAGTGATCAGTTCCCAACCCGATTGCGTGTGTGTGAAAACTGAGGATTTGGGCATCCTGCCGCTAGAGGAAGAGTGTAGGGAGAGAGGTCTAGTTTTACCCTCCAACTTTAACTACATCCTCAAAATATCTAGCTACTACGAGATGGAAAAAGACCAGATTTTGTTGATTTGGATCCATTTTGATTAAACGTGATAACCCATATAGGAGCAATATAGGAAAGGCAATGATGTCTCATTTCCCCACTCCAGGGATGTCACCATAATGCGTATGTGGTGGATTCAAAGTTAGGTCATATGGAAGCAAGTTGTAAAATGTAGAATAACTTCCCATGTTAGGTCATCTGGGAAAGTGGTGATATAAATCCCAAGTTAGGTCATTTGGGAGGATAAATACGTTGCGTTTGTGTTTATTAATTGAATAGTGGAAGATTTGTGTGATTGTGATTTTATTGATTGATTTAGTGAGTGATTGGTTACTTGATGGAGAGATTTTATGTTTGTTTCCCCGTGTTAGTTCATTAGGAGGAATCACTAGAGAGTGATGTGGAATGTCGCAAGGTGTATGAGCAGATGTTTGATAATAATGGGTTAGAAATGTAGATTGATCACGTAATGGTGTAAGGGGAATTATAAGATGACCCCAATTGTATGCCCCCTTTTGGCGAAGAGGGGGTGATGATGAGAATGAACACCGAGCTAAAAGTAATCCCGTAATGTTGTAATGGAGAATGTATGAGAGATATTGCAAAATTTTGTGTATATTGAGTGGAAATTATGTTAATGAGGAATATCATGTGTGTAATGCATAATATATGATAGTAGGTGGAATTCAAAAAAATGACGTAAATGGGGTAGAAATCAAAGTAAGTATGCTCAAGATATGATTGAAATCATGTAATGTGTATTAGTTAAGAGAATGAGTGCAAATAATGACTATAATAAGGTAGGTAATGGAAAGTTACTATAAATAGTAATGTGAAAAAGTGAATAGGAAATTCATTTGATTATTGTGCTAGTGTGATTGTGAATTTTGGGTGTGCAAAGATTCCTCAAGTGAGAGCACCATGATTGAGTCGGTTTGAGATGGTGGCGGTAGTTGTGGTGTCACGTACGATAATGGAGCTAGTAAGTGTGATTTTTAAAAATGTGTTTATAGTAGGTGTTTTTGATTAATTTTCACAAAATTTGTTTTTTTGAATTTCTAAGCATTTTGGACTTGGAAAAGAGCGTTGAAGGCACTAATGACCCTCGCGATACTAGCACCCGAGGCATGGACAATATTGACCTACTCCTGGGCACCCCGGATTCTTCTTGAGGGCATTGGCATCCTAGAAGGATTGGGTTGAGCCTAGAGTGTTATAGATGTGAAAATTGATGTGTGTTGATGTTATAAGTAGGTGTGTTTGCATATGTATGATGTTCTGACACCATGTTTTTGTTATTTTATGGTGTGCAGAGGGACATCCATTCGAGAGAGTTTCGTGGTGGACACCATTTGAGTACATTGTTAGGATTGGGGTTATTAGATGATGAGTGGGATGTTCTAGACCGTGTCGGCTTGTGGCACATAGAAAGGATGGGGATGTGCCCCATAATATTCTTATGATTATAGTGTTATGCAAGAGGTGGTGTGCATATACTTGCACCTTTTGGTTGCTTATAGGGGAGATAAAAGTTACTCTGGAGGATTTTTATCACATACTACGATTACCTATAGTTGGCGAGAGGGTTCATGTTATGGCTGTGGGTGATGCATAGAGAAAGATGAGGGCTATTAGATAGTATTTTATGGGGACTTGAGTTCACACTGAGGTCCATATTATCCTGAATGCTATTATGAGATTAGGGGTTCCGCGATTGCGGAATTTTATTGATGTGGTGATTGCTTCTTTGATTGCAGTGGAGGGTGGTGGAGTAGGCATCTTGTATAAGATGCATGATATATTCGGTCGGATAAATGAGGAGAGCACAAGGTATGCTAGGCCATGATGTATATTGTCCCACATGTACACGGGGATCTATAGAGATTTACACAGGAGGAGAATGGAGGTGGTATTGGAGCTACCACATTATTACATGTATGGGCCTATGAACATATTACTGGTACGAGGCTAGTTGGTGGACCACGAGGAGAGTGGGCTAGGCTGGATATATTTTTTGGGAGATTGGTAGGTGTTCACAAGAGGAAGATGGATACAAACACTTATAAATTGATGTTATATTGCATGGGGGCCAAAGGTCGTGATATGGAGGCCATACCGAGACTACAAAGGATGGCCAGAGGATGCAAAAGAGCTACAATGCATTCAACGGACTATGTGGCTAGAGGATTAGTTTGGGGTGCCCAAGTTATTTCAAGTTGAGCTCCTATCAAAAAATTTTGGTATGGCCAGGATGTGCCCCCAGAGCCATATGTATGGGTGAGAGCCATTAGGGCACCACGGAGGTGGGGCTAGACCGGGGCCTATAGGAGTGCATCCCTTGGTCTCTGGGCTGACAAGGCCGACATGGTGATAAAGCTAATAGATGTAGATGACACAAGGTGTACATAGGCATACCATGCATGATGGGCATCACATCAATGGTTATTTTTGTTTCTAGTTTTTGTAGATGCGGTAGGAGCACCACTAGGAGGATTAGAGGGACAAGCATAAGCCCCCGATAACATAGTATTAGCAATAGTAAAACATGAGTATTTTTATAGTTATGTTTATGATTTGTTATTTGGTTATTTAATTATCATTGTTGTCTAATTTGTTGTTCTATGGATGTAGGTGATGTGTATTGGTCGCTGATTGTGGACACATCCATCCGCACATTGATGCAGAATGTGCCCACTAAGGTACTCATGGTTGGAGGCATGCTAGAGCATGTAGACGATATCGCGTGCAAGCATGCCCATTTTTTCAAGCCAGTGGCAATAACAACAATGACATTTACCATGCTACTGGGCAAGAGGGATGAGGTATGTGAGGAGACACAATGAGCTAGAGAGGTTGTGGGTGGAGGTCCCCTAGCACATGATGTATTTGCGTAGTTCGTTGAGTTATAAGACCATTTCACAGAGAAGTCGATTGAGGTGAAATTATTACAGAGGCAGGTGGAGAGATAGAGGGGCCGCAATCAGCGGTGTAGAGTGAGATGGGAAGCTTCTAGTTCTAGAGGTCTTGTAGTGGTAGATAGTGACAATGATGATGATATATGATATATATTGATGTATCGATGTAGGGGAATTTCCCCAATGATGAGATGTTTTGTAACTATGATTGTGAATGATATACATATATATATAGATGGAATTATTGGCATATGATCATTGTATTTGATATTTATTGATGTGATGATGTGATGATTGATGTATGATTCATTGATTATTGTTGTTATATGTGATGTGTGATGTGTTGAGTATTGTTTGTATTTGTTGAATTGATTTGTAATGGGTAGTTGTTGAGATTGAGTAATGTGATTATAGATAGATAAATGATGATATAATGTATATGATGATAGATGATGTATGTAATGTGATTGTGAAAAAGTGGATTGTATGTAGAAATAAAGTTGTGATGAATGATAAAGTAAAAATGAATAATGTGTAAAATTATGAGATGGTCATAATAGTGTAATGAAGCATATGTTAGTATGATGAAGAGGAGGAAGGAGAATAGTGATGCCCCTAGTGTATAGATGATAAGGTTCATTTATATAAGACCCCTCAACAGTCAAGAATGAACCATAAAGAAAGAGTGTGTCATCGGGAAATGATATGATTGTGTGTGTGAGATATATTGATTGATAAGGCATGTAGTGAAAGAGTGAAGATAGATTATTAATGTAAATGATACCTCAACAATCATGTAAGAATTGAGATATCATGAGTGCATCATCGGGAAGTAATATGATTATACTGTGAGAGATAGATTAATTGATAATGTGTGTAACACAAGATTGAAGAGAGGTTCTTATTATAACAGATCCCTCAACAATCATGTAAGAACTGGAAGAACATGAGTGTGTCATTGGGGAGGGGGTAAGGTGATAGAAATCACCTACTAAAGACCAAGCCAATGTGGATAATTAGAAGCATGTGTAATGAAAACAACATGAGTGTATGAGCCAAACTGAATGTCATGCGGAATGGTGGCAATGATCGGTGATGCAATAGTGGGAAGTGGATATTCCAAGGGATGTGGAAGCCAATGTGTAGTAGTAGCATGATGTAGCGAATGATATGGAGAGCATGCATGAGCAAAAACCTATGGTGGTAGATGAATAATAACCTTAGAACTAGATGAAGGAGATAAATCAATTGTAGTAACATCACACTTACGTGGGAGTGGAGACATATACCACTCACAAGAGTGATAGCCAAAGGAAATGACACCCTTATCTTCTAATTATTACAAGTGATCATGAAGGGTGCAATAGTCATTGTTGTGATGGCCATTGATACGATGATAATTACAATAAGGTCTATCACACTAGCGTTGCAAGCGATGAGGTGGATGATGTTGATTAGAAGGTAAGTGAATCAAACAATTGTCAAGCGGTATCTTTGTTGATGCAAAATCACAGCACCCCTGGATGCTGATCAGGTTTCTAAGTTGATCTTCAGGCATCCAGTGTGATTGCACAACATTGAAACCTTTCTCCAAGTGTGGGACTTGCAGAAATGAGAAAGGAATCTCCAGAGAAGGCTGGTTCCTACTCCTAAACCACCTGCCACAAGCTATTCTAGTGCAGGCAAGCTAATCTAATCCTAATCTAACCATGCCAAAGAGACAGAGAGAGAGAGAGAAAGGAAAAGAACAAAAGCCTACACTAAAATGGTGATACACCAGAGAAGGAGAATGTTGGACATCTATCAAAACTACCATGTAACAAAGAGAGGTGAGCAATGGGAAGGATGGACAGATGCATCACAGGCCCAAGGATAGATTTCACATAGAAAATGTCCCAAAACTCCATGAACACAGCTCCAAACCTGCAATGAACATTCAAACATGCACAAATACCTGCAATGAAGAGAGGCAAGAGGAAAACAAGTGAAAAACGAGCAAGGATGGACAGATGCATCACAAAACATGTTTTTGTTGCTTCAGAAGTTTGCACAGAACATCATTTCATTAGTAAAAGGAAAAAAATGCCATTACAGAGCAGGGAGGAGGTTCGAACTCCATTTTCAACCCTGGAGAAGAAAAAGAAGGGAGGGCAGAGCCGAACCGATGAACAACTTGTAATAATCCTTTTTAAAATGAGCCAAATCTGGCTTTTACATTACATGGGTCGAGCCTAGGAGAGAGAAATGTGGGAAAATGTGCAAGCCCATTCCTCATTGACTGTAGATGCATTAAAATGGCATGGGGAACCTTACAAACCCATACCCTACCATCTTTGACCGATTTACGAGGAGAATGCGACGCATTCTCGCATTAAACTGGTCGCCTGAAATGTCACTTCTGGCCATGAACACGTGTTAGAGCCATTTCTTAATTTTCTCTCTCCAAACTACACCAAAATTTAGGATTGACCCTAGAATCATGTAGAGAATCTTATAATATTTCCGTTGATATAAAGAATGTGTAAATCCGAGCTCTGGATCAAAAGATATGGAGATCTGAAGATTTAGGGCACAAAACAGGAAACGGATTTTTAAATTTCTTCCCGCGCTCTGCCACCTGGATGACACGTGGCATGCATTGATTGGTCGTCAGGGGCATGGGGCAGACCTTTACTTTTAGCTTTTGGGTGAACTTCTTGCCAAATTCTCTAACTCCTTCCCGAGCTCCGCATTCCTTGCTCCATAGGACACGTGTCCTCTTTTGATTGGCTCGGGCTGACCCTTCAAAACTCACCCTTTGACTTTTGGACTTTTCTCCTTGTGACACATGTCATGATTTGGTTGGTCCACGGGTCTGCCGGCTCTTTCACGTCCAGCGCGTCCATTTGTCCCGGATGTCCCAGACTGTCTGGGACAAAAACTTCCGATCCGCCCGAAATGGGCTTCCTCGTCCCTCATTCGGCCGATGACACGTGGCGTTGCTTGATTGGCTTTCGGCTCCTTCGGCTATCCGCGTCCCACGTGTCCCTTTGTCCCACATGTCCCGGACTGTCTGGGACAAATTCTTCCGTTCGCCCGATTCGGCCGGTTCGCGTACCTTTGTCCCACATGTCCCGAACTGCTTAGTGCGAAAGTTCTCCTTTTCGGCCGATCCGGGCGGTTCGCGTCCTTCGCGTCTTCTTGTCCCAAATGTCCCAGAGTAGTTAGTCGATTTTCTTTTCTTCTTCCGAACCGACTTTCCGTGTCCCATGTGTCCCGACGGCCGGATGTTCCTTTGCCCTGCAGACTGCCTGGCGGCCTTTCGGCCGATTCGCGCCCAGATGTCCCTCACGTCCCAACTATTGCGAGGACTAGGACTTAGCCATTTTTCATGATTTTTCCTGGCCCAAGCTTGTTTTTGCAGCCTTTTCACCTTTTCTCAGAACTTGCTCTTTTCAACCTGGACAGGAGAGTTAGAAAAATTCTGAGGGGACCCTAGAAACATGATTTTTTGGCCCTGAATCAATTTATTTGCCTGGGACTAAGTAATTTGATGCATGTTATCAAAATTACCCTGGGGGTGAATTTTGGATAACAATTTGGCGACTCAGCGGGGTCATCTGCCTGCTAGATGAAGTTACCAGTTGCCTGAAGCATCCATTGGGCATGGAGTCATGAGTTGTAACCTGCAACTGATCTGAACTTTGAAAACCTCCCTCTGAGCCACTTGAAACCCACCAGACATGGAGTTGTTCTCACCAAAATGCCACTGAAACGAACTGTGCAAGAGCAGAACCAGCAACACCAAAACTATGTAGAACTGAAAATCATACATGCTCCAAATGGAACATGTAGAGTGTGCACAAGCACTTCTTCTACTAAAAGCAAACCTACCTACTCTCAGAATCGGGAGCAAAAGGCAAGCTAAACAAACCCTGCAATTGGTTGTGAGAAATAGCTTCCCTTTCTCAAAAGTGGCAGCCATGCAATTGATTTGGAGCTGATCATGGCTGTTAGGATGAGTGGAAAATCAACAAGAAGCTGGTATTCCACCCAAATTATCAAGGTATCAGCTGAAGGAAAATTCAAGACCTCCTTTAGTTGCTTCGCATTTGGATTGAAGAGGTATGATAGCTGATCCTTGGTACTTTGTAGCTCACCCTCATGCTCAGAAGCAAGCATGACTGGTTGTGACTTTTCCTTTAGCTCCAATGAAGCCAAATACCTGATTGGGAAAGGTATGATCCGTTTGATATGCTCATAGCTCGATTTTCAACTCCAAAATGGAGTCTTCTTGTAGACCCTCAATGGATGGTGTGGAAGCAATGGTGAAATTCCTTTGTCCTTTCTCTTCCTCAATGAAGAACATGAAAGATTAAAATCTTCCAATCTTGATTCGGAAGAGATGTTATAAGATGCAGGCTGCTGCAAATGAATGTTCTCCTTCATGAAAAAGAGACTCTTGTGTTTGGAATGTGGATGATGAAAGAGAGAATGATGGAAACTCAATTGGCTCTTCTCCATCAAAACAGTCCTCCAAATCTGACAGATAAACTACCACATGTCTGTCCTGCTACAAATGCTCAACTTCCTCCATGGTGTCTTCTTGATTTGTAACTTGACCACCATGGTTTCTTTCACCCTCCAATATTGAGTTTGAGAGATCAAACTCCTCTTCAGCACTAGAACTTGAGAGAGGTGAAGTAGAAAGAAGAACTGAAGGTTCTCCTGTAGCCTGCTTTGTGCTCAAAGCCCTTGGATCTGCAATTTTCTCCTCCACAGCTAGAATGTGCTCCTCTTCTGCTGGATCTGGAGCAGCTTCTCCTTCCTCCAATGTTTGAAGATAATCTTGCTCTTGAATGAACTCCTCCTCCAGCATGAAGTTTGTCAAGTCAAACTCTTCAATCTGCTGCTCTAGAGGACAAGTTGGGACTGCAAGATCTGAGCTTTCCTCCTTTATGGCTGATTGTGCAACTTGAATTGAATCAACATTCCCTTCAAATAGAGTGCCAATACGGACACTACTTTTTGAGCAAACCGATCAGCTGATCGCTTCTTCTTCTTTTTGCTCTTGTTTTCCTTGGATGGCATTCTGATTTTCATCCTCCCAACATGGATTTGGGAATGCAGAGAGGGGTGGGTTGCAACTCAATTGATTTGGCAATTTTTTGTGGTGGTAAAGGAGATGAAATCTCTTGTTTCTTTAGAGGAGGGGGTATTTCTTTCAGCTCTTGTGGAGAGGATGACTGTTTGGAAGGAAAAAGGAAAGAAGAATTGAGGTGTGGTGGAAGATTGAGAGGTGGAGACATGGAATCAACATTTGGGACAGCAGATGGAGAGTTTAAAATTTGGAAGTCCAAATGAGATGATGCTGCTTGAGTAATGGGAAGAGAAAAACCAGATGATGGTGTAGAACTTACCCATTGACAAGGTTGTTCAACACCGAATGTATAGGCCTCTATTTCTGTTGTCCATTGTGCAAGTTGGGGCAGCATCTTTATCATGAAGTCTAGCTTCTCTTGAGGGCTGAAGTGTCTTGGAAAAGGGCCTCCCCATGGACAAGGAGTCCTGCAACCAATTCTGAAAGCTCTCATTTGAGCTGTTGCTCTGGACTGCACCATCTTTACCTCCATCTTTTGGATTTTCTCCAACAGACCAACATCTTGGATCTGATGGTCTTCATTATATGCATACTCTTGCTCTTGGAAAGCTCCATAGCCAAACTGACTTTGGCACTGCTGCTCATATGGGTATGCATACTGATCTTGAATCTACTCAAAATGTTGATTTGGAGGATTTGTAAAACATGTTGGAGGTGGAATATACTGCTGTTGTTGATGTGAATTCCATGATGGAAATGAAGTCATGATTGCACAACCTCATGGAATGGGAAAGAATGAAAGAGATGGAAAGAAGGATGAATGGGAATGGATGGAAAATGGGTCTGCAACTTCAGAAATGGGTTGCTGATCAGATGGAGTCACCAGATGTGTTTGTAAGTGCCTCCAAAGGCTGAAATCTTCACAGGAACACACCAACCTGCAAAAGATGAAGTGGAAGACCTCTAAGGTCCCACCGGGTGTGCCAAAACTGTTGATGCAAAATCACAGCACCCCTGGATGCAGATCAGGTTTCTAAGTTGATCTTCAGGCATCCAGTGTGATTGCACAACATTGAAACCTTTCTCCAAGTGTGGGACTTGTAGAAATGAGAAAGGAATCTCCAGAGAAGGCTGGTTCCTGCTCCTAAACTACCTGCCACAAGCTATTCCAGTGTAGGCAAGCTAATCTAATCCTAATCTAACCATGCCAAAGAGAGAGAGAGAGAGAGAGAGAGAAAGGAAAAGAACAAAAGCCTACACTAAAATGGTGATACACCAGAGAAGGAGAATGTTGGACATCTATCAAAACTGCCATGTAACAAAGAGAGGTGAGAAATGGGAAGGATGGACAGATGCATCACAGGCCCAAGGATAGATTTCACAAAGAAAATGTCCCAAAACTCCATGAACATAGCTCCAAACCTGTAATGAACATTCAAACATGCACAAATACCTGCAATGAAGAGAGGCAAGAGGAAAACAAGAAAAATGAGCAAGGATGGACAGATGCATCACAAAACACGTTTTTGTTGCTTCAGAAGTTTGCACAGAACATCATTTCATTAGTAAAAGGCAAAAAACACCATTACAGAGCAGGGAGGAGGTTCGAACTCCATTTTCAACCCTGGAGAAGAAAAAGAAGGGAGGGCAGAGCTGAACAGATGAACAACTTGTAATAATTCTTTTCAAAATGAGCCAAATCGGCTTTTACATTGCATGGGTCGAGCCCAAGAGAGAGAAACATGGGAAAAACGTGCAAGCCCATTCATCATTGAATGCAGATGCATTAAAACAACATGGGGAACCTAACAAACCCATACCTTGCCATCTTTGGTGATTGACAGGAGAATGCGACCCATTCTGCATTAAATCTGGTCGTTGAAATGTCACTACTGGCCATGAACACGCGTTAGAGCTGTTTCTTAATTTTATCTCTCTATACTACACCAAAATTCAAGATTGGCCCTAGAATCATGTAGAGAATCTTATAAGCTTTCCGTTGATATAAAGAACATGTAAATCGAGCTCTGGATCAAAAGATATGGAGATCTGAAGATTTAGGGCACAAAACAGGTGAAACGGATTTTTAAATTTCTTCTCGTGCTCTGCCACCTGGATGAAACGTGGCATGCTTTGATTGGTCGTCAGGGGCGCGGGGCAGACCTTTACTTTTAGCTTTTGGGTGAACTTCTTGCCAAATTCTCTAACTCCTTCCTGAGCTCCGCATTCCTTACTCCATAGGACATGTGTCCTTTTTTGATTGGCTCGGCCTGACCCTTCAAAACTCGCCCTTTGACTTTTGGACTTTTCTCCTTGTGACACGTGTCATGATTTGGTTGGTCCACATGTCTATCGGCTCTTTCACCTCCAGCGCATCCATTTGTCCCGGATGTCCTGCATCGGTATGCTGGGACAAAAACTTCCGATCCGCCTGAAATGGGCTTCCTCGTCCCTCATTCGGCCGATGACACGTGGCGTTGCTTGATTGGCTTTCGGCTCCTTCGGCTATCCACGTCCCACGCGTCCCTTTGTCCCACATGTCCCGGACTATCTGGGACAAATTCTTCCGGTTCGCCTGATTCGGTCCGGTTCGCGTACCTTTGTCCCACATGTCCCGAACTACTTAGTGTGAAAGTTCTCCTTTTCGGCCGATCCGGCGGTTCACGTCCTTCGCGTCTTCTTGTCCCAAATGTCCCAGAGTAGTTAGTTGATTTTCTTTTCTTCTTCGGCCGAACCGGCTTTCCGCGTCCGTGCGTCCCAGCGGCCGGATGTTCCTTTTCCCTGCAGACGCTGGCGGCCTTTCGACCGATTCATGCCCTGGATGTTCCTCACGTCCCCATTGCGAGAGGACTAGGACTTAGCCATTTTCATGATTTTCTGGCCTAAGCTTGTTTTTGCAGCCTTTTCACCTTTTCTCGAGAACTTGCTCTTTTCAACTGGATAAGAGAGTTAGAAAAATTCTGAGGGGACCCTAGAAACATGATTTTTTGGCCCTGAATCAATTTATTTGCCTGGGACTAAGTAATTTGATGCATGTTATCAAAATTACCCTAGGGGTGAATTTTGGATAACAGTGTACCCAACACATTATGAGATGAAACATGATGAGAAAAGTGTAATGGCTCCTGTGAAACATGTGTAGAATTATGAGGTGTAGCTGACGTGGAGGAGATGAAAGATGCTTATGCAACGGAGAAGATTGAACTTTATTGTGAGGTGGATTGGATGGAGACTGTGGAGACCACTTAACATATGGGAATGGAGAAGAACTAGATGATGTAGTAGTAACAATGATAAAATTATGATCTATAACTTGTGCAATAATGAGATCTTGTTCTAGATCAATTACCTTATAACATACGAGCATGAAGGATTCACATGTGTCATATTGCAATCATTGCTTTAAAGAAGGAATCAAACCACGACAAAAGATTAATTTCTTCTCTAAGTCAATGGGATAGAAGACTAACTGATGCATGTAAACATTGAATTGCAAAATGTAATCAATGATAGGTTTTGTTTTTCCTTGGTGTAAGCCAAGTAGATGATCATATGTGACTCTAGGGTTGTTGTTGAGTATGAAGCGATGAAGAAAAGCTTCTTTCATCTCACAATAGGTACTAATAGATCCGAAAGGTAGATGTGTGTACCATTGGAGAGCATCATTAGTAAGGCTATGGTGAAATGATTTGAGCAACAGTCGATCATTAGAGTATGAAGCCATAGCCATACGAGTAATGTTTGAGATGCAAATAGGGATTTCTAGTACCATCAAAGCATGAAAATGTAGGCATAATGAAATCCTCAAGAAAATTTTAATTGTGAATATTTTTGAATATGATTTCCATGCAAAGAATTATTATCGATAAAAGTATAATAGGCCTTGCTTTCTAGTGTGAGAGATTGGACTTGAGATTGTAAGTGGCCAAAAACATGCATGAGTGATAAGATGTCTTGTGGAGGAATGGTAGAGGATGGCAATAGTGTATTGAGTGGTTGCAATTTTCCATTATGAGTGATCATAGGAATGTCAAGAGGAGACATAGAAGATGTCGATGCTAAGGGCACACTAGATATGGGTGCCAAAGAAGTAATAGGTGGTGAAGAACATGGAATGTCAATAGAAGTGGTAGGACTAGCATTAGAAACATCATTAGGAGATGATGTAATAGAAGGAGATGAATCATGCATGTTATTAGAGATAATCTTAGAAGAATATGAAAGCGGAGTGGGGATTCACACTTAGTAGTATGCAAATAAGTAGAATCATGACTATCAGGTGTCTCATCAAAATCGAACAAAGATTCAGATGCAAGGATTTCATTAAGCGTATCATCAACATATAATGAAGGAGGAGGAGGACTAGTATGCGATGCATCATGAGAAACATTTTCAGAAATGGAAGGAGTATGAGATGCAACTATAGAATCATCCGAACTAGTATGAGAAACAAAATCATGCACATGTTTATTGTCTTCTTGTTTGTTAGCTAAAGCATTATCATCAAGATTAAGCATGAAAATAAGAATAACATCATCTAAGTTCTCATTAGAAATAAAAAGGAGTGCGGATGACTAAATAACAAGGTCTACAACCAGAAAAGCTTTCCGGATCAGAAATGATGTTAATGGTAGAATGATCAAATCTAGTAGGAACATTGCATTCATTAGCTAAGAGTTTTCTTTGAGTATCATCTGAAAGAACAATGTTGTGATATAGAGTGGTGAGTTCAAATTGTGGTTGTTTCATCATAAATAGGATTGACACTCACATGAGGCATGACTAGCTGAGAAGGAGAAGAGCTATCCTTAGCCATTAGGGTTTTAGTGGATCCTAGGGCAAGGAGTTCTAAGCTTCGAGTTCACTAAAATGATTCAATAAAATCTAGATGTATTTTATTAAAATATAAATGCAAAGACATGTAAATGATACACAATGAAATATGAATACTAAACAATTTATTTAATTTTAACTATACAAGGAAATGCGAGGGATAAGGTACTTATCTTAGATTATCTTATCCCACAATAAGTATAGATTGGAAAATATGATGAAACAGAAGCACATACCATCGCAACGAACCACCGAAAAGTGCAGACAATGTGGAAATGGATGGGTGATGTGCCTCAAAAGGGATAGGGGTGCTCGGGCACCCTAGGCATATTTCTAGGTGATTGGGTTTCCATAAAGATTTCAAGCACTGGTTCCGATATGGTCATTAGGGATTCACACTTGTTCTCCTTTTTCTCCTATATTTCACACTTGGATCATCGAGGTACCTGTAAACCTGCACAAAAATATCCTCCTGTAAAACCCTAAAAAGATATCAAATCCTAAAAATGAAATATGTAAAATGAGGGGTCATACTATCCTCAACTGTCATAATGGTGAACTTACAACTGAGCGTTGCACTATATCTTAGACCCTAGTTCTTTGGTCTTGTGTGTGCAATATTTCTCTTAGGTCACCCTCACGCTAATGACGCCAAGATAATGGGTGGTAGCTAGATAAAATACAAATGTGTGGGTGGAATAGAATGAACTCCTTTTCCTATGCGGTGTGTATGCGAGAATAATGTATCAAAATGCACTCCCTTGATAAATGTAGATAGGTATCCCTTGATAAGAATTGTCCTCCCTTATAATGATATGTATGTTGTGTTTATATAGGGATATCTTGCTCGAATTTTGACACTAATGACCTGACATTCGACTAGTACCTCAGGATATGAGAGGGAAAACCAAAAATATCAACCTCAAATATAAAAAATAAGATCAAACATAAAGAGGACATGAGCTCCTAGGATAGATAGTAGCACTTGGTGCTAGTGTCTATTCTTGGGAGCTAGTGTCCAAAGACAAGTGACTACATATGAGTGAAGACTAACCAACATTGATCCCGTGACATGACAAGAACTATGTGTATGGGTGACAAGTATGATAGATAAAAGAAATAGAAAATAATAAGGAAAGCAGATGGACTATGGAATGGGTCATCGGGCGGTTAATACTTTCTTCTTACAGAAGATCCATATATAAAACAACATACTCGGCGGTATAGTAAATAGTAGTAAGTGCGTGATTTTGTTTCTACACCTTTTCCCCCTTGACCATAGTTCTAATATTGGTACTAGCCTTGGGATTGGTTTTCCAAGGGGTTGACAATTGAAATCAAATGTGTTAATAGAGTGTAAATTATTATGATTTATTTAGTTCCCCAAGTTTTTTATTGTTATTTGTGTTACCATTGTTTGTAACATTAGTATTTTGTACTTGGTAAGTAACACTATTTGTAGTAACATCATGATCACAATCTAATACTTTGGATCCTTGGTTATTGGTTCCATTACTTTTATATCTTGCATTATTTTGATTGGGGAATAAAAATTCCCATTAAGACCGTAAGTTTTACATCGAATGTAGATAATCGCTTGATCATTGCAAAGAACACCTTCTAGAACTTCATCATAGGTACAAAAGGAAATTTTTACACCTTCTTGGTATCTAGATTAAATGAGAGAAGGAAAATATCACATAGTTCAATTTGGTCCATATTAGGTACACTTGTGGAAGAATAAATAACCTGATGTTCTCTTTGTATGAAGTGAGTAGAAGATTCATTTTGTTCCCATTTAATGTGTAGTAACTCCCTTATTTCTATTCATAATAGATTATTCATCTCAAATCCCTTGACGAATTCGAGAGAACATTTATTTGAAGGAATTTACGGAGGCTTCAAGGATTCAATAATAACAATCTAGAACAATCACTTCAAGGGTCTTTAGGAAGATCTTCCCGAGTACCATATCCTATGGGAGGAGTTCTCTAATCCCAATAACATAGGCTATAATGTGAAAAATGCGCTATTGATCCCCTTTAAACATAGGAAGGTATGGTAATGGACGATGAAGAATGAAACCTTATATTGTGAAATCAATGGGATCATTCAAGTACTTGGCATAGGTTCTAATCACATAGGACTCTAGCATGGAGGATACTTGAAGGGTAGGAAGAGAGGAAGATGCATGATAAGGTGTAGCATGAATGCTAACTAGAGTGTATGGGGTTCCTTAGAATTGAATAAATGATCTAGGGAATGTACATGTAACTAGTTATGTTGATATCGAATACATATGCAAGTAGAGCAAAAAAATATTAGAAAATGCATTTGTGGGTGTTCGATTATCAAAACCTACATTTTGGGGGTAGCATATCAGAAATAATTTCAAAAAGATCCACCGGGTATGGTAATTATAGGATGGTCGAGGAGCCATTCCTAATTTGACACCCCATGAGAATGTCACCGGATTACAATGGAATGAACAACCTTGTTGCAGTAAGGGTCGTTACATTGGTTGTGTGTTAGTAAAATGGGAAATTTTTTTTTTTTATCAATATGTTATCTTCTATTTGGTCACACTAGTGAGTTAGTTGTTGGTTCTAAGATCTCTCTAATTATCTCGATTCTCCCCACTAGTGTGGAAATATCACCATTTGTTAAGGATTGAGACCCTTGATTTGGGTGTATAATACATGCGATTCTGTAGAGAAGATGTGTTATACCCCTTTAGGAATTGTTCACTTATTGTTTCTCCTTTTTTAGGTATGCTCTATGAATTTTGTGGGGTTGAAGAAACAATGTGTTGAATAAGCGTATAAAGATCCATCAATGGTTTTAAGTTGGTCATTACTTTGGTCAAACCGTGCCAAGAGCTCATCATTGGGTTGTAAATAAGATGTGTTAGAATTAAATTACATACAAATTTGTGGCTTTGTCAAGACTCATGTGTAACAACCTTGCTCTCAATTGAACATCATATGGTTGGAGATAAAAAAAAAAAATTCATGTGGGACTTGATAGGTTGATGGCTATTCAATCTCTTTAATCCACATATCGGGGTAGGCTTTGATGTTTAAATATAAGAGACATGCAATAAATAGGAATTTTGGGAATAGTTATCAGCCCACACATACAAAGAGGGTGAGCATTGAGAATTCACGTCGGTATAATAAGCCTTGAATCCTAGAATAGGCCTTCTATAATACTAACATGACATATTCAAGCTTGTATGAACACCCCAAGAATAATGGGAGAGTGAGAAGGTGGAACAAAATTAAGGGATAAAAAGGAAATGGGAAGAAACTAGTCTTTCATGTCGAGTTCACCAAAAATTTTACAAAGGAAAAGTGAGACAAGATTCCCTATGTAGTTGAATTCCTAAGGTTGTTTTGAGATAACCGAAATGTGGAAGATGTGATAAATGTGGATAAGTTTAAATGGTTAATATTTTTATGTGTGGATGGCTATGGATTGATATTTAAAGCTCAAGTAACTCATAAGCGATTGAATTGTAAGTACAAAACTTGCTTGCCGAGGACATTGAAGGCTCATTTATTCTTCATGTGTGGAACACTAAGATCAAGGGTAATAATTACAAAAATCCTGATGTATGTCGAGTTAAACAAAAATAGACTTCATCTTGGCTAACAAACTCTTCGAAAATTCTTGTTCTTCTCTATTGACTCCTCTCTAGAGAGGGTCAGTGCAAAGTTATGGATGTTGGATAAAGAGAGAAAACTAACGCTTTGGATTTCTATCTTGGTTTTTCATTATCATCCCAAAAATACTCAGCTATATAAAAAAATTATTTAATGCATTAGGTTGGCTAAATATATGTGGTGGTAAAGGAATGGATTTAAAAACTACCACTTGTAATCCTCAATCTATATTTCCTTGATATCGATTGATGCCTAGTGTGTGAACGATTGTCTCAAAAATGCTCCTTTGAGGTTAGGCTAGAGGGGAATGTTTATGTATTGTCATCACCTCATGAATAAGGACACGGGAATCCAAATAAAAGGTTCAAAGGATAAACAAGGGCTAAGGACTTGTAGCATGAATTCCACATGATTAAATATATTATTTCGATTTGAGTTCATAAACTACAATAAATCATAATATAAAACAAATAATGGAAATAAATATGATTCAAATTAAATACAAGTACACTTAATCTTTTAATTTACTAAATTCCTTCACCGTTATGTAAATAAAACAAATGCAACTATTTATTCCATCTTGTTGTATTTTTAACAAGCTTTTTGAAAGGAAAAGAATTAAAATGAACTAATTATCTAATGTTTTTAATGCTTCTGGATTATTAAAAGAAAATAAAATCTACTTCTACAGACATAGAGAAATGATTAAAATTAAATGAAATTGCTTGTTCCAAATAAAATAAAGCTAAAATAGGGAATAATTGGTTGAGTTTATTCCTTTGTTCCAATGTTGTTTTCGAATACTACTATGAGGAGAAGGTATAAAAAAACTATTAATCGGGTTAAATAAAAATTCCTCTCGATAGATATTCTAGCTCAATCTTTTTGGAAATGGAATCTTCTAAGAAGAAATTTCTTCTTCTCTAAATAAATCTTGCTTGGAAGAATTACTTCATAATTAATCGAAAGAAATATAATACAAAATACGTGTTAAGATTTCCCATTTTCTTCATCCTATCAATTTCTTGAGAAGATCCATAGGGATAAGCTAGTAAGAAGTTATCAAGGGAAGAATATTTATGGAAGAAATATTTTGAAAGAAATAGTGGAATATAAAATGTATAGGAAGTGATGGAATCTTCTGCTTTTAACAACACAAAAAATAGCTTCCTTTAATTCCAATAAACAATGCCTATATTAAAGCTTTAAATAATTGAATTACATCCCTAACATGGTCACTATAGAATTTACGTAGCTTATCCTAGAGATGTTGATGATGAAACTAGTGTCCCCTTAGCTTTATACTCATTCCAACATGTGAGATTCAATTGATCCAGGTGAGTAAGGAAGTAGATATAAATAAGAAATCAAGAAAGCAAGTGGTGGTCCGATATAAGAAAGGTACTTGGAAAGTTAGCAATAGTGAAACAACATAGAGAACCGGTTATCTATGTATGAACCTATCCAAAATATGGCACTATAATATTTAAAAATCAAAATTCCACAACCCATAATATAAACGAATCTACCATTTTTATAAGCTCATGTAGAAGACAATGACAAGAACACATGTCAATCAAGAAAGGATGACTTAGCCAAAAGGGAAAGATCCAATATACTATTTTTAGCAAGAACGAAGGAGAAATAAAATACCTTTAAAATGAGCCTATTTTAATCCAATTCGACATAGTAATACAAGAGAAAATCAAAACGTAATAAAAAATCACGTTTGAAAGTGCGGGTTTAAATTTGGGTTTAGATGGTGACAGGACCACCCTTGTTTCTAGAGGGGAATTTACGTAACCTCCAAGGTGTATTCACAACCTCCACTCTTTCAACAAGGGGTGGTTATGTAACTATTTCCCAAAACCAATGCCAAGAGCTAAAAGTGGCCTTGTAAGAAAAAATGAAGTCCAGGAACAAAGAGAAGGGGTTGAGTTGAGTCAAAAGAGGGATGCAAATGATAGAGGGAGGGATTTGGATCTCATTCTCCTCTTGGAAGAAGTTTTATTATGATTAGAGACATGTCACATTTCAATGTTTTACCATATATAGTTTTGGTGTGTACATCCACCTCAACTCTATTTAACTGATATTAATTTTTCTAGTTTGATAAAAACATTATGAACCATATCTTCTACATCCAATGTTCATATTTTTACCACTCAAAGGGTGTAATAATTATAACAACAAGATATTTTGTGTTTACATAGATTCCTAACTTGTTTAGAACATTTTTTTTCCAAGTGAGGATCCTCTTGGATCACTCGCCACAACTAAGGAACTTCAAGACCACCAAAATATTTTGTTATTTTGATAGTTAGTAAGGGTATAATTATATCACTCTTCAAATTTTTATCCATTTTTCCCTTCAAAATTAAATGTATATATTCAATATCCCCTCTCCATGTGAATTCTTTTGCCTGCCTTTCTAGAACAATATCTTCCTGCAATTCATCAAAAAATCGAAGAAAAGTCATTAATAACGCTTTATTTATATAGGCGGGGCTAAGATAGACAGAGAGGGTATCAGCCATATCCTAAAATGTAATCAATCATCATTGGTGGATCATATAATTTAAAGTTTTTATAATTTACAACAAAATACATATGCATGTATGGTGGCAAATCTAACTGAGATCATTATTACAAATATTCTCCAAAACCTTAAATGTGGCATATCGATTTTTTTACCTTTTACCTTCACAATAAGATGTTATTTATGGATATGTAGCCAAAATTTATCACCAAGAAAATAAGGAGAAAAATCATATGTAGATGGTACTTGAATAGTCTCATATGTATCAATCATCATGGGTGGCTCATATAATATCAAGTGTTCAACATTTACAATAGAATATATCTCGCATATGTAGAGGCAAATCTAACCGAGAAGGCATTATTACTAATCTTCTAAAAAATATTAAATGATCCATACCTTATTTGATTTAATTTTTTATTTTACCGATAGAATGTTCTTTACTGATATGTATCCAAACTTGATCACCAACTTGAAAATGATGATTAACATGATGTTGGTCTTGCCAAGCCTTGTACTTGGCTTGTCTCTTTAATAACTACTCTTTGACAACTTGATGAACCATATCTCTATTCGAATGAAATTTTTATCCTTATCAACATCTTTTTCCATCTACCATTATTTCTTATCCAAAGGAAAATTCCAAAGGTGACTTAGGAAATAACCAAAACATGTCTCAAAAAGAGACTTTTATGTAGAAGAATGAATGACACAATTGTAATAATGTTGCGCATGACACAAGTAGGCATAAAAATTTGTAGGATTCTTTCTAGAATATCCTACACCAAATGCACTCTTGTATAGTTGACAAATTCTCTTTTCCCACCGGGTTGTGGATGAAAAGCACTACTTTTATTCAATTTTGACCCCATCATGTCCCAAAATGATGAAAAAACTTCCCAATGAATTGATTATCCCGATTAGATACAATAGATGTAGGAAACCCAAAATGAGCACAAACATTATTAAAGAATAAACGTGCATTTTCCTTGCCTATTATCTACTTTTTGAGGTCACCAAACCTGTCTTGCTAAATATATCTACCACCATGTAAAAATAGTTTTTTTCTTTTTAATAGGAAAACATCCAAAAAAATCCACATAAACACTTTCATATGGTCAGGTTGGTATGGGAAATAGGGTATATATGTGTAACTTTGTAAACTAGGCTTGATTATGCACAAATATTACAATCCTTTGTATATTTATATATATTTTCATACATTTGAGGCAAATAAAAATACATTTACAATTTTATAACTATTTTACCAAAACAAAAATAACCATAAAGAAGAGAAGTATGTTATTCCCTAAACAAATTAACTCTTCCATCTTGCATACTACAAAGCTTTACAAGATGATAAAACAATTCATTATGTAAATGATAGGTTAATTCTTCCATGTTTTTTCTGAAATATTTCTTCATAGACATCATTAAAATCAACATCTATAGCGTATTATTCCTTATAAGTTTCATCCATCAAAGTAAAATTCTGCAAAAGAATAGAAGAAATAATAAGAGGTCTAGAAATATTATCATCAACCTTGTTCGTGTACCGCTTTTATACTTATCACAAGAATTAATTGTTGGAAAAACCCTATCCAATGGAAGTTCTTCGACTATTGTATCTTGGGTTGTGAATAAAGGTTGCAAATATTGATGATCCGTATGGATTATGGTCTCTTCGCCCATCAAATAATGTTTTCACTTTTTCACACTCTGTACCAAAGCATAAAAATCTTTGTCATAAGTAAGATAATTCCGTTTTGCACTTGTGAAGGTCTCGAATGGTAATAGACAAGTTTTCATTTTTGTATCAATACAGAACTCATGGCATAATCACTTGTATCAATTTCAATGTAAAATGGATTCTACAAATCAAGTAGTATAAAAAATGGGGTTATTCTTATCTATTCCTTAAGAATTTCAAAGTATTTTTAGTATGTTCCTCCACACCTTTGAAATACCTATTTAACACTTTTCAAGTAATGTAAAGGAGCTGAAATCAATGAAAAGTTAGTGTTAAACTTTCTCCAATATTTGACTATCCCAAGGAAGCTTAAAACTTCAATTGCATTAATATATTTTTATCCATTTCATAATGAATTCAACTTTATAGGGATCAACGTTATGTTCAACACCCCTTAACATACCCAAAATAAATAAAATATTATTTACCAAATTCATATTTTGACATCTTTAAATATAATTTCTTCCTTTGCAAAATATCTAAGACTTTATTAATATTCCCAATATTATTTTCCAAACTTTATTTGAAGATAAAAATATCATCTAAGTAGACAATAAAAAAATACTCAATGAATGTCCTAAAAGCATAATTCATAACTCACATGAAGGAGTCTCGATGCATTGCAAACACTAAAAGGCATAACAAGCCACTTAAACAGAACTTGTTTAGTTTTAAAAGTAGTTTTCCTAATATCACCTTCACTGCTCCTAACTTGGTGATAGCCACTTCTCAAGTCTAACTTGGTAAACAATTTTTTTCAAATAATCTAATAAATCATCAATACGAGGAAGAGGGTAGCAATTTTTTTCTATTATCTTGTTTAGTGCTTGGCAATCCACACACATCTGCCAAGTGTCATCTTTCTTGGGGACCAAAAAAATAGGTGAACCACGTGGAGAAGTTTTTTTTCCGAGTACAACCTTTCTCAAGAAACTCCTGAACTTGCTTCTTTATCTCTTCATTTCCAAATAAGGACAACATGTACATGCCAATGTTAGGAAGAGGTACATCTTGTTACAGATGAATCTCGTGTTGAATTTCACTTTTAGGAGGTAAACATTGTAGCTCCTGAAATACGTCATCAAAGTTACGTATAATCATTTCCATTTCATTCTTATTTTTAGGATTACAACTTTCCAAATCCTTGGTATTATCATCATCTTTAGATTTAACAATCATGAGCACAAAATTATTTCTTGCATTGAAGAAACTTTTCATTTGTCTTGTAGACAAATGTGGTTAATATTCTATTATTCGATGGGATCTAATAAAATATTCAATCCCATCCTTAACAAGAAAATAATTATTATCTTCCCTATACAATATTTAATTTCTATAGAAAAGATAAGGAATTAAAAACAATGCCACATATGGGTAAGTGCATCAATATATGGGGCTAAAAGTGGAAAAAAGTAAGAACAAAGTGGAATAATGTTTGGTGGAGTTTTTTTGGTTTGGAAATTACCAAACAAAAGTGCGTACATACGAGATCATGCACACATTATAGTAGGTAAGCATTATAACTTGTACACGTTATAGTGCGTACACGTTATATAGACATTTAATATAAAAAAATCCCATTTTTCATAGCTATTCTACCCCAAATGTATATTCCCCTACAAACCCTCCATCCACAATTTGACTTTAATCCCATTGCTCAAAAAATTATTTATAGATCAAACTATTGGCTACATTGAGGTGTATTCAATAATGTTGTACCAAAGAAGATGTAGGAAAAATTGTTTTCTCTCAATTGCAATGAAATTTTGTTCTCTTTGATATTTATAATGTCGGTTTTAATAAAAAAACATGTATTTATGATTCATATAGTTCCTTGACAACCGAGCAAGCCTTAAAAATCCTTATATCCCTCCCAACCCTCGTAGCCCTCCTATAATTTTTGTAGTTCTTCCAGGTAGTAAAGTGATTTATTTTCCCATATAGTGGAGAATAAGCTACCAATTAGGGTATTGATTAAATTAATGAGGGATGCCCATTCAAAAAATCCCCACCATACCTCCTTGAAAACACATTTGATTTATTATTATATTAGGATGACTTAGCAATAAGCCCAATTGATTGGTGAAAATATTATAGAGAGACTTGCATGTCTTATCATTATAATAAACTATCAACTTTAGTTGTAAAAGATAAAAACAACAAAAAAACTCATTGGTGCACTATCCACTACACCTTGAACCAATTTTCTAGATCCTTCGTCATGAAAATGCTTTATTATCCTTTGTTGCAACAATAATTCGATAATAGCTATTTTTTTGGACCGATTGTGGATGGTATTTTATATACCACCATAAAAATCAGGTTTCTATTATACGTTTTGAGGAAACCCTATTATAAGTTTATCCTCAAGGATATCCCCAACTATGTTTACTAATACCATTTTAAGGGCTATGGAAAATGCTCGACATATGATAGACCATGTGCGTGTCATACTCCTACTCGTTAAGCTACAATCCCCATCAAAATCCCCTCATCCCGAGACAGTCTCCATAGTAGTAAATGATATAATAGAGATTGGCACATTGTACAAATTTTACGTGCTAAGCGATACCCTCATTTAACATACAAGAGAGGTTTCGAAACCAATGTTAGTGGAGGTGGATAGAGGATTCCACCGGGTAGTACTAGAATGATGCCACATATTTGCACATATTTTAGTGGCATATTTCATTACACCCAACAAGGATGAGAGTTTCATGCAGACTAGTGTTGGTGTAGTTTCGGTGTTACACGTGATGTGGCTATGTTTGAAATTTTTGAGTGATAAATTTAGATTGCGAACCTCGAAAACACCTTAACACATGTATTTCTATTTAATATTACATGTTACAATGATATGATCATAATATGTATATGTTAAATTCAAAATATTTGTTTTTGAACTTGGTCAAATTTATTAATTTACACACACACACACACATACACATATACATTAATATTATAAAGACGAGAGAGGCGTTATCATCGAAACCACATGTTTCCAATACTATGCACATAATTACATTTATAGAGGTAATGTAGTATTTTTGACTTTTTCACATATGTATTAATAATGTTATATAGTTCAAATATATGTCTATGTGTTTGTAGGCACAAAATCATGCATTTTGGTACATTTCTAGGTCCTAAAAGCACACTTACATTCATATGATTCCTAAGCAAGAAAACTAGTAATTACTTGTTGTCTTCGGCCTCTTTTGTGTCTTTCTTGCTTTCTCTTTTGTCTTACACACCCTACAACCCAATATTAACTTTATTGACTTATATTTCATTATTACGGACACCATCACACAAATAAGACGTCGGCGCCTAGGCGCCTTGTCCTTCTCTCGGGGCACCCCCGACCTCTTTCTAGTTTACTCGTTCTTTTTGGGCTTCTTTTATCTTTTGGGCATCTTATTTTCTTATGGATCGAACTTCTAGTTGTCAATTAAGAAATTTAATTAAGATAATCATATAAATACAAATCTGTGTGACCAAAATAAAGGACCAAGCTCTAAGCATCTATTATCATCACTTAAGGTTGCATCCAAAGGAATCTAAGAGCATTAAGTGCATCCATGTAACCGAATCAAGAGATAAGGGACTCCATTTTTCGCATACACGCATAGGAAGGGAAATTCATTTTTCTATCCACACATCTACTTACATTGGTACATCTAGCTATTTTACGTTATCACACACACTTGCACAAGGTGTTCCTAGGGCACGATTCCATCACACACGCACAAGAACTACATGGAGTCTGAGATGTAGTGCGGTTCTCGGTCGTAAGTTCACTAATTTGAGTGGCTGTAGGGGTTAGTTTGACTCCTCATATTACATATTTACTTTTTTGGATTTGATGTAGTTGGAGGGTTTTGTAGGTTATCATCTATGTTGTCACTTGGATCACGCATCCGTGGAAATGTAAGCTAATCCAAAGTGTAACATAGGAACATCCCCAAGGTGTGGGACCTTGGCTCCTTGGGATGAACCTCTAGAGAATGATGAATTCCTTCTAAACTAAGTGCATCTAATATAAGATTAGACTGTGAAAGCTACAATGTTATAAAAACTAAACTATCCATTTTTTTGAGAAAAAGGTAGAAGGATAACTAAAAATATACTAAAAGAAGGTGATGCACCAATAGTTTGATGAACAAGTAGATCCACTTCACAAGCACAAAGTACTTCTATAGAATAATATATGACATGCACAACTTCTTATTCTTTTCTCCAGCAGAAAAGATTTATGAATATAAAACTTAGAGATAACATAAGGGATTTTATTTATTCCACAACTGAGATAAATAAGTTCATAAATCACAACTTGCAATTTAACTAAAGAAATATAATTAATATGAAGGCAAGATAGATCATCACATACAAGGAAATAAGAGAATTCACAAGTATTGAATGAGCTATTAAAATACACAACACATTAAATAGTCGAAGGCAAAATATTGTTTCGTATATGTTACTAAGGCTAAAGCCTGTATATGAGAACTCAAAAATAACATAGCCTCCTTACACAAAGATCCAAAAGTATTGGATTACATAATGCATTCTTCTATTTATAGATTAAGGGGGTTGAGAAATTATAGCTACTCCCCTTAATCATTACATGCTAAAAATAGAATGTATTTACACTTGAGAAACAGATCTCCCAAAAAATAGCTAAGTGGTTATGCAGGTTTGACTGAGTCAAATGTGTAGATCGAATGTTGTTGTATCTTGGAGACTGTGTAAAAATGGTATCCAAGTTCATCTAGGGCTGGTGCTACACTTTTTTGATCCAATTCTTCTCCTCCTTCTTCACTAACTACCTTGTGCCTATAATCAAGAAATTGTTTGATGATTTCTTGAACTTCTTTGTCATCCTGGTTCGACTTATGACTTTCTTGAGATGGCTCAAGAAATTTTTGTATAATACCAACTTGTGAATAGATTCGAGACCAAAGGACTTGGTTACCTCATTATCTTCATTTACCAAACTCTTGAATTGGGCAATGATCTACTCGCTTCAAGTGCATCAACATTATCATCAAGAAACCTGCAATGGATGATGTCAAATTCATCTGTGATGTGATTGAGGCAATCAACTACCTCAATTATCTTCTCATTCATCTTAGATATTGCCTCCTGCAAAATTCAGACTCGAAACTCCATGGCTTCACTATACTTGAACAATTTTGAGGAATCATCAATGATCCTTTCTTTCGAAGTAAATCATATTCAATGCCCCGAACCTCCTTCCAAGTGTCAAGTGTGAGATCTAAATTGTTACATTCCTCCGTGATAATACCATCCATTTTGGTGATGGTTTCCTTCTTATAATCCAGCTCATTGTACAAATCGACAACATCCTTAATTACATGTTCTCCTTCCTGAATTAAACTTTTGATCCAAGTCCCAAATTCATGACCTTGTTGTCCAATTTTATCGACCATGGAGAAAGAGGTGTCATCAAAACTTGTAGGCACAACAAGAGTAGTTGTATAAACATGTTTTTGATTGTATGGAAGATGACAAGTCAATTTTTCAAAATTTCCTTTGAGCTCATCCTTTATGACCTTGTCCTTGTCAAAATTATCCAGAAGATTACGAAGAGCAACCTGAACATCATGTTTGGCTCCTTCATGAGTATATTTTCCAAGGGAAAACATTGGGATCGATAATCCATTGTGGTGATAGTTTCTTTTTCTTGCACAAAGATCCGAGTTGTTATCTTAACAAATATCTCCCGGTCCGATCGAATGAAAGGTTAGAAATTACCCTTGGCCTCTTTACTTGTCGTCGGGAGTTAGATCCGGGATGCTAAAATAAACATCATCAAAAATGGGAACCTTCTTCTTCTACTTGGGAGTCTACCCATTGAACCATGTAGGGATAAAAGAAGAAGATAATTATTCATTGGATTACATAGGCATTGTCATTGCAGCAATTTGTAGGTTGGGTAGGTGTTACTAGGGTACTTGTTGCAAGTACCGTGAATGGTAATGATGTGGTGACAAGTGAAGGTGGAGTGGAGAGGATGGCCACATGCATTGAGGAAATGGGAAGAGTGATGGAAGTGGAAATGGGGAGAGTTTTTTGGGGAAGAGGAGTCCTAAGAGGAGATCCTAAAGCCATAACATCTCTAGATGAAAGAGAGGGGAGAGAGGAAAATACTTGGGCCATGGAAGGGGATGAGGTGAGGATCGTAGGATATGGGGAAAGAAATGGAATATGTTGTAAAAGAGAGTGTGATATTTGAGGGGAAGGAGGAATTGAAAATGGTGAAGTAGGAAGACGGGGTAAAAGGTGACCGCAACAGTTGAGAGATTGTGGGGCGTGAACATGCTAAACTTAAGCAAAACAATTTAAACCTAAACTAACACCAAGT
Source organism: Taxus wallichiana var. yunnanensis (assembly GCA_018340775.1). NCBI lineage: Eukaryota > Viridiplantae > Streptophyta > Pinopsida > Cupressales > Taxaceae > Taxus > Taxus wallichiana. The sequence continues at coordinate 442,001,126 of CM031237.1, forward strand.
AGTTTAGAGCTAAGCTAATAAATTCATCAATGAACCATCATGATCAAAGCTTATGAGAATGCATAAGGAAATCTACATGAAATTAATCATCTAAACTACAAGCATTCTTACTATGTTAATGATGGTGAAGAGATCTCAATAAAATGGCTACAAGGCCATGTTTATATCTTCTCTTACTAACCAAGCTTGAAGAAATGGATGCAAATGGGGATGCAAGCTATTCCAACAATGGAGTAAGGCTCTAAGATCATATGTTTTATATGAGATACTATTCAAAGTATGGTGTAAGGTGTGAAGGTAGGAGCTTGGTCCTTTTTATAGCTTTCTATTGGGGAAAACTTGAAACTTGGTGCATGTGGGACAAAGCCCAAAGTAGAAATACAAAGGATAAGCTTGTTAAGAAGAATTAACAAAGGATGTGCAACTCATGGGAGTTGGAAATGGTATTAATTAATCAAATAAGACTAATTAATAGGTTAGAATAAGCTTTTAGGCTATTTGAAGTGATTGGGGTGATTTTGAATGGTGGAAGAGGAGTTTTTAACAAATAAAAGGGTTTATTGATTAAATACAAGGGTAAATAGGATTAATTAGCTAATAATAGATATTTTTTTATTCAAGAGGATTATAACTAACGAAGTGTCATTAATTGGCATCCGAAATGTGATAGAAGCTAGTTAATTAATGAAGTGTCATTAATTGACCAAAATAGAGGGAAACATTAGTTAATTAGTGAAAATAACTAATTATAATGGAAATGATGAGATAGAGGATAATTAGTACCATTTTAACATTAAAACTACGAAAGTGGATTTTAGATGTCTATAGTGGGTGAAACACTAAGGTCAATGACCTTTATAGAAGGCACCTTGGATGGCAAGCGCATATGCATTGATGGGGGCATGGCAACTTAAAATTAGACGCATCCGTGTTGAATAGGGTTTGGTAGGGGATAGTGGCGTCTTTGGTGTGGAAACACAGGTGTTGATGTGCAAAGGGGAGCGTTAGCACTAGGGTGTCTTTGGCGTTAAAGCGGGGTGCGCCATCGCTACAAAGGGCACGCATTTGGCGTGAAAGGCCAATTATGTACAGACTTAGAAGAATTTTAGGAAATTATTAGAAGAAGTTAATGATGAATATAAGAACTTAGATGATGGTCCCTAGAAGAAAATGATCTTAAAAAGTGATTTGGATGATTTTGCAAGTTAGCCTACCTAGATTGGAGACACGGGAACAACATGGGCAACTGAGGTCCTATGAGGCTACCTTCTCACGGTGCAATCACATATTCTTGGAGATGATGTTAGATGTTACGGATCTTTCATGTGTGGCCCATATGCTGCAGATTACTTTGGAACACAACCTTTCGAAAACCTTAGTTGAGAGATGGTAGAGCGAGAGTCAAATTTTTGCTTTGCGACATGCGAGATGAGAGTCACTTTAGAGAATGTGTGGCACATTTTTAGAGTGTTGATCCAGGGCCAGTTGGTTACTTATGATGGAAAACACGACCATATTCTTCATAGTATTTTTGAGATGTTTTTCATAGGGGACATATTTTTCGGGGTATGTCAGTTGACATTACCAGATGTTTTGTTGATCGCCGGCTTACGCCTGGTTCCATTATATTTGATGGCTCTTATCAGCGGCATATTGCTACCTGACAAGACTGGTGCTTTTTTTTCTTTGGGCTTGATTCGAGTTATACATGGTCTTATCGACAGAGAGGTTTATTTTTGGGGGCAGTGCTTACTAGCCCATTTGTATACAAATTTGCATTTGATAGCATACCGTGGTTAGAAGACCGTGAGTCCAACAATATTACTTTAGATATGGGCTTAGGATCATATCGCCATAAGGAGTCCACTAGGAGTGTTCCTAGGAAATACATGGGAACACATGAGACACACCTTACTATAGGTGGGCCTTTGACGAGATTCAGCTTCGCATGATTACATGGTGGCCTTATAGGTTGTTTTAGTGGCACGAGGATGTGATAGAGATTAGCATAATAGGGGTTGATCTTCTTATCATTGGGAGTAGGGACCATATCATTGAGTGGTACCAAGTGGACAGAGTCTAGTGTCAGTTTAGCCTCATCAAGGGGATTCATGGAGATTAGATGTGGTATGGGTGCCGATCCAGAGAGACTTTTGACATTGGGCTTAGATTAGGTTACGAGCACAAGACAACTTCTCACAGTAGTCCCATGACCTTGGGTCAAATGGCTCATATAGTAGATCTAAGGAGACCCAAAAATATCCAACATGGTATGCGATAGTGTTGCCGCAACATTTCACTATACCACAGGCGGCTATTCAAAGCCAAGATTGAAACAAAAATGCAAGGCCTATAGGGCAAGATATATGACAACAAGCTAGGTAGGTGTACAGAAGTGTCTCGGGAAAAGGCATAAGAAGATCCACAGCACGGGGCCGGGGTAGATTGGGTGTCGATATACTCATTCATAGTCATATGCTTTCATAGTCACATGTATAGGGTTTATAGGTGCAGCTCCACAGGTGCCCTAGGTTCCACTATAGGTTCCATTACAGACTTATTCCTTTACAACAGTGCCCTTATAGTAGGGTTCATTAAAAACCTTATCACCTCCACATGCACTAAGTCAACCACACAACCCTCCCGGAGATGGATGGGGTGGAGGAGATGTAGAGGGAGATGTAGATGATGATGGTTGGGATGGATGGGGTCCCCACTACTGATCCCGAGTGGGGAGAGGATGGAGAGAAGAGTACTGAGTTACCCCGGGATCTCCATTGATGTAAGTTGCGCAGATACAAGTGAGCTAGCTTCCTTGAGGTAACAATTATAGCGGTGGTAGCAAAGACAACAACTACAAGTCACCATTGAGAGAGATCAACTAGATGTCGAGAGATTACGATTACGGGAAGAGCAGAATCGAGTCCCAAGTTGCTATAGCTTGGCTTATAGGAGAGTGCGATGCTCTACAACATGTGGCCATGGCATCAGGTGCACATGATGTAGTTATGGATTTGGTTACAACTATTGGTGAGGTGTATACTACGTGGCTTTATACCATGAGGTTATTCCGGAGGGATAAAGAGCCATACTATTCACCCGCCTAGCTAGTAATAGGTTCTAATCTAGATCTCAAAGAACCTCATGATCGGTGAGATCGGTATAGAAGCCATCTTTTCATCATGGAGGATCAGGGCAGCAGAGTGCAACACCATCTTAGGGTTCACAATAGATCTCGACCACCATAGGGCTCAGTGCTAGACTTGTCAGGGGGATGGCGAGAGTCATGGTTGACTCTTTATATTATATCAAATGTATATTTGTGTTGTATGCCTCATGATGAAGGCACATTTTTGTACGAGATGTACTTATGTATTGTTTTTATTATGCCTCGTGATGAAGGAACATTTTTTACCCATGCCCATGATGGCATTTTGTATCTGATATGTATCGAGACACATTGATTTTGTACATGGACATTTTGTATTATGATGATATATGATGATGGATTGTTTTTACTTATCGCATTTGTTTATGAGATAGCATGTTTAATCCACATTTTTATTATGGTCTATGTTTGAGGGGGGATAGAAGGTGATCCCTCTTTCCCCTCTTGGTGATATCATATGATGTTAGCTTAGCATACATGTTTAATTTTTAGTTTCATGATGATGTAGCTTAGCATTTATTGATATATGATGTATAGATGTGATGATAGATGATATGATGATGAGATGACAAAAATGTACAAGAAAACAACAAGCACAAGTTAATCAAATCTAATCAAAGCAACACAACTAAGACAAGCATGCAAGATAAAATGAACTCAATGTAATTCACAACAGATCAAAGTAACACTCAATCTAAGTAAACAAATGAATCCAATTTATAGCACACAACATGAAGAAGTAATGCAATCAAAACTATGTATAATCAAACAACTAAAGTAAGCAAACCACTACTTTGTTTTTCGAGAAAATTTTGAGACGTTTTACGTTGTTTTTGGTAGTATCTTGAGACAATGTTCTATTGTTTTTGAGTTTTCTATGAAACATATTTAAATGTTTTGAGTTTTCCAATTAACATATTTAAATGTTTTGGAATTTTCAAAAGTTATACACATGTTTTTGTGTTTTTCCAAAAAAATCTAAAGCTATGGGCAAGGAAACGAAGAAGCGTGGATGCCCCCGACTTGAGATGGGAATATACAAAGGAAAACTCTTTGCACACAAAAGTTGGATCAGCCGATCAAGGCCAAGAGGGATAGGCTCAAAAGTATCTTAGACACATGCAAGGACTAGCTTAGGATAAATCCATCATAATCCTATATTTTGAGATGCTTGTGAACAACGAACCCTCCAATGCCACCGAAACTGGTTTTCACCAAAGGACTTGTCCAAAGTGCCACAATTGTGTGGTTTTCACACTTGGACGCATTGATTTCTCTTTACTTTTTCTAATTTTCTAATTTTTGTTTGTTTTTCTAATTTTTTAGGAACTCCACACTCAAGCATAGAACCACTTGAGATGCATGGCATTCATGGGTTCCTTTAGTTCATCACCATTTGAGTGAGCAAGCTTGTATGCACATGAACCATATTTAGTGACCACAACATATGGAACTAACCAGTTTTTCTCGAACCTACCTTTATTTTCTTGGTCCTTGGTGATGTTGAAAGAATTTTCCTTCATCACAAGGTCTCCTACCTCAAATTGGCAAGGCAAAACTCTTTTGTTATAACTTCTACACACTTGATTCTTATACACTTTGAGGTGATCAAGGGCGTGAAGTATCTTTTCATCTAATAACTCCATATTTGATTTCGAACTACTCTATAATCCTCCTTGTTATCCAGGTAATCTCTCAATTCTATACGGAAAGATGGGAGCTTGATCTCAAGAGGTAAAACGACTTCAGTTCCGAATACTAGGGAATATGGAGTTGCACCAATAGGGGTGCAAATGGATGTTCTATATGTCAAAAGAGTTGGGGAATATGTAGATGCCATTTACCGCCAGTTTCACTCACCATATTCTCTATAATACGGATAAGGGTTTTATTTAAGGCCTCATCGGCCCATTACCTTGAGGGTAATAGGGGTTGAGTACTTGAGATTGATTTGAAAGCATTGACATAACACTTTGACAATCTTATTTTTGAAGGATTTTCCATTTTCTTTAATAAAGGAAAAATGGATTCCATAGCGGAAAATGATATGGTTCATTATAAACTTAGATATCACATGCACCCGTGATATAGGTGAGAGGCAAAGCCTCTACCCACTTTATAAAGTACTCAGTGGCAGTGATAATGAACATATGGCTATCAGAGGATGTTGGGGTAAGCTTTCCAATGAGATCGAGCCCCCACTTTGAAAAAGGCCATGGTTTTGTAATAGGATGCAAGGATTGTGCTAGCGCATGAATCAAATTGTCGTATTTCGACACAACAAACACTTCTTTACATACTTGCAACAATCATTTTCCATGGTAGGCCAATAATAGCCTACTCTTAGTATCTTCTTGGCCAAGACTATCCCATTTGTATGGGCCCCATAGATACCTTTGTGAACCTCCTTAATCGCTAATATGGATTCGTCAATGTTAAGACAACGCAACAGATTCCCATCATACCCCATAACCACTTAAGTTGTCACTTAAGTGACACAAACTCAAAAAATACATCCTCTCACCTTGGTATTTCACTTTTTGCACCCATTGCACTTTTACACTAGGTGAAAATGTGAAAAAGTTCTTGCAAATTTCAAAGTACAACCTCGGACACTTATATTAAGCATGCCTTCACCAACAACTGAAAAAATAGACCCTAGAGAGTGAGTCTTTTCTCCCAAGGATTTCTAGAGAGTTTAATGGAAAAAAATCTATGATTTTTATTGTAAAATTCCTGATGAGACCAATGATACCTCTTTCAAGAGTCAATTATGCCTTAAATTCAAAATTTACCCCACTTTTTGATTCGGGGTCAAGCCCATACGCACGGAAGGTCAACTCGCCACCAAGAGAAACTTACATTTTGTCTAACTTATCACATGGGACATGTAGAGGGTTGAATTAAGTTCAATTTTATTTTAAAATAAGGTTCCTACTCCCTTTGGAACTCTAGGAATGCTCATTTGAACCTCCACTGGGATCGGAGATCTTTGCTTGTATTGTCAGGTCAATATCTCAAAATCCAATCGACAAAATCTCCTGAAACTTTTTGCAATGTTAATTATGACTCATTATATTTCCAAAGAGTGATTTTTAACTTTACAAAATTACGAGACTCTGAACTATTCAGAACAAGCTCACTAACTTTTTCACTCTCATTTCCCGCACTGACTTTGTCTTATGAGTAACCCAAATGTTACATAGTTTGTTCCTAAACCACTTTCTTCTTGCATAACTTCCCTAAACTACCTCCGATGACATATAATATCTATCAAACTATTCTTGGATAAATTATCCATTCTTTATTCATCTCGGAGGATATTTATTAGGTGTCAAAGTCCCTGAAAATGACCCTTTTAGGCCTCCGGGAGCAATTCCTTGAAGTTGGATCACAATGGACCCATTAATTACTTCCCATCACTTTATCTATACATGAAAAAAACTTTAAAAATATAGTTATCACATCCACCTCGGACATGATGGGGTTTACATAGTCAACAATTGGTTGGGAGGCAAGTTTACATTACCCGGTTCGAGGATTTTGAGTGTGGGCTTAGTTGTAATTGCGAAATTTTTCAATTTTTCATGCTAGACATTTTGCATGACAACAAACCCCCTTTTCAACCACTTTCATTTATGATATTTGGATTTAGTGTTTGATGTGGATTTGGAATGTATGATTCTCCATGTTGAGATTTGATTTAATTGAATTAGTGTTATTATTTCCATTTATTGGTGCATGTTGGGGAGAGGGGGCACTTGGATGACATGGAATTATGGGTGGATGGGTGACACATGTCACCATCCCATTGGGTTTTTATTTGGATATTTTATGCTTTATTATCCCCCATTTTTTAGGGTTGAGGCGTTAGTTTGGTCATTTTTTCTTAGAGCTACTTTGGAAGGAGGAGGAGTCTTGGCTTGGGAGAGTTTGGATTGTAGATTGCAAAGCTTGTGCTTGGACTCTCTTCCTTTGTGAGGCGGGATTCACACCCTTGAGTTTGGCTATTACTTTAGAAAAGAGGTTGCTTGTTTTCTTGCTTATCTTTGGTGTTGGAAATGATTTGTATTATGTTGTGGTTGTTTCCTTTCTTGTTTTTCCCCATCCACCTCCTTTAGGGAGTGGATTTTTAGAGTGTTTGGAAAAGAGGGAATAATCCCTCTTACTTCCCAAAAGGCTTGATGGGCAAGCCTTGCTGGGATTCTTAACAAAATCCATTCATTTGGTTTGAAGTAAGAGAATGATTTACATATAGTTTGGAAATTATTTTCCATCCTTGCTAAGGAAACCTCCAAAGTTTGTAAAACCGTGGCAAGGAGAAATAAATCTTATTTGAGGGATAAGAAGTTTTTTGGATGTGGTGATTTTGGTATCTTTCCTTTATCCCTCATTGTGCTTACTTGGAGGCATGCTTCTCCTCTCTTCCATGGGAATGGAGGGAGACTAACATGCCCTCCTTTTTGGAAGAGGCATGTAATGATGCCATTTGGTTCGGTGGTCAACCAATTCATCTTCTTGTGGTTTAAGCGCTTCTATTTAGATATGGAGCTTATTCTTGGATAGAAGAATGGATGTTCAATTAGGATTTGGCCATGTTGTTCTCACTTAGTGGGAGTCTTGTATTTTAAATGGGTTAATTCATTGAATCTTGTAAGTAAAGAAAGATGTAAACTTGTGTTACATTAGATTGGAAATTTCATTGTTATTTATCTTGCAAATCGTTTTGGAAAGAATAAATTTGTACCATTTTGTTAAGAAAAGTTCTTCATTTACCTTGGATTTACAATGGAATTTGGTTTCGGATGAACGTATTTGAGCTTGCATGAACCATATTCATATTTAGTAACCTCTTGAAATAGCTGTTGCAAAATAAAAATGTTATTTCAAACTTGAGTAATTTTGTAACTTATTTCTTTAGTTGTTTTCTTGTATCAAGTTGAAAAAGAGGAAAAATGGATTTCATGTTTACTTGGAATGATTCAATTGGAAATGGATTTGTGCTACCTCTTCCCAAATGTAATCTTATTTTTCTTTGTTTTATAAAAATGGTGGTTTATTACATGGAAGAGAGCAACAAGGATCTGTGGAACAAGATTAAAGTGGGTGGTTTTAGTAATTTTATTGCTAAATTACATGGTCACGACCCTGCTTTATCCAAGGATTTCGGCCTTGCTTGGAAATAAGGGGTTTTTACTGCTGGGGTGTGGAGGTCGAGGTCTCAGAGTCCAATATTGCCAGGGTGACTGAAATGAAGATGGATGGATTAAAAATCTACAAGGAAAGAACCCACAGAGACCTCGAGATTGAACATTTTTTTGTTGGCAAGGAGACTTGTTTTTTCTTCACTGATGGCATTACATGCTCGTGTATTCCTGGAATTTGGAAGGATGTCTTCCTTCAAGTTATGAAGTATATCAAATTTGGAGGGTAAGTATAGAAAAATCTATACCCATCACATGACCTTCCTCAACATGTTCCGTCATAATTTTATGGTCAGTATTCCCTTTTTCCTAGCTATCTCTCTTGAATTCACTGATGGCGTTCTAAAACAAGAAAGCTGAGCTGCCCCTTCATGAGGGCCTGATTCTTCTTCTATTTGAGAATGGCAAGCCGGTTCTGGATCACCCTTTGGTCATGGCCCTGGAGGAGCAAGACGAGGATGATGACATTACTCTGGTGGAATGTCTTACTAAGATGAAAGAGGGTAAAATTATCCCCAGGGGGGATGGAAATGACAGAGACAATAATGAGGGAGGTGTTGGGGAAGCCAGCGCTTCTAGGAAGAATGATTGTGTGGGTGATCCCATTGTTTTCGAAGAATGGAATAGGAAGATGGTGTACTTAGAGGGGGTCCTCAAAGCTATGGAGGATACGAACGAGGGGTAAAGGGAATCCATCTTGAACATCATAAACATTTCAAAGAAGATGGTTAATGGGTCCAGATTAAACACCAAATGAAGGAGCTGGAGACTCAAGTCAAAGTGCTACTGGATAGAGTGGAGGAGATCAAAGGAGAAAAGAAAAGGAGGAGATTCAACCTCCGCATTAGCAGCTCGGAGGAGGAATAAATGGTGGTTGTTTTGGTTTCTTGGTTGTTTGTTGCTGGTATGGGACCTCTGGTGGTTTTTTTGTTTGTCATGGAGGCTTTGTAGGTCTCTGATCTTTTTGCGGACTTTGGGCGAACTGTGATGCCCTGATTTTTTCTTAGTCTTTTTTGTCCTTTGGGGGTCCAATCTGCGTTGTAAGAGTTAAGCCTGTTTAACTCACTTTTCTGGGACCCTTTTCTAGATTTTTCTTTCTTGTTTGTCTCTGTTTGTGTTCCTCTCTTGTTCGGCCCCTGGGAGCCGATCCCTATTTTTTGCCTTATCTAATAAAAAAATTTATTTTTGAAGGTCATTGTAAAATCTTGCATTACTTTTGATCTCCCAAATTAAATCTCTATTTATAACTCTCATAATGAAAATGGTTTTAACATTTTGAATAAATCTATCTCTTGCTTGAATTCCAAGAAAAAATTAGTTAACAAAATAGCTCTTTATTTTCTCCTCTCATTTGAATTCAAGGGAATGGTAGAAATCTACTAATTTAATATTAAAAAAATTCAATCTTTATACACATTTAATAGTGTTTATTCAAATTTATCTATAAATATATGTATTTGAAAATGTTGTAATTGTCTTACCCACAATTATCTCCTAAAAGACAAATAGAGGTTTTAAATAAACATTATATTTTACTATGTATGTATGTATATTTGTTCACATATATAAAAAATGAATGTAGTATTTTTATTCAAAAGATTATTGAAATTGGAGGATAAACATGTGTGTGTATATATATAATCATATTATTCTTAAAAATGAGAAATGTATTGAGGGTCGTGACCCTCCCCAAACCCTTAGGTCATACTATATACACCACCATGGGCGTAGCCATTGCATTGCTCTTTACGCAGCTGTGGAAGCCGACCCCTATCCACACACATCCACACTCGCACACACAAACACACAAACATGGATATATGTATACATATATGCATTATAATGGTTACTCAAATGTATATACAACAATACTCCTTCATTAACCCTAATGAGGGTTTACAAACAAATAAATGGTAAAAATAATCAAATAATCCTTCACAAGACTCCATGAGAGCCTCTTGGTAAACTCGCAAAACAAAATCAAGAGAAAATAAGAAAATAAAAAAGATAAGAAAAGATATAAGGGGATTAGGGTTTCAAAAAGTGATATGGGATCAAGGGTGGAGATTTCCCTTGATCTAAAGGGCCAAATTAAACCTACATCCTCCCACTTGTCAAGTGGTTTATAGGGAGTTGGCATTTATTTGGAGCAAGTTGTTTTTATTTAAAATTTGGGTGAATAAAGATTGAATTAAAAGTTAAAATAACATGGTTTTGGGTGCAAGGGGGAGGGGCATATGTTCATTTGGATGGAGTCGGATGGGGCCCATGCCCAAACAAATTAATTGAACCTTAGAAGTTAAAGTGTTGCCCTAATTAATTGTACTTTTTACTAGCATATCTAAACCCTTAGTGGGAAAATGAAGTAACCTTGCTAAAATTTATTAACATTAATAACACGAACTATAACAATGTATGATTTCTATTACCCTTTGATTTATTTAAAGACTCAAGATCAAACACAAAACCTATTGGAATACTTTAACACATTATAAAATTGTATTATCAACTTAGTAAAGCAATTTATTAATTAATAAGCGTTAAATGAGTGACCCTTAATCAACGTCTCCATGGTGTAGAGTTTATAATCCCTAGGTTATATTTCCGATGTGGGAAATAATAATTCACTCATTAAGAAATTAATTAAATGACACTTCACTAATGTTGAAAGCCATTTAAAAAAATGTCCCAAATTTTATGGGATTGAAGGGTAGATTTGATGGTTGTTTTGGCTCATAAAATCATTGGCATGAAAAAACATCACCTCTTAATAGATATCACTCTTGGATCAACTCCAATATCTAAACTCTTTATTGAATGAATATTGTAGACTTGCAAGAATTGAAGGGGAAGCTACAAGATTTGTCAAGTAAATTATGTGTGGGGAGCATCGATATTTTTTTGTTAATAAGAAATACGCTACCGATCCAGAGGATATTTATGGTTCAATTGTTCCCTAAACTTCCCAAAATTGGTTGTTTACGGAAGAGCTCATTGAGAGATTTACGAAACCTTTTGAATGTAGGAAAAAGGATACCATATGCAGGAGATACGATCTGTTGAATTTTCTCCCCATCGCAAAAATTAAAGTGTAGGTTGCATAACGCTTATGTGGCATGTTGACAAAACTGGTGGTGATAAGTGGCCGAGTCCACCCGAGAAAATACGGTTTACTGACCTCCTATCTTTTATGGTTGATGTGGGGCCCACATAGTATGTTGGATGGGCCCTAACACCCAATGTGCTCCACTCTTTCCCAGAATGAGACCCGCCTCTTATTGACTTCACATAGCTATGTATGTGTTTTCATATTTATACCTCATTGAAGTTCATACTTTGGTGCATGTGGGATAAATTTCCCATTGTTATCGAAGAATCCTAACCAATTCGGTGAGTTGGAGGGCAAGTTGGAGAAGAGCGAGTTCATTCCCAAGTCACCTAGTTAGCTCGGCCGAGCTACCCAGATCTGCATAAAACTCGAAAACCAACCACATTTTTAGCTCATAAACCATTCATCTCACACATTGAGTTCAAGATCAATAGCTAGCTCATCCTCCAAACAACCAGTGTCGAGCCCGAGTTGAGCTGGGTGGACGGAACATTTCAACCAAACTCGAGTCTCAAGGGTGAATCACATGCCAAGAACGAGTTTCTCCAACTATTTGCATCAAGTGTGCAACTAGCAGATAAAATAACAACCAAGTGTCAAGAAATGAACTATACGTTGATCCGGGAGAGATCGCCAACAAAACAAGTCTTAATGTGGTCATAACCATGTATACACTACCAACTATCGAGCCATTTAAAGGCTCTCATCCCGACTTATCTCGAGTCGCGTGGGATAAAATCGTCAAAATAGAAAAACAATTAATGTTAAAGTGATGGATAGGGCTCAAACCTTGGATGTTAAAGGTAAAAAATATAAGGCCCAACCACTAGCCCATAGGGCTAAACAATGTTATATAAGGAGCAAATTTTTATTTGAAGAGGACTATTTTTTATTGCAAGTCAATAATGGAGGATTAGCCCCTAACGTGAGAGAGAGATAGCAAACTTAATGTCATTTCAATGTAGGAATGTTGATGAAGACAACCTAGAGACATTGTAGACTTGTTATTTATGCATTTTGGGAGAATTATAGCCCATTTGGAGAGAGAAAATGGCCTTATGGAGAGAGAGAAAGCCCGTTTCAAGAGAAGAGTAGGTACATGTCTAATTTTTGCAGGATACAAACCATTGAAGACTTCCTAGAGACCGAGACTAATGTACTTATAGGTCTTATTGCCCATTTTGGAGAACTACATATAAGAATTTGTGTTATTTTTGCATCATTAATAAGACTGGTTCCTAGTATTCGCGAACCCAGAGACATAGTCCCTCATAGACGAACTCCATTATCAATCTTGGAGTATTTTATCTCTTATTTTATTCATATTTGTAGTTTTTAATGAGTTCATCATTTGAATTTAAATTTTTTAAGTGTTTTGAATTATTATGGGAAATAGAGATAACTTGGTAAATTACCCAAAACTAATAAATTGGTTAAGTGAGGTATCTGGAATGTTATCCATGGTTAATATGAACCTCATAATTCAAATTTCAAACTAATTTACATCAGATTAATCCAAGTTTACGTTTGTGAGAGTAATTAAGGGAAAATTGAGAACTGGTGAAAATAGATGTGGAATTGGGTGAATGAGTTAGATTTGTTGTTTTCACTTCAATTTCAATTTTAAGGTTCTAAATTTACATAGTACATAGAATTTGAGAGAAAATTAATAAGTATCCATATAAACATGAACCAAGTTAGTTTGCATTTTAACCATTTTTGGATCGGGTACCTTGAAGTGATGTATAGACTATAAGATTTTGAACAACTCAACAATCAAGAATAAGTATGTGTTGCCTTGAACTAGTGATCTCTTTAATCAAATGAAAAGAGTAGTGGTATTTTCTATGATAACTTTATGGTTTGGATATCACCAATTATAAATAAAGGACGAGGAAATTCACAAAACATCCTTTAGGACAAGGTATGGCGGTTATGGATTTACACCGATGTCACTTAGATCAATAAAAGTGAATATAACTTTCATGAAATTATTGAATGATGTTTTTAGAGATTACTTGGACCATCTTGTCCTATTTTTTTGTGATACCATGATTTTTTTTTGCAATATACAAGAATGTGAACATCATCTTTGCATAATTTTACAAATTCTAAAGGAAATAAGTTTTATGGAAAGTTGTCAAGGTATTCATTCTTCCATGATAATACACAAAGTGAGCACCTAATTTCTAAAGATGGAGTGCCTATAGACCTAACAAAAATTAAGGTAGTTATGGAGTGGCTAGTACTAAAGAGCATACATGAATGATAAGCTTCATGGTCTTGTTGGTTACTATAGAAGGTTTGTTGAAAACTTCTCAAAATTTGTAAACCCTATCTCTTCCTTATAATGAAGGATAAGAAGCTAGTATGGAACATCAAATGTGAAACAACCTTTCAAAATTTGAAAGAGTTTCTCACAACTACTCATTCTTTTAATATATAATCCTAATGGGAAGTTTAACATTTGGATTGATGCCTCATTGAATGAGCTATGTGGAGTACTCTCACAAAATAGTTGTGTAGTGGCTTATGAATCACAAAAATGGAGGAGAAAGATAGAATTATGTTGTGCATGATTTAGAACTTGTAATAGTTGTTGGTTCCTAAAATTGCGGAGGAACTATGTTTTGGGAAAATACTCTAAGCTAAAATAATATTATTGAAATATTGAGTCAAGTCTTCACACAAGAAATCTCAAATGCTAAACAAAAAAGATGATTGGCATTTCTTAGCAGTTGATCTAGATATTTCTTATGTAAAAGGAAAAGAAAATCGTGGTAATGATGCTCTCATCATACTAGCTTATGTTGTTTCCATGTTAAGACTTAGATCTGAAGTCTGTAGTTTGGTTTTAAAACATAAAAAATTAATGCATTTAATGAGAAAATAAAGGTTCAAATTTTCTTTAAAGCATGTTGATGCATAACAATTAGAATATTTGTTAGATTTCTATGGTTTATTAAGGTTTCAAAAATAATTTATGTACTTACAGCAAGTAATCTAAGATAACAAATGGTTTATAAGTTTCATAATGTTTTGTATACATATACACACAACCAGTGTGATATAAATGACCCACAAGCTGAAATGTTATTATGTTTGGCAAGGACTCAAGAAATTTGTGGCCAAATTCGTTTCAAGATGCCTTAAATGCAAACAAGTTAAGGTTAAATAATGTGAATAAGGATAAATGGGTTATCTCTATGAATCTTATTTTAGGGCTACCATGTTTCAAAATTGTTATGACATTTTTCTTGTTATAATTGACACATTAATGAAATTTCTTCATTTTATACTAGGAAATATAAAGGATTATGCTCTTGCAATAGCTACAAGGTTTCATGGTGTACCTGAAGTCATAAATTTTATAGAAACAAGTTGTTCACATCTAGATTTTAGCTAGCATTGATTTTAACATTTCAAACAAAGTTGAATTTCGATTCAACATATCTTACGAAAACATACGGACAAACTAAATGAGTAAACCAAGTGGTGATGGGAAAACTTAACAAGTCACCGAGTTAAGGATGTATGTAATGGATAAGCCAAGTAAGAGGGAGGAATCTTTTCCATTGGTATAGTTCACTTGCAATAACACTTATCATTCTTCGTTGAATATGGTTTGATTCCAAACATTTTATGGCATGAAATGTAGAACACCTCTTGGTTGGGATGGAATGGTTGATAGAGTAAATAATGGGTATGAAGTATTGCAAGAGTATGATGATAAAATGCAGTCCATTTAGGAAAGGCCCAAGAAAGCCCTGAGTTAGCGAGAAGAGCTATGTTGATATAAAAGTTCACCAAGAGAGTTTGGAATTGGTATCATCCAAAATATTTAGTCACACTTCCTAGAAATCCATTACTTTATGAAATTTAAATGGCCATAGTCATAGTACTTTAAATTTTCTAGGATTTATTTCTCATTGACCGTTATAATTTAATATTCATTTCCCTAGTTTAAATTCAATCATCTTAATTATGTTAAGTTCATGGTTCCTTCATGTCTTCAACACAAGGTTCCTTAATGTGAATCTTACCATGGTTATGCTTCATTTGACTCGTCATGACATCAATTTCCCACTATGCCATAAATTTGTTCATCAAGAGTGATCGATTCACATCCAATAATACATCATAAGTAATTCATTCTTAAAGAGATTGTAATTCATCTTCCATGTGAATTTTATCCTCAAGTTCCGCATTCACGCTTCTTGTAGTTGGTTCTTTGAAATTCATGTAAACTACACTTTCAAATTTGTGAATTGGCTTATCATCGAGCTTTACATCCCCAACTTTAGGGTTCTTTCAAATTGGTGAGTTGGTTTATTGTCGAGCTTTACATCCCCAATTTTAGTTTACGTGAACTCGGGAGGACAAGTTGACTACTGCATTGACACCATTGAAGAACTTGACATCAAAAACTTATTCTTCTAATCGTCTCCATCATTTCAGTTCTATTACAATCA